>VZRV01005205.1:929058-1428286 GCA_013398115.1 Falcunculus frontatus
GACGCAGGACAAAGAACCCCTGAAAAGAAGGAACTGAGAAAAAGATGACAATCATTTTTTTGACGCATGATACTAAGAACCAGTGAGAAAGTTAATAAAAATCACATGATTGAAAACGTATAAATATATACTATTCGGGAATAAAGTTTGGAACTTGCATTATCAATCACATTGATTACCGTGCATTCTTCCCACTCACCACAAGCTGAGAGTTTTCTTCTGTTCCACTTTCTGCATTTTGAATGCCATAGGGAAGAAATTATCTGTCTCAGACCCTTCTCAAAGTTTTGCTGGTTTCCAAAGGAGCTATGGAGTGTTTGCAGGATGCATTTTCAGACCAGGACTGTACCACAGTAGCATTAGTATACAGGAAATAGCATTTAAGAGAACATTTTATTCCTGCATTTGCTCCCTGTGCACAGCTCACCCACAAGGTGCAATTTCTTCCACGTACATGATTTTGGATGGATTTTTTTTTCTGGAAAAAGGTTCAATGTATAGTGTTCCTGCCCGCTTATACAAATAATTGAAGGTCTTCCCTGTTTTTGTTTAGAACCAAATCCTAGTGCTGTGGAAGTCAGAGGATAGCAGGGCAGTGAGGTTTGTGCCCCTGAGAATGATATTCTGATGATTCTTCACATTCTGTCAACTCAGGGCCCTGCTTTTAGAAGTTAATTCTGCACAAATGAGAGCCCCTCAGTGGAAGGGCTGTTTGACATCAGTGGAAACTAGAGAGAATTTAACAGTGGCTGAATACAGTTCAATACAATCTCTGCCCCTGGTGATATTTTTGCTCAGGGGACAATGAGCTGTGCCTTGCTCACCCCGGTCTAGGATGGATGGGGGCTGCAGGAAATTGTGGCTGTCTGTAATTCCTCCGAAATTGGGACAATCCAACAGTGTCCCATGCTGGGAAACGACCCTCAATCGTGGAGCTGGGCTTGCTCTCCTAAATGCAGCCAAAGGACCCACATAAAACACCTACTCCAGACCGTAGGAATTATATTTTAAAAGGCAGGTAGGCAGGAGAAGACACAAACTCCTCTTCCTGCCACATGGCAAAAAGCAAAATAAACCACAAATACATGGATTTTTCAGGGGAAGGCTCTGATCTTAAAGAGAGAAGGGGTTTCTGATATGAGGGAGCTCCAAAAGACAAGTGAACCTAACCAGTTCATAAATATCTTGGCAACCACGTGCACTAATATTCAGCAAAATGAATTAAATAATTACTGAGCTCTTCCACTCAAGTCATTACAGCCTGTAAAAGAGAGCTATTCAGGGTGTTTACTGGCTCTGACAGAAATACAAAGATAAACAGACATATTAAAATGTATAACCAAGCTCTCTCTTGTAGGGACTGACTTTATCTTAACAATGTCAATAAATGTCTGCTTCTATGGGTCCAGCAGTAACAAATGTTCACCAGGAGGTGCATTTTAGAAACAAGAACCAGAGAAAACCTCTATAAACACAAATGGGAAGATTAAATGTGGAGTGAAATTTAAATCTCTTAGGAATTCCCCTTTAATCTCTATAACTTAATAATTTGGGAAAAGCACTACTTTCAGTTTTGTCATAGGATAGAAATCCAGTTTTATAAAAGATTTGAAAGGTAACCAATTTACTTATTAAAAATATAGGAAACGTGAATAACAGCATTACTGCATTATTAAAATTTAATTTTAAAATATAATTTATAGGATGAAAACTGCTCTTTCTTAATCATGCTCACTGCCATAGAACAGCTTTAGTAAAGTGTTTTATTAGATAATTTTACTTTCCTGTTAAGAAATTAATTCTGAGTATTAAAAATTGCTTGATATATTATACATATATCTCATTTTATAGATTTATATATATATATATATATATATTTAATATAAATATTTTTTTCCCTTTTGAGCCTGGCCACAGATTTTATGCAGGAGGACCATAAAAGAGAGGGCAGCATGGGTAAGACATGTCAGCCCAGTGGTAGGAAAGGAGCAGAGGAAAAGGGAAATATGCAGATTAAGCCATCCTTTCATAGGATCCTAAAATCACATTGTTTGTTGAGACTGATCCTTGCCAGGAAGAGACTGGTTGGAATCTAAATCCAGAGCCCTACAGCTCAATGAAGGTGTGAGGATGAATGAACCTGACCTCTTCATTGCAATCACTTCTTCTTAGCAGGGACGTTGTTCCTTCACTCTCAATGAAAGTCCAGTTTTAACAGTGCTGCTTAATTTATTGCCAAATTAAGCAGGCAGGATTTTCAAATAATAAAAGGACGAAAAGCATGTAATTCAAATGCAGCAGCACTGTTCTCTTATTAAGATTGGTCTCTCTGCACTTTCAAATAAAAGCCAGGGCATAGTCAGACCCGACAACTAACATTATCTGACCTCTAGATGTGTTTATGAATATGTGACAGATTTATTTTAAAGAGATAGGCTAAGATGTTTCAGATGAGTCACTCTGAATCAACTCCACACCATGATTAAATATTACTGATAAGTGTCAACTACCACAGTAAGCCCACTAAGGAAAAGCAAAAAATAAATTTCTCCCTCTGAAGTGCAATGGTCTGGGCTTTTTAAAAAGTCTCCTGTACAACTGCAGAGGACAAGTATTTGATAAATGCGGATGTCACAGGACTCCTGCAATATAATTCTACTATCACCTTAATTGTCATGGAAAATGCAATGAGATGAACACTGATATGAGCATTACTGAAATTCTGATCACTAACATTCTCAGGAACAGTGTTAATTTTGCATGCTAATTGAGTAGATAAAGAGAATTAATATCCCTGAGGGAGAAAGAGAGGTTGTCTGAGGTATGATATGCCCCTCAGTCTGCAGTCAGATGTGATTGTGGATGTGCTGTGTTTCCATAAGCTGCCAGACACACTCACTCACTTTCTGCTTGGGGTAGAGCTCTTTTTTTTCCTTTTTAATTTTAGAGGGTTTATATGTAGAGCGAAGCCCAGTGTGATGGGTTATTCTGACGAGTGTAATGCTTTATTAATATAAATAGCACTTTCATTAGGGTATTATGGCAAGGGGGTACAATTAGAGGTGGGATAATTAACGTGGAACATGCAAATCTTTACTTTCAGGGAATGCTTAATATAGGACACTGTGGAATGTTGCCTAACTGTAGTAATACCTTAGTGCTCTCTGTTAATCCTCATCACTGAAAAAGGAATTTATTTCTTCGGGTAATTCAAATCAAACTGCAAATACTGCAACGAAAAAACCCCACCACGAACACACAGGGAAAAAATACAGCAACAAAACAAGCCACCTGGCAATTTGTATCATTCCTTAAGCAGAAAAGGAAAACAAGGCCAGCTACTAATTTTCTCTTCAATAAATGAAGTCTACTGATAAACTTATTGATAGACAGCTATTCTGGCAACAGATTGTCAGAAACATGTCACCAGGCCACACACATAACCCCCACTCACTGACAAGCTGTCTGCAAAGTTAATCAAAGAACCTGTAAAATATCCCAGGTTTGGAGCACAAATATTTTAGTGAAGAAGTAAATTCAGAATAAGTTAAGTGTTATTATTTGCATTTTTAAATGCATACGATTGGTAAATATACAAACACCTAAATTTAACTTCAATATTAAGAGATATTGGTTATCTCTAATAACAGAAAATATGTATTCACAGCTCAAGCAAAAAATACACAGTTACAAATCCAACAGCAAGTGCTGCTTCACGTGTTGCTTTTGGAGCAGAAATGGACACCTGCTCCTCCGTGCCAAATGTTGCAGTGCTTGTTGTGAGTTTACTCATTGAATTCCAGCTGGGATTTTTTTGTGGGGAAGATTTGGCATTGGTCACTTATCACCAGACTTAAGATTCACCTAAATATTTTCTGAGAACTTGTTCCATCACCAGGTTCCACACTGTGCAGGCACCACGTGGGATAAAGAGGTTTGTAATTATTTCAAGAGTCCAATTCTATTTCTTCTGCTCCTCCTAAACCCTTCCTCTGTCCCAGCAGTCATTAGATAAAAGAGGAAGCCCCTCGTTAAGCAAACCGTGTCCTGCTGCACCAGTAATTGCTTTTTGGTTGTAGCAGCTGTTCAGTCGTGTTAACACCTCCTTAATGATTCTGGGAGATGCTGAAACCTGAACAGACACAATCCTGAGCAACCTGCTCTGCCTAACTCTGTTTGAGCAGGGTTTGGACTGGGTGTCCTCAAGAGGTTCCTGAGAATGTTGTTTTCTTTTCAGGTGTTTTACTTTCATTTATGTTTATTGCTAGAAAGCCTGAGATGTAAAATGAAAGTTGCTCTTAAGTCAGAAAAGATCTGTCTCCACCCTCTTATTTCCAGATGATTGAGCACTAAACCAAGTGGAACAGAGGGTGTGTGGTCACTGTGGAAAAGAACCAGCTAGAAACTTCCCTTTACCTCTAGATGGTGCTTCTCTGGCTGACAAGCTGCTCTTGATCCCTGTTGGTATTCTCTGGAAGATGTTGATGCCTTATCCAAGAGGACACTGATGCCTCAGAACTGGCTCAAAGCTCCAGGAGAGACTCAGCTGGATTAAGAAAGAAACCTGGCAGAAAGAGCAGGAGGAAGGTATTCTGCTTGGAAGAATAAATACTTGCAAGACAGGCACTGGTAGGAGATGGGTATCAGACAAAAGGAGGTCAGCAGACAGGAGAGACACAAAAAATAATAAAATATGTATTACATATTGACTCCGAGATTCACATCTCACACCGAGGAATACACAGGACGTTCTCCCACTTCTAAAATTCCAAGAGTTAATATCAATGGACAAATAGATAATGGAACAGGACATGAAATGTCCTGAGCAATGCATCTGCTCTATACTGAACTGAAATATGTCCATGCACAGGCTTACATATCCCTTAGGCCAAAGACTCTTTCAAATGCAATTTTTGGTAGCTAAAGCAACATTTGCCTACAGCCCCTGTCAAGCATCCATTGAGAACTGAGTCGTGTGATTTCTCAGTAAACATCATCTTGGGCTACTGTCAGGATCTGGTGCTGACCTGATGTTGAGCGCTGCAGCAGGAGTGTATTCCAGTTTTGTTCAGGAAAAAGATACTTTGCTCAGAAGATCTTGGCCACGATGAAAGGAAAGGCAAAGCCAAATCCTAACACAGGAGGAGGAGACAGACCTTCCACACAGGCCCAGGAATTCCAGCTGTTCATGGCCCCATCTGGACTCAACAGGGTTTCTTCTCCTCCATTCTGTGTCAGGATCAGCCAGTTCCTCAGGGTAAGGTCACATCTCTGTCTTGGGTGGTTTAATTTTCCCTCTCCAGCCACAGTCACCAGTGTTTTCCTGTTAGATGGAGGACAAGAGGCCCAAGCTGCCAGCTGCAGTGGAGCTGGCCCCTTCTGGCTGGAGAAATCCTGCTTTCCATGCCTGCCTCCCCTGCACCACCCGGAGCCACATTTGGCACAGCAAAGCCACCAGGTGAGCAGCAGTGCTCCACAGGGCTTTGAAGACCTCCCTGGGATGGCTCTCCCAGCTGCAAACAGTGGCCCTCACCTCATTATGCAAAGTGCCTGTATGGAGCTATGATGGCTTGGC
The DNA here is from genome assembly GCA_013398115.1 of Falcunculus frontatus. Classification (NCBI taxonomy): domain Eukaryota; kingdom Metazoa; phylum Chordata; class Aves; order Passeriformes; genus Falcunculus; species Falcunculus frontatus. The sequence goes on from VZRV01005205.1 coordinate 934,634, forward strand.
AGCTCTGCCCCGGTGAGGTGGGCCAAGCAATTAACAGGCACAATAGCAGAAGAAAATGGACATGGCTGCAGGCAGCCAGGACTCCCTGTGTTCTCATAAAGCTTTTTTTAAATTAAATCAGAGCCAGATTTCTAAGTCAAAAGCAGGAAACTGTTTACTTCTGTCTTAAATTTACACATGTAGTGGTAAGACACAATAATAATAATTTACCTATTTTTATTATAGATAGATATGGAAAATACAGATTTTTAATAGATTTATAATGTCAGAAAAGAGGTGTCATAAATATATATTGGTTTATAGAGATCCATGTCAAAACCAGATAAAAGAATGCAGCTGTGTTTCATTAACACACTGATAAGAACTAAAATGAGATATGAGTAAGGAGTCCTTGGACTGCACCCCTACCATGTACTTGGACACCTATCAAGCACATCCCAAAAGTGCTTCTCACCTGTCCAATGGAGTTCTGGAATTGGAGCAGTCGGCCACTGAGGAACATGCCCACAAGGATTAGCTAAAGGGATCCTTTCTGCATTTTGCCTGATACTTCTCCTGTTTGGTTTTCACATTCTAAATAAAGAAAAAATTATTCTTAAAACGTGCAAATTGAACATTCATTAGAATGGAATCTACACAAAACCACCTTCCAGAATAATTTGAAAAAATCAAGACAAAAATTAAATAAAGAGACCCTGCAAAGTGAAACAATTAAATTAGCGAGGCTGCCCCAAAGTGCAGTTTTATATCCAGCCTAAGCAAGACATGCAGTGTGCTATTTCTGCTCTGATACACCAATGTAAGCATAATTGAAACCACTGAAATCGGTTTAAAAGGCTTGATTTCCAAAGGAAATGTTTACGCATTTTCATAAATGTTTGCTTTGCATAAGACTTCTTGTTATAAACAAACAAGCACAAAGTAGGAGAAACTGGGTAAGATTAGCTCTAAGAACCAAGACTAGCCTCAGAAATCAATTTTTTCATTTAAAGATACCATTATTCCTTCTGTTACCAAAAAAAGGCAACTAGAAAAATGGATATTACAACAGAAACTAAAAATAGCAAATAACTGTTTGAAAAAAAGTCTCTTGATTTGCCAGAAGAACTTGTTTTTGAAAAGCAATTCTAAAGTATTTCCTCTGTGCTTCCTTCAGTGACGTTATATGGCAAATGAAAAAAAAAAAAAATTAAGACAAATGTGACACTTCTGGCAAAATTAACACATTGTTCCTCTGTCAGATCTATTGTGGTTTGCACAGGTGGGAGTTGGGACCTACTGCAGGAAGAGGAGACATGTTCAGCTGTAGATATACGGGATGAATTTCAAAAACTCCAGTGAATCCAACACTTCCTACAAAACTTTATTCACTCTTCAGCACAGTGGTTCTATTTCTGCATGTTAATTCAGGATGTGAATGCCAAACTCACCAGGCATTTTAAAATCACCTGGTACATACCAAATGTCACCTACATACACATATGGGGCAGCTACACAATACAGACTGTCCTTTAAAAATTCCTTTTTGGCTGTTTTCTCCCCAAATACTGACCTATCTGATTTCTTTTCGTGCTAATGAACTTGTCTTGTCCCATAAAACCATTTATTCCAGGCGCAGTAGCACAGAAACAGCTCCGGCTGGTGCCTCTGAGGAGGGACCCCCAACAAAGGAACAGTTTTATACAGATAATTCTGATTTTGTGAGTGGCTGTTTGAGGCAAGCTCTGTGGAGAGTGAATACAAACAGCACAAACAGCTGGAATCACAGAACAGTTTGAGCTGTAAGGGAGTCACAAGCATCATCAAAGTCCAGCTCCTGGCCCTGCACAGAACAACCTGAAAGTCACATCGTGTGTCTGAGGGTGCTGTCCCAATGCTTCCTGAACTCTTGGGGCAGTGACCACTTCCCTGGGGAGCCTGTTCCAGTGTCTGACCACCCTCTGGATAAAGAATTTTTCCTAATATCCAACCTAAACCTCCCCTGATTCGGCTTGATGATGTTCCCTCAGGTCCTGTCACCGGTCATGAAAGACAGATCAGAGCCTGCCCCTCCTCTTCCTCACACAGGGAAGCTGTAACTGCTCTGAAGGAAAAAGAGAGTCATTTTATCATAATTGAATATTTCATTATGTATAAAGTCTTCTCAAATGTAACAAGATGAAAAAAAAATCCTGTATTTCCATTAATTGGTTGACCATTGCCACCAAGGAGTCAGACACAGGGTCTGGGCTGTACCCTCCTACTTGGGGGTGGTCACTCCAGGCCAGGCTGGGCACTCAGTGCACACATCATTGTCAGAACACTTGTGCTGCATTTGTGTTTAGAAGATATTTGTATTCTAACAGCAAGTTGAGATCACCAGGACAGGACCTTGGTGATCCTAAATGCTTAAAGACATGTTAAAGAAAAAACCCCGCAATTTAAACTTATGACAGTACTTACCTTTTAAAGAAGACAGGAAAACAACAAAAATCTATGTGCTGACCTGTGCTGATGTGGAGAGGATACCGTGCTCCCTTTTCAGCTGCTGCTCGGGTTGGAATGCTCTGTCAAACATTTTCCCTTTCCAGGGCAAGATGACACAAAGAGAAACTCGTGCTCAGTCCTCACTTAAAAGTTCTTCAAGGCTGTAATACACAGGGGGGAGGAAGGGAAGGTGATTGTGCCAAAGTGCTGCTAGTAAACACACACTGATGGAAAGCCAAACGTGAACATTTTGGACCAGTAAAATGGGCAGGAAGTAACCAAAGTCTGAACAGCAGGAGCGAGGAGAATGAGAACCTCCCACTCCAGACACAAAGTACTGCAGCTTACAGCTTCATCTTCTGAGGCCCTACAGCACTTACAAAGTAAGTGGAGACTATAAATTTACATTATTATCCGGGCCATGTTAATGGAGAAAGCACCCAGACTTACAGCTCGCAGAATAAAAAGCAAAAAGGCGAACGAAAACCCAGAAAATCAAAACCTTCTCTCTGGGACCATTGGAACCCCATAAGACCTTGGAGCTTTGGACAATTCTTCTGTGGTATTGGAGCCTCAGTGCCCTGCTGGTCAGCCTGCAGTTCCAACAGCTCCCCAGCTCACAGACCAGGTCTCATCTGTTCCCTCACTAGGCAGTTTCCATTGCTCTAATTTAGAAGACAACCTGAGACCATCAGTTTCCTTTAGTTTAACCAGTCTATTTAGCACAGTCAGTGCCTTACTGAGCAAAAATCATATCCTGTTATCTCTTCCCAGATCACTCTTGTGTCTGCTTGCGCAGAGTGTGTGATCTATGGCACAGTCCCAGCCAGCAAGTGGCAGATTAAATACAGACCGAGCAAGAGTGGTACATGAAATTGATAAAATAAGTCGGGATTTATAAATTATACATACATTTCCCAAATTGTCATATCTCCCAATCTTCTCTCTGCTGTTTGCCAGATTTTCTCTCACCAGTCACTGTCACATCACAGCTTCTCCTTTCTTTTTTATGTCCTGATTAACAGGACATCTATATTCTCCCTTGAGCTCTCTTCCTCCCAGCAAGATTATTTTCCATATCCCTACAGAGGGGCCAAGAAAGCATTTGTGAGCAAGCCTGAGATGCTTCTTTTTCAAGATATACTATGTGATCTAATAAAACATAATACTTTTTCTTATAAATGTAGCTCCATGAGCACAATTCAAATGCTTCAATATAGGCTCAGAAAAAAATCTATATGAAAACAATTTGTTCTTAGATTACTTAAAAAAAAAATCCAATTTAAACACTTTTCCCTATATGTTAGGGGATTCTATTAATCATTTGGGGGAATGGTTTGACTCTTCAAATATTGATAAAGACCAGAGAGTTTGCAATAGGGAAACAGCAACCAAACATGGGATGATCAGATTCTCCTGGCAGTATGGATTCTTTAGTGATGCTCAGGACACTTTTGAAAACCACTGTGTTCACATACACCATTTGCACCTCCTGCTCTATTTTAAAACTTACCCCTCAGAGTAATGAATCTAGAACAAATACAAAACCAAACAGCATTCATGCTGTTTTGGGGTTTGGGTGGGTTTTTTCCTAAAGCTTTTGCCAAACTTTACATCTCTGACTTCCTGGCTTAGCTCTCAATATTCAGCAATTGCTTAGAAGCTGTGCCAGGTGTTGCAGTGTGGCTCAGCAAAGAGCCCACAGCTGCAGAGCTCTGGAATGCAGGTGGGTTTATTTGCCAAAACACAAACACCTAAGAAGTACACCATTTTATCAAGAAGCAAGTACCACTGAAGTACCACATTTTCCCAAGAGAACAATGCGTGATGCTAGAAAATGGTTCATTAATACTGAATTTCCTTCAGTGTCTGCGTAGAACCAAGCCACAAGTAGCTGCTGCAAGTTCTCTTTATACCTTGTGCCCAGTTTCACAATTTTATTCAAAATCCAGGGTAGGTGCTTGCAGGTTTGTTTGGTTTTTCTCTGCAGTGACTTCTCCTGTACATTTCCATCTTGACTTGGTGCCGCTTTGTTTTCCAAAATGTGTATTTTTTGTGATGTGGATATTACACACATGAGAGACTCACAGCAGCTATATAGGCATCACTTTACATGATGGGTTGATAGGAAAAAACCCTCTTGAAAACAGAACTGCCTTGCAGTTTTACTCTTTAATTGCACACTGTGTGCTGCTTTTGATTTTTCGTTTTTATAACGGGCCTTGGTTATACAAGTCAAGCTTTTAGCCCTAAACTGAGGAGAAGTGTTCACAATACATAAAACAAAGTGTAAGAAATATCAAAATAATGTGATTGTTTTAGGCAAGTCTCACTGGTAGAGTTTGGAGAGTTCAGTGGTTCAAGGAAAATGGTTTATTCTGCTTGTCTTAAAGTAAAGTGAATTTACAGGTAAAAGGCAGTGTCTGTGCATAGACTACACAAGAACACACCAGACTAACCCTGGAGCTCAGCTTGCTTTTTCTAGCACAAAATAACACACAGCACAAAGGGAAAGCAAAGTCCTTGACTATTATAAAGTACATTTCTCAGGTGTCTTCCCTCCCACTGCTTCAGGGGTGCCAGAAGAAGAATGTGTCTCGCTCTCAAACACCACGTTTGTGTGACAGACACTGAGCTTGTCCCTGTCTTCCCCTGTCAGCAGGGCAGTAAATGTGTTAAATCCTCTGCTGTAATGCTTCCATTGTAGAACTTATTGTGCATAAGAGACACAACAGTCCAACCTCTGGATGTCACATTTTATTCAAAATGTTCCTTTCTTCTGGGTGGTCTAAAAGCACAGTAGTTCTGTAGCGAGGGGGGGGTAAAAATCATTCCATGTTTCACTTGGAATAGGAATATTTTGTTGAAGTTAATAATAAATATGAGTTGATTACAATTTCACGTGTCAATGCTGAAATTAAATCTGTACTGCATGGTTTGACCTTGAAAAATGTTTGGGTTTGGTATCTAGAAGACAAAAAAACCCCCCATAATTTTTAAAAAAGAAAAGGGTGAGAGTACCAAGAGTGTTTTAAGATATGCTGTGCTTTTGTAAGAAAATGCATACATGATGTTAGCAAATAGCACATTTATCACCTGGCTGCCTAGGAAAAGTACTGTTACTTGAACTCCTTAGACTTTATACATTTTAAAGAGAAAGGCTGTAATTCTGTAAGAGTTTGGAGAATGTATTTAACTATTAAAGATCTTTTTTTGCTACCTGTGAAAGATAAGTTTGGAACTTGTTTAAGACTTTAGACATTCAATGATTTTCAGTCATTAGGTGTTGCTCTTCTGAAAGCTGTTCACCTCAGCATGGCTTTTAGATTTATGAATCTTAGCAAAGTAGACCTTACCATTTCCATGGTTCATCTGTTTCCCTGCATTACTCTCACGCTAAATCAATCTTCAGATTCATGAAACAAGTTTGTAAATATTAACGCAGGCCAAAGTAGTCTCATCTCACAGGGTAACTGTCACAGCAGAGGAAAACTGGGGAAGCAGCAGCTTTCTGAAAGTCCTTTCCAGCAAAATTCAACTCCTGAGCAAGACAAGAAAAGAATATTCTTGTGAGGAAAAATGGAAAATAATACAGGAAAAGAATGGTGTTCACAAGGTGATTGGAGAAAAACAGGAAAGGGGAAGGTTGAAAGTGAGGAACAGTGCAATGTGCTGAGAAGATATGAAAGGGAAGAACAGAATCAAGGAAGGAAGGCAAAAAAGAGAAGAAAGCACACAGCAGTGACAGAAAAGAGAGTGCATAACAAAGTGGTGGGAAGGGGAACAAACACCAATGAGGTTGTATTTCGTTTTCTTCAGTTTCTGGAAAAGCATCAGTGAAAAAGTACAGAGTTGAATGAATGGATGAGTACATAAATTGGGTAAGAGATCAGTAGAGGTCAGGGGCACATAAATTCAAATTGACCAAGAGCAAGGGGATGCCTGGGGCTGGTTCCTAATCCCATCACACTGAGACAGCAGCACATATTGCCCTGGATTTCTCCTTAAANATGTGTATATATATATATATATACTGCTAATCTCTCCGTTTCAATCTTTGACATGTATCATCTCATAAAGTGATGATGACTGGCATCAGGTTTTGCTGGTTTCTTATGCACTGATTTATATTGATTCCTTGGGGGTTTTTTTTGTTTCTTTAATTTTCAAATTTCTGTTTAATTAATCTTTCTTCAGGTTGTCAAGTCTCACAGGTGATTTTTGTAAGCAAATTCTCTCACCTGGGTAGATTTTCTTCTGCCTTCATGGCTTTCTTACATTTTCTCAAAAAACAGAAGGAAAGATTAAAGGGGTATTGAGCACAGGCAGCAAAACTGGACACTTGTCTTTGCAGTGATTTTTTTTTTTTTTAATTGGCAATCAAGAGGAATTAAAACAAGAGCGGAAAACAAGAACTTCTGCCGAGAGAGAGAGCAAGAGCCTGTATTGCTGCTTCCAGTTTCTGACATGATATGTTCAAATACCTTTCGGTTCCAGTATGTCAGCTCGTGTTTCAGCAGATGATGTGACATAATGCAACCTGACACACCAATTGTTTTTTGACAGAAATGTAAAGAAAAAGAGCGTCTCCGCTCTGCTGGTAAAGAAATCATTTTAAGTAGAGAAACAGCCAGATTTCTCCTAAACATTAATGCATCAAAGTGTAATGGCCTTGAGAGCTCCACTCTTCTGGAGCTCCCGCTGCCAGGGCTCGGGGACAGCTCAGCTGTGGGGCAGCTCCGGGCTGTCCCCGTGCCCAGCCAGCTCCGCTGGGTGCCCTGGGCCAGCGCTGAGCCCCCCTTCCTGCTTTGCTCTTGACTCTGTCATGTTTGGCTGCAGCCTGGATTGCACCCCAGCTGTGCCACAGCTGGGGCTGTGCCTGCCCGAGATCCCCGTGATCCCCACCACAGCTGGGGCTGTGCCTGCCCGAGATCCCCGTGATCCCCACCACAGCTGGGGCTGTGCCTGCCCGAGATCCCCGTGATCCCTGGCTGCACCAGGACAAGGCTGTGGCATCCCAGCTCACCTCGGACCGGTCCCAGCTCTCAGGTGTGCCTGGCAGGCGCTGGGACACACTGACCATGGGCAGCATCTCTGCCCCTGCTCCTGAGCTTGGCCATACGGCTGCTCAGAGCTGCCACCACCCCCAGGAGCAGGGGCAGCAGGAGGAGTCCCCTGCCCGATCTCACCCAGCCCCAGCACCACACAAAAAGTGTTCACTGCCCCAGGAACAGCCCTGCTCCATCCCTACAGGCCCTGCTGGCACCTCCCAGTCCTGGTGGATTTTAATTGTAAACCTTTTAATGTCAAAGCACGTTTGTAGGGCCCTGGGTGAGTGGATGACCTTTAATTTTAGACATGTATTATGTGTTCAGAGTGATTAAAGGAGGAATCAAGATCGGCTTTTAACAGCTGGAAATTTCATGCAATCAGTTTGAGTATTATAGTTTTGGAGCTTTTCAGCAGCAACATTTCCAGAGATCTAGAGCTTTCTGTTTCATTTTTCCCTTTTATTAACTATTCTCTCTTCAGCAGCTCTACCTGACCCTAGAAGTCTGCATCTTCCTTCCTGCGGGCACAAACTCTGGCTAAAGAAATGAACATTGGGGTAATGCAAAAACTGGAAGTTGTCGTCACCTTCAATCCAATCTGTGACCAATTTCCAGGTGGAAGACACCACCAAGAGAAGCGGACGAGGTCTAATAAAGGAACCCAGAGCCTTCTACTGTTGGTCACACAAAAAGTCACAAAGGAAAAAACCACTTTTTTGAATAGTCCAATTAATGTTTTTGGGCACACAGCTCCTGTATTCTGGTAGCTTGAAGTCAGGGATATTTCCAGCCCTTTTTCTGCAACACAGGTTAGTTTGGCTACTGGGTTGGTGGGAGACATAGAAAAGGAACTGCAAGCAATATTTTTTTTGTTCTCTTCCCAGATAAGGAGTGAGAGAATGGGAGGAGAGTGGTAATAATCCTCCGTGCAGTTACTGAGCCCTTTCTGTCCTCTGTGCTCAGGTACAGAACTGCTAAGGAATTTTGATAAAGAAAAATAGGTTTTGTCTTAACTGACTCTTGAAATTCTTTCAACTGGGGAATTGAACAGTGCTATTAAAAACCAGTTTTATTGACATGACACATTTCCTAGGATGGGCCATTAATCATTCTGTGTTATTGTACCAATAGTATACTTAACATTTGAAATTCAAGCAAAATCCTAATGATACAACTATCAGGAGGAAAAATGGAGCACTGAATCTACCTAAAGTGCTGCTTCTGCTGTGACTGAGCAGCACATTCAGACCAATACCTATCAGCTGGATTCCTGCTGTTAGAGTGGAGTTTTATTCCTTAAAGTATTGTTCATAAAAAGGAAGGAGGTGAGCAATGTCGTTCCTGTCCCCTACCTGCTCAGAAGAACTGCCTGGATATGGGATCCTGCCGTGTCCTCGTCTCTGGGGTTTTCTTTCAAAATACATGCATAAACATATCCTTAATGATAATACTGGGCATCTGTTTCAGCCGCAAGCAACACTGATTATTATGGTTCTACACCAAAATAACTTAATGAGATAGAGGCTACAGGTTTTGCTCCTGTTTTCCAAATAATAACCTGCCCTCATTTTCATGTCACTAAAAGAGGATTAATTTTGACTTTACAATGCGTGGTGATTTCAAACTTCTACAAAAGCAATCAATTTATGTGTGACTACCTTAATTAGTATCCAGGACTTTTATTGGTCCTGGCTGTTCCCCTAAAAGCTTTTTTTTGGCAAAATAAACAAATCAATATTATTTTAAAGAGCAGAAGGGGAGGAAAGCAACACTGTTCACAAAGAAGGGAGGTTCAGAGGCAAGGAAGTCACTGGTACAGAGCAGAGATGAGCACGGCTGCAGACCCCAAACAGCAGCGAGCAGAGTGAAGCCTAAGAATGAGGAAATGACTAATGAACATTAATGGCCTTAAGTTAAAGGAAGGCAGATTTAGATTGGATATCAGGAAGGAATTGTATCCTGGGAGGGTGGGGAGGCCCTGGCACAGGGTGCCCAGAGAAGCTGTGGCTGCCCCTGGATCCCTGGCAGTGTCCAAGGCCAGGTTGGGCAGGGCTTGGAGCAGCCTGGGACAGAGGAAGGTGCCGCTGCCCATGGCAGGGGTGGAACCAGAGGAGCTTTAAGGTCTCCTCCATCCCAAACCATTCAGGAATTCTAAAAGGCTCCTTGCCAGTGCAAAATCTGTGACAGCTCAAGTCCTATCCCTGCTGTGACACCCCAGGTAATTGTGTTAAGGCTCGATGTTGGCACAAAGCAGCTGGTTCTGTTCTACTGATCGTGTTATTCCAGCTCCATATTGTCTGTAAGGCACTGGATTGGAAACAGCCCTGCAGAGTTTTGGTCCTCGGTGTCCCTTGTTTCAGGCTAAATCCCGTATCTGCTGTATCCTGCTGCCTCCACATCCTGCTAAAGGCAAGCCAGACATGGGACCCACAGTCACTCAAATTTCCCTTCAGATTTCAGAGATTTTGCCATGAAAACAGTTTTGTGGCAAGTGTTAACACTGGGGGGTGTCTAGGGAGCAGTTGGGGAACTCAGAGCCCTCAGCCAATTGTGAATCCCACACCACCACAGGGCCCTAACCCAGTCCAGGATGAACAAGGAACGTAACACACACAGCAACAGAGCCATAGGAACCAGCAAGGGGTGAAAGGAAGGTGGGAGGAATCACAACTGAGGCCCGTTCGGGGAAGAAAGATCAGAAAATACAAACTGCACTAAAGCTCTTTTCTTACCAAATTAAACATGACTATCAATCTGCTGTGTTTGTGCAGGCTGGGTTTACAAACACATTAGTTCACCACACTTCTTTCAGCTTTAATAAAAAAAACCCCCAACAACTCAAATGAGTAATAGTCAGTTTTGTTGTCTGATAATAGATTGATGGCCTTAAGCTTTCTCAAAGGAAATTCAATTTGAATAAGGATTAAACTCAAATTGTCAGTGAAGTATCCATCCACAAATACTTATTTCTCACATTCATTCTAAATTCTGGTTGTACTTTGTCTTCCAAAACATCATGTTTTGAAGCTAGACACAGCTAAATCACACAGTATCCATATTAATAAAGATGTTTAAAGTAAGAACATTGTTTTTCTCACAATAATTCATGTCTCAAAAAGGTCTTTTATAGCACCATAGGTAAAGAAGATGTATCTGTGAGAAGTGTCACAAGTATTGAAGCAAAAATAAACACTGTTCTTTTGATATTTTGGTTGAGGCTTTTGAGTTCAAGTAATTAACTCACTTTTTTTCGTATCCTTCTGCTGCTTCTTCTGTCTCTGTGTCAAAATAATTTCATTAAAACACTCACAAATTATAATTTTAATGAATTTCTGACAAGTTAATATACTCCTTGTAGAGGTGTAACTACAGGTGAGGTTTGGGCTTGATTCAATGCCTCATACATTTGCTGTTTACAGAGCAGGGAAAATCCCAGGTGTAATGAATGGTGCTAAACTGAAATAAAATAAATTGAACTCACATTTTTGGACTACTAAACCCCTTTTCAGTCAATATTTAAAATACATGTCATTCAACTGAGCTCAAATACCTTCACCCCAGATTTAACAAGAGAGAATCATTGCAGCTGTGGAGTGCACACTTGGCCATGAACAGGAGAAGCTGCACATCCTTCTGAATAGCCACTGCAAGTCAAAACAAGCTGACGAGCTTTTAAAAGAGCACTCACTGGAGCAAGCTGAGGCAAGGAAGGAGATTATCTAATTAATTTATGAGTTTTCAGTTCCTCACATGTTAGCTGCCTAGAGTAGCTTCTTCAAAGATGTCCTAAAATGCAGCAATATGGGGAATAATCAGAGAAAAAAATCTGCTTTTCAAGTAAGGCAGTGAGGAGAGGAAGACAGAAAAAAGTGTGGGTTTACTTCTCCTGTGTATGAAAGGGAGAGGGGGTAGACTTGCTTTAGACACTCATGCAAAAACGTTTTCCATAAATGAACTAATTTTGAAATCACCTATAATTCAATGCACAGATAATTTTAGCTTTGCACATGAAGTATAGTATTGCAGAAACTGCAGAAAGAGGAAATGGCATGTGATATATTTGTTGAATTTAGAAACAGCAAACTAAGAGGAAAAGTATATTTTTCTCCAAAAAAAGATCCTGGCAGTTAGTGGAAACAGTCAAGTCCTAAGCAGGGTAATGAGCAGTAATGCTGCTCTAAACATTACTCTCAACATAAGAAATAAATAGAAAGCAATGAAAAATAGACTCTGGATGAGGCATTCTTCCTTGAGCACACTCCATTCAAGGTGATGACTAATTAGGAAAATCTCCAAAACTGAGTTTTGCTTTCTTTAAGTGCAGCAGTGGAGATAATATAAATATAACTCAGCCTTGTCAACTGATTCTGCTCCTGAAAATAAACTTTTAAGCATATGGTCACACGGTCAGGAAAGCCAATAGATAGGAAGACCAATTCTTGAACAGCATGAGAACAGTCTGGAATTACATGCTAGGGCTCACACAAGTGAGTTTCCACAGCCATAATTTCATCAAATAAATTTTAGAGTTTGACAATTAATCACACAGAAATACAAGGAGGATTTCCAGGAAATGTTTACATTGTTCTACTCGGCTTCTGAACAGTAGGATTCATTTCTAATGGAGGAAGTAGGAATTTTTCTTTTTAAATGCGGCAGATTTCTTAATTAAGTAAAATGAGATGGAAATAAAAGAGCTCAAATTGCATCAGGAAACTCTGCTTACCACAGGGGAATTCTGCATCCAAATGCTCCACTGATTCTGGCCTGCAGCATATGGACAATATTAGCAAAGCTTTAACCCATCATTCCTGCACTGATTTTTGATAGCAGAGCCCATCGATCCACCTCCTGACAGCGATTTCCATGGATGGATTTGGTCTTAGATTGCCCTAAATTCCTTTCTATTTTTCTGGTGTTCTAATTTATCCATCAGGCTCCTGATACACCTCTTGTTAACAAAAATGGAACAACAGCACCCCCTCCAAGATAAAGTGATTCTTTCTTCAGAGTTCTTTGAAAAGAAATATATTGAGTGTATATGATTTCTACAGAAGCCTTGTTCCCACTAAAAGGTGACTTGAGCAAGACTGGATATCCTGATAATATTTTGGATAAATAGATGGCTCCTGATCCAATCACTTGTGATACAAATGATCTGTAACTGGAGTATCACAAAATTAGAAATGTAAAAAAATTATTTGTGCTCAAAGGTATTCTCAAAAAAGGAAGATAAAGTGAAGGTGAGGTCATTGAGAAATTTCCCCTGCAGGAACAAATGTAAATGTTCTATGTGCTATAGAAACCCTGAAATACAACAGGAGAACATTATTGTTTAGAAAATCTTTGCCAGAATTACAGAAATGATATCAGCATTTAAACACTGGTAGGCTTCTTTACTCATAAATCATTACAATAAATTACAAGTGTCCATTTGCATTCAGTAAAATGTGTAAATGTCAAAATCATTTGTCACAAAATCCTCGTCACCCTCACCAAGTGTTTTTTAAAGGAAACAATAAGAAAAAAATCCAGAATTTGCATAATGAAGCACTTTAAACATCCTTGTTTGGTTTTCATATTTCAGTGAAGATCGGGTTTATGATCAAACTGAGTCAGTTATATATTTGGAATTTCTTAATTCAGTGTTATTTTACAATTTCTTTATACATGTTATTCTACAGAACTGATATTTGGCAGTGAATTTTCACCTGCCTTTTTCTTCCAAACAGAGCACAGACAAAGCTGGTGTGACTCGGCGAGTTTTGACTGTCTCTGCACAAATCCAGATTTGTTGTGGGAAGGATGCAGAGTGTGCTTCAATACCACACCTGCTTGTTTTACTGTGTTTCCTGGAAAACTGTACAGAAAAGAAAAAAAAAAGAGGAGTAAATGTTTGGATAAATCTATTTGCTCAACCTCCCTTTCTGTTCCTTTGGTTTTGCTCTTGAGCCTGCAGTTGGCTGCATGTTTGGTGCTTCCACTGGGAAATGGAGAGCTCCAGTCTGTGTTTATGTAGGATCCATACCCTGTTTATCATTTAAGCTGTTTCCATGCCTCCTTCTCCAGCTAAACCATGCTGGTGCAATAATCACCACCCTGCAGTGCCTGGAGGTCACTGCTGCCACCAACCTCCCAGGGGAGCTGCTCCCGTGAGCAATTCCAAACCTGGCCCGGTCCCAATCCTTCTGATTGGCAAAATTCTTCTACGCCTGCTCTGTCTGCTAACTTGGATCATTTACCTGAGGAAGCACCCAGGTAAGGAAATCCAGCAGATTACAGAAGGGATTGCCTTCCACAGGGAATGCTGGCACGAGGAGGAAGGGCTGGGGAGCAGCAGCAGCTTCCAGCTGGTAGGACTCCAGACAGAAGCATAGATCTGCATCAGGTGAGCCTGGATGCAAGGGAAATGTGTATTCTGCTTTATCTTTGCACCAGAACACATCTGACTTCTATCAGCTGCAGGAGAACAAACACCCCCTGACCCAGCATTAAGTTAAATTTTTACAAACAGGTGATACTTGATTTAGCATAACCTCTTCGGAGACAAAGTTACTCTTTCAGAAACGTTCATAAATAAGATCTGGCAGAGAACATTTCTATGAGTTCAGCAGAAAGTCTTGTCTGGACTCAGCACTTCTGGGCTGTGCTCACTGAGAGCACAGTTAATATCCCGTGGAAGTGCAATCTGAGTCCTTCAGACAGGGAAGGGTACGCCCACTGCTAAATTACAGACATTTAGAAATTAACTCTTCTGTCTGCGCACAAATACAGCGGGGCAAAGAAAGTAAGTGAACCTTTTCTCAAGCTTTGCAGATGCATAAAAACAGTGCAGAGGTTTAAAATAAAATTTTTTTTAAAATGTAGAGAGTCACTTTATTGACATTACATCTAACTAGGTGACAATGCTGGACAGAAGGTTTTTAAATACTTCTAACCATTATTAGGCACAAACTGCTTCTTTCCTCAACATCAGTTACATGCTATTTTTAATCCCTATGTTAAATATTATCTGATTTTCCTGTTATACCTACAACATTTATTAGCATAGCAATTTATATTTAGTAACATAAATTAGGTTTTTTGTGCTAAGATTGTGAAAAATGCAGAAGTGTTTACTGCAGCTGCTGTGCCTTGCACATCCTCACAGCATTCTGATTTACTGGGTAATTTTTTTTCAGAAGATCTCTTAGCATAAGAGTAAGCAATTTTGCGCCATACCTATGTCATGTTTTGTTGAATCCACATCAAGATGCCAGTGCCCTGCAGCACCTGGAAATGTGCACTGATCTTCTGCAACACTTGTTTCAGCTCTTCAAGACTAAAATTGATTTTTCTCAAAGTGGCATGTGAAGGTACAGAGTGTACCTAGTGATCCATAGCTCAAATGAGTGTAACAATACCAGTCTCAGTCGTTGAGGAAGCAGTAACTTTTTAAGTCTTTGCAAGCAACAGTGCAAGAAAAAACAGACTGTAGTGAAGAATTTATCTTGTAAAATGCCAGGCAGCCAAGTTGTTTTACTGCTGCTGGAGGCTATTGTCAGAGTTGCTAAGTAAATGGTAGAAATAGTTCTCTTTAATTGGAAAGAGCTGGGGTGCCATGGTGATGTGCTTTTTATAGCACCCCAACACAAACAGATAAACCGGGATTTCTGAACTCAGATTTTACCATGGCGTGATTTGCCCAGTTCTGTGGTTCACTGTGAAGGGCTCAGGTCCTCCCTCTGAACACTGAAATAGCCTCTCCTCGTTCTCCCACCACATAATCCTGTTTGTGAGGCTGCAGCATCCTGAAGGGAGGGCAAGTAGAGGTTAGAAAGTGCCTTTGCACATGGAGTCCAATCGAGCCTGGCACTTGCTCTTCCCTCCTCAGGGATTCCCTGGCAGCTCTGCACTCCCCCAGGCAGGACTCAGGAGATGTCCTGGAGGGGACAGTGACCAAGGCAGTGCCACCGGTGCCACCCCCCTGCTGCTGTGCCAGGCCATGCTGCTTCCCCAGCACGTGAGCCAAGGAATGGCCTCGGATGGGATTTCACCTGCAGAGCCCCTGACCTGCCAGTTAAGAAAAAAGTTAAGAAGTCTAGAGATAGAACATGATTTAGCACATCTGTGACTTATTCTGGACTTTCACAGTTTCACTGAAAAGTGTATGAACAACACAGTTTTTACTGCTATTATGTCCTGAAATAAACACCTGAATATTAAAACAATTAATGTTTCTACCTGCACTGGTTCCTGCAGAGTCCAAGGCTTTAAAAAGCCTATTTACTTCTCATTAAATGTGTGTAACTAAAGGAGAATTTTCACAAGCCCAAGGAGAGGTGGCACCTCCGTGAATAAAAGAATTTAGATGATGCAACACCTGAAATAACAAATCTTTGCAGTTACAAGTGAAAAGTGACCTTTGAGGTTTCAGTTCCTATTTTTTTTCTCATTGAACTTGATATTTCTGTCTTTTTTTCTCCTACTTGCAAAGAGGGATTGTAAAAAGTTGGGGTTTGACTCTCTAGAATAGTTCTTAGAAGGCCGTTCAAGGTGAACAGGTGCAGATGCTTGGCATTTTTCAAATTCAAACATTAACAAGGAAGCATATCTGAGGTCTATCAGGTCCTGGATGAAATTCCAGCACTGAGGAAGGGACCTGGGGGTCCTGTGGTCAGGGAGTTGAACATGAACCAATGGTCAGCTGCTCTTGAACCAAGTTAGAGGAACAACCATTCCCCTCTCACAGCACTACACAGACCAATATCCACAGGTGTTTTGTTCCCTTTGCATCCATCTGATGACACAGGTAGATGCTCACCCAGGATCTGTGCTCAGTAGCAGAAGAATTGTTTCTCACCGATCTCGTGTGCTCAGAACTATGGTTATAAAATACTGAGAGATAAATGGAGAATTTGTATGAAATCTGAGAGAATCAGTGTCAGTCTCACAGATAGGAAAACTGCATAAACTGAGCACAACTCTGAAGGCTCAGGCTGTGTCAACACCGAGTTTGTGCAGTTCTGACAAAATTGCGTGGAAATGAGTGTTAGTAAATTACAAAGATGATCTCAGCTAAGATTTTATTTCTTTAAAACTTTAATGGCAGGTGTAGCTTTTAAAGAGCAGATTATGCTAATTCTATCCCTTGCTTGCAGTCACTTACCTTTTTAAATAATGCAGCTCCTGATAATCGCAATTTCAGTGTAGCTGTTGGAGGGAGTAGCTCCAGTTGTGGATATCATTCCCGGAGTCCTTCAGGCTGTAATGCCAAGCAGTTTTCTGATTCTGTTCACAGAAAGTATAAATGAGGATTAGACTTGAGTAATTTGCCCATGCCCTGGCTGTGATTAGCACAGTGTGCAGTGTGGAGCAGTGTTCAGGGGGGTTCATGGGCATGGAGGGAATCCTGCCACAGTCCCAGGTCCCCGGGATGGGGAGCCCTGCCTCGGAAAAGGGCCTACCATGGCAATATCCAGCTGTTCCTGCATCCCAAGTGCAGAGATATTAATAGACTGCTTAACTTTTACTAAAAAGAGAGCAGGTAACACAGTCTTACTTTTAAATTACGGTTCATTAGGCCTATTTCTTAATGTGATTAATGACATATCACTGCTCAAAGCACGGGACATTCATCAGCAGAACTGTGTGCCCTTAGCACAGGTGTTGAGGGAATTCCAGAACGTTACAACACAAAGTTCTACTGTTTCTATGAGGGTCTGAGATGACAAATCACCAAAGAACAGAAACCATTACAATCTTGAAGAAGGAATTAATTTGTGTGTATTTAGTGAGACATATTTTCCTCTGAAGTTGCAAGGATTCCATAAACCTGTATGTGTAGGGCGTGTGACTGTAGAGGTAAATACGAACACAGGAAAAGCCAGATAATGAGAAATAATTCAAATTTAAACATTTTCCAGTGCAGAAGGTGAGACAACAGGAAAATAACCTTTCTTGAAGATAGAAACTAGCTTTGGTCAAGGTTTTCTCAGTGGAAGAAACATGTGCTGAATCTTGAATTAACAACTGAGAGAGAGAGAGAGAGAGAGAGAGAGAGAGAGCGCTGACAGTTCTGTAGAATTCTGACCAAGGGCATATTCTATATATAATACAGAAATAATACAGCTTACCTGTCAGCATCTCTGTAATTAGAGCATGAAAGATCACTTCTCAAAATCAGTCACTAATTACAAAAAAACACCTCATGAGATAAGTGTCCACAGAGACCACTACAGATAGAACTGAGAAGCAGACTGGGTAAGCCAAAGACCCTGTGGACAAAAGCACTCAAAATTCTGAGAGAAACTGAAAATAGCCTGAAAAGCAAACAGAGGCAGGGAGCCTTGGTCCCTAAAATGTAAAGATGGCTGTGAAATTAGGTAATCAATTAGAAATAATGAAAGCAGATCTTATTACTTTTTGTAACATCTGCGCATCTCAGAACATTTTTGATCAAATATGGTACTTTCAGATTTGTTTCTTGTTTTACCAGGAGTCATGAGTGACTTTTGCTTTTCTGCTTAGTTCTGTTCATTTTTAATCTTCTTTTTCTTCTCCAACCTTGATTGTCTGTCTTTCTCTGTTATTTCATCTTCTCTTTCATGTATACTGTAAATTCTCTGGAGTAAATACTTGTTTCTTTGTTACAGGTCTGCAGAGAGCCCTGAATAACCCAGCCATGATCTAAAAATGAGGGGATCTAAGTGTTAGCATACAAATAAATGAATAAAAAGGTGTTTATTGCACTTACATGCTAAAATAAACAGATGATTAGTGGATATTAAACACTGATTTTATTAATTTAGAAAAAAACCCAGGGAAATCTTGTCTGTAAACAAGTCTTAAAACAAATAATTCTACACGATCTGTTGTGGTTATCTTCAGAAAAAAACTTCCTGGTTCTGCCTTCAAAAGCAGAGCTATGCTGAAAGAATGAAAAATTAGGAAAAAGAAAAAGCTGACAATCTGCCCTGTCTATCAAAAGGAGGCCTGTGAATTATGCAGTGCCTCAGTGCCCTGACCACTGTGGAAGACTGAAAATTGACTCTCTGGAATTGAAATTAAAGAGGTGTTGTAAAGTCTGACATAAAACCCTCCATTTTTCATGGATCCAATTCATCCAGGCCTGGCCGTTATTAAATGGACATTCATATCAGAATGCAATGTTCTTGTAAGAGGTTCTGGGGCTGGTGAGGAGCTGCTCATGGAGACGACAGCTCCAGTCTGACCGTTCTCCCCAGCGTGGTGACTCCAGCTGCTGCTGCAGGTGAGGTTTGTGAGGAGCCAGAGCCTGGCTGGACACCAGGACAGGGACACAGCCCTGTCCTCCCCTCACCCTGCCGGGCTGGGCTCTGCAGCAGAGAAGGGTGTGCAGCTCCAGAACAGCCACTCCCACTTGTCCAGCAGAGAGCACAACTTTGGAAAATGTGCCATTCCAACCAACAGATCACAGTCTGCTCTCGGAACACTGCTGAAACACAAAGCTTTGGCCAACGTCACAGAACTGCCCACGGGCCTTTCTCTACCATTTAAGAACATTTTGACTTCGTGCATTCCTAACGCAGCTCATTCAACCCCAGGAAAAAAAAAATCTAGAATTTGTACAAGATGAAGTAACAAAAATAGGCAGCAAAATGAAGACTCTGAAGTGCAGCTTCACCATTGTCTGTGTGGGCTATGTGGGGTACAGGTTCTTGTTCTCTGAGCCACAGTGAAAATCATTCCAGGGCTTCCTCCGAATCCCATCAGTGTCCCAGCTCAGCTCAGTGGGAGGTTTTCTGTGAAATGTGATGTTTGCTGGATGACCTTGATTGCTGTTCAAGGAGAACGTTTGAGAATGGCTGATACTGTGCCAAAATAGTGCTGGAAGAGCTCTCAAATGTGACATTCTATTTTTCAAATCTGTGCTGTTACTTCTGTGCGTTTCTGAATCTGACCTCTAAATTTATCCCCTTAAGAATTTCTAAAAGAATGGTATTCCAGAATAATAACTGTTAAAAGTTTCCGTGGTTTGTTTTGTCTCCTTAAAAACTGTACTTACAAAAGTGAAATTTCAATCTTTATCTCACCTCTACCTTTGAGGATTTTTCTGCTCTTTAGAAATCAACAATCTGCTAATAATAGACACTTCACACAAGATGTGTTAAGTGGTGTTTTATAAATGATGTTCTATAGCAATGGATTACTCACAACATTCCAGCCATCTAAATCAGAATACATTTTAATGAAGCAGTGGAAGATCATCTTTTTGGAGTTAGTATAAACTTTGCATTTAAATTTTTGCCTATTTAACTATTTCCAAAACATTTAATTTTATATTCTTCAGTTTTTAGAACCTTCACTATCTGTAAAATCAGAATAAATCTGTACCTGGTTTAGACGAAGAATTTTTGTTAACTTTAAGCCTATCGTGCAGTTTTCATCTCTTCAAGCAACCACGCTCATGCAGAGAAAAGTGAAAGGATAATTATCAGAAATTTTTTAGGTTTCTGCATATGATAAATCACTTTCATTCATCATTTGGAAAAAAACTCTTGAAACAGAAATTGGTTTATTTTTTTGCTCTCCCAGTTAACTGTCCTTACCTGTTTTTAGCACTTCTATTTGTGCTGGTCAACCTCTGACCAACAGATTTTAGAAGTATTCAAGGACAAATGTGTTGGTCCTCTTTATGTGATTGATCCTTTGGTTACAGACTGTCTGATCAAGTCTTTTCCTGGCACTCCATGAGCAGAACCATTGGTGCTGCCTGCTCAACATCTGTGCCATGAAAAATACTGCCTGGGAAATGAATTAGGCGTGAATCAGTTTTTATATCCCCATATAAAACAAATATGAAATAAATCAAATTATTGTTTAATATGCTTGATTATCTTTTAATGTGTCTCCAGTCACATAGCATATGTCCTGTAAAAGCACTTGGTTTGGTCCTGTGAACATGTCATGTATATCTTAATGAAGAGAGATGGCACAACAAGTTCTTGCCAGAGTAGGAACCCACCGGAAAAAAATGAGTTATAATAGAGATTCCTGCTCTGAAAACTGTGTTAGCAGAGGCATAATTCATTTTGAAAAGGGTGAATTAATTAGAAATTCCTTTCTCTGAAAACAGTGAATAATCCATTTTACTGATTAATATTTATCAGAGAATCCTTGAGGTTGGAACCTCCTGAGCTGAGCTGCTCCAAGCCCTGCTGAGAGCAGCCTCGACTCAAGCAGGTTGCCAAGGGCCTTGGGCCAGTCTTGTGTTTATTTTCTCCAAGAATTCCCCTTTTTCCCTGTCACAAACCCATTACACCCCCTTAACTACCAAAAAGTTTTCTCCTATATTTAAGTTCGATTTTTCCATATAATGATTTATGCCCACTGCTGCTCATCCTGTCACTGGGCACCTCTGACACCTGATTGGGGATTTTTAAAGGAACTTAATTCCAGTAATTGTTTATATAAAACAAAATCTGGAAAACAAATTACTTGAGGTTCTGAAAAAAACCCAGAAGGTACAGCTTAATCCAAAGAGTCTCCTTGCAATCCCTGCTCTCGGTAGAACACTGCACTTTCACAACCTGATAAAGCACCTGTCAGGAATAAATTTAGCAGTGAAAAGGACTTTGAAAACTAAAAGAACTTGCAAAGATTATTTGTAAGTAATTTAATAGTATTTTCTTGGATCTTGACAAAAATGATATGCAACCCAAATGATTTTGTGGGCTAATAACACTGAGATGAGCAATTTTCTGTTCAGGAGCACACACTGAGTCATTAAAATCTGGATTAAGAGTATCACTGACTGGAGCACTTTGCCTACACGTACTGTAGTACAAATTTCTATATCCACACACGGAAAGCCACGTACTCAGCTGGGCAACATTTAATTTACTGAGCTTTCCATTTGTAACAAGTCTGAAAGAAGGAACCTGTTAAATGCCTACAATATGTTCACCTTTCACGGCGCATAATAAAGTCAAACACACTCTTACAGCTCCTTCATTGCAAACATCCTGGCACGGAAACGAAACCCTTAATGGAGTGAACTCTTCTACAGGTGGTGCTTGAAAGCATTTTCCCATCTCAGGGAAGCAGCATTTCACCACTGCACAGCCTGCCAGGGCTTCAAGTGCTCCAGAGATCACCTTTGGTGCAGCATCTTCAAGCATCAGGGTGATCTTTTTGCCATGGGTTCTACTGTAAAATTAGATTCATGCATTGCACTCCTGGGCTCTTGCATTCAGATGATAATTTTCACTTGCTTCTTGCTATTCTCAAGGAAATAGCCAGCTCCATATGACTCATCATTTTGTGGGAGTTCAATGCCAAGCCTGCTTGCACACAAAAGAAAATTACATAATTATACTAAATTTTGCAAATCAAAAACTTCTTTGTAATTGCCTTAAGATTATTTCATATTCCATTCTCAGAAGATGCTTCCCTGTGTAGCCATTTAGAAGGAACACTTATTACAAAAGTTAATTACAGTTTCTTAAAGAATTAAATGGGCTTTTTTGATCTTTTGGGGTTTTATGGTTCTAAAGAATATCTCTGTTACACACATGTCTGAAATTTGGGGTTATGTTTCAGTTTTGCCCCTATTTTTGACGACCTGATTTAGGAGATGTCATTTAGTTTTCCTGTACATGTATCTCATCAGTGAAACATATTTTATTGAAATGATGTATATATATTAGGCAAAAAAATGTCAAACACAGCATCACTGCTGTTCTCAACAGTCTCTGAACCAATTTTAACTTCAGGAAAATACTTTAAAATTAAAAAGGAAGGGAAAAATACAGAAACATTATAAATAACATGCTATTTCAACACACAGGTGAAAACAGACAGGCCTTTCAAAACATCACTGACTCGGAGGAAAGAAGGGCCAGGAAGAAAATTGATTAAAAATTAAAAGTTTTTCCACTTTCTGTCATATAATTTTGTGGGGCTTCTTGGAGTCCAACACTGCCAATCCAGCAACCAGCAGCTATTTCTGATGTGGTGTTTCCTAACTTAGCTACAGTCTGTCACTTGAATCTCTAGAGAAAGTTATTGTCTAGGAAAACTGAACTGGTAAGGAGGAGAAAAAGACCAGAAAAATCCCTTCTAATTACTGCTACATCCATTTGGGGAAGCATCAAAAGTCTCTCTTTATTTCTTTCAAGGGAGTAGAACCAAAGAAAAGTCTCAGTCTGACCCCAGCCCTGCCTGGATCCTGAGGATGCCTTTCACCAAATGGGATTTCTGGACTCCAGGCAAGTGGGCAGAGGTAATAAAGGACTTCTCATAATTTAATGATAACTGGTCATAGAGTTCTGTTTAGCCAGTTGTAATGCTTCAGAAAATTGGATTTGGATGAGGTCTCTGCACCTGAATTTCCTCTCCCTTTGCATTTCCTGCAAAGGGCCATTCCATAAAATATGGACCGAGAGCTTCCCCACACCCTGCAGCTCAAGGTGTTTTATCGCCTCTGTGGCCATCAGAGCCCTGCTTGTATTCCCCACCTGCTGGCAGAATGGGGCAGAAAATGCACGTTCTGACAGGGCCTGGTGCTTTCTCCCACCTTTGGCACTTTTCTCTGCCTTTCCCTGAATGCTCTCCCTCTTCCTCACCTTCCCCTCTACCTCGTACGTGGAAGCGGAGAACAGAACAGAATTCTCTCTTTTCCCTCTGCTTTGGGGACAACTTTTAGACATGTTTCATAGCCACTTGACAGATTCACAACTCCTGCCTGCAACCTGGCTGAATTCCAGCCTCATAATTGCATTCCACCTACCCCAAAGTCTCCCTTTAGCTCAAGTGGGATCCTGTGCCATTTTCTGAGCTCTGATACTTTGCTTATAAACTCCCACTGAAACTAAAGAGAAAGGCAGGCAGGATTTGGTTCACTGGTCTAAAACCATTACAAACAACGAAGCAATTGTTCAGGAAAGCCAGTGAAACCACTTGCAAAGACCTGGGCTGGAATACTGAATCAAAAGCTGCTGCAGTCCCATTACCAGGCTGGTCTGGGACAGCCCCTAAGCTCCTGTTCTGCTTGATTCAAAGTGGCATGGAATGAAAATATTTTGATATGGAATCTGGGACTCATAAGCAAATGCCCAATATAAACTTCGGAATAACATTCCCCCTTTCTGAAAACTATTAAGTGGCTCCATTTTTATTTCAGTGGGGAATTAAAGGTTTCCAAAACTTTGTTTTCCAGGAAAAAGAAATGTCAGTCAATAGTGGAATTTGCTCTTTAGGCCCTAATGTAAATCTCAGTCTTGGATTAGAGGAGTGACTTGAATCTTCCAGAAGTTCTAAGTTTTTTCTTTATAAACACCTTCCAGTTATGTGAATTTTCATTTGTACTTGAAATATATTACTAAACATTTGCAATTCTCTAATTCATGATTAAACTGATCATGAAACGTAAAGGAAGATAAACCAGTCAGAAGGACTGACATTTGCAAGATAAAAGCAGTTTAACATGAGTTAAATATGAACTATTAAGTAGTAGGAATCTTGAGACTTCAAAAATCTTTTGGTGTTTAAAATTTAAAGCCAGAACAGAGAAGAATAATTAATAAGAGGAATAAAAATGGCATCTTGATGCATGTGGGAAGAATGAGTATAACCATGCATACAAAAAACTGGTCTTGAAGAAAGATCATCAGAACATGAATAAAATGAGAACAATTATGTGAGATAGAGTTAAGAGAGAGACAGACAAAAGGAAGTTAAAAAGGAGGAGAGCAGAAGAGAAGGTAAATTGACATCATTTTCTGCTTAGCGTTTCAATTATTTTCCTTTAGCTTATGGCAGCATCATGAAATCAGCATTTTCTTTTCTCTACTCCATCCATCCTAGTAAAGTTCGTGGTGTTTAGAATTGCTGCTAAGTTGACAGAGGGATTTTGTCAGTGATTTGTTTTGGTTGCTCACTGCTTGCCAGTCTGTTGTGATGGGTGTTCACACAGAACATATTTGTTTGCCTACTGAGTGGGAGGAACAGAAAGAGGACAAAAAATGGTTTGGACACAATGACCTCCCCTGGGAGTTTTCCTGGGTGACTGCAGGGTTGCTGTGATGGGGTGTGACTTTGTGCTCCTCCAGGAACAGCGTGGGAGCCCCGATGGCCCCACAGCACACCCCAAATGTCACCTCTCCCCCCTGGTGTCAGTGGTGCCCTCCCAGGAAAGCTCCTTGGAACACGTGAGTGCTGAGTGCAGAGCTGATGGATAACAGCATCAAATTGGGAGCCAGGAAAGCCTGCCTCAATTCTTTCTTTTTTCTCCCTACCAACTCTTATGCCTTAGGGAAAATCACTTAACTCCACTAAAAACCCACTGTACCTTCAAGGGAAAAAGTCCAAACCAAGATAAAGAGGCCTTCCAAAACAAGTTCAGTCTCAGCAAGGTTTTGTCTGCTGCTCTGAAAATGCAAAAGCTAATAAAAGCCGGATATCTGGGGTGTGATATGCTTGAACAAATGAACAAAATGCATATTACAGGCATCTGTCTGTGTGTTCTCTTTCTACAGCAAGAGCATGGGGTGCCAAATTCTGATCTTAGGGACACGTTATCAGCACGAGGACAATTACAGTGTTCATCCATGTTCAGTGATGGATGCCAGGGAAAACTGCACCTACACTCAGCAGTTAGCAAATACATTAGATTAGAAGTTAGTGAAACCAAACATTTTCCATCCAGCTGGAATCGAGAATTGCCACTTGACTTCCTCCTGTAGGGTTCTGCAGTTCCTCCAACAGTTGTTCTGTGTGGCAGGACAGGCGACAAGCCCTGGACACCACTGAGTCTCCTAAAGCAGCCTGGCTCCCTTGCTTTTCAGTCATTAATAACATTTGCATCTGCTATACTTGATTGTCTCTGATCATTTTGTCCTGTGCTAATGGTTTACCTTTTCCCTTTGAATTACTGCAGATGTTTGCTGATTAGATGCAAACTGCAGCTGCCTTTTAAACAGGCTACAAATTTGTTCCAAAATGCACCGGACATCAGAAGAGAATTTCACTAGCAGCAGGTTTTCCAGATGATGAAGAGACAGAATGCTAAGAAAAACTAATTTACTTTTTGTAGGAGGTAGAAGGGTTCTGTTCCTCTGGGCCCTTATTCCTGTGCATGCCACATTGCAAATGAAACACACCACATGAGTGCTGCATGAGGAAAAGCACCATGAATACTAAGTCAGCCCTGAGTTGCACAGGAATGTAAAATGCATTGGTTCTAGTTAAAATCGATTTTTGCCTTGGAAGTAAGTATTGGATTCACTTTCTCTCTCTCTCCCCAAAACATTTTGGGCAGATGGAAAATATCACTGTAACTGCTGTATGCTGAAGTGGTAAATAAACAACCAAGCAACCCAGAAATTGTGTTGGGAGCGTCAGTGAAACTCATTCTCATTGTTTCCCCACAAAAGGGGCAAAGCCTCTGGAATGAATTCGGAGAGTTCTTTGGTGTTTATCCAAAAAATTAGCAATTCCTCTTCCCCTCCCTCCCCATAACAAGGTATACTGGAGCAGAATATTTTCTAGAAGTTTAGAGTCCCTAGAACTATGGAATTATCAAAAGAGAGGAAGAAATGGAACATGAGCCAATCTGTTTATGTTCTGAGCAGAATTTTTTAAGTTTGTCATTTTTCCTTAAAAAAAAAAAAAGGTCACAAAGGGTTGCATGAAATGATAGAAACAAAGTTTTGTATACTGCAGTAATAAACAGCAGCTGCTGGGTTCTTCATGCTTCTCTTTAAATTAAGATTAAAAAACCTCCTGATCAAAATTATGTTAGTAATTACTGACTTTAAATAAAGATACTGATGAGCGTTGCTGATTATTGCGCAGCCACAGGGGGACTCAGTGGATATTCAGAGGTGGGAAAAGCTACAGAAAGAGCTGCTGAGTCATGGAATTGTTAAGGGTGGAAAAGCCCTCGAAGATCTTGGAGCCCAACTCTTAACTCAGCATGGCCAATGCCACCACTGAATCCTGTACCTGGGCAGCACAGCTACACATTCCTGGACATTTCCAGGAATGGAGACCCCACCAGTGCCCTGGCAGCCCTTCCAACGCCTGGCCATCACTTCCAGTGAAGGAATCTTTCCTAAGATCCAATCCATCCAATCTGCATCGAGACTTTTTGCCCAGGCTGTTTTAGATGAGTGAAATGCCACCAGAGCACATCAATAGAGCTCCTCAGGGGTCTGAGATGTTTCTGTGAGATCACAGAGGGTTTGTGCAGGCAGAAAGGAGGAGAGGTGTGTTCTGGGACTGCCAGTTCAGACTGTACACTGCTAATGGAAACATTTGGTGAAAACTTTCTGCAAAGCTCCTCAGGTGTGAGTTGTGAAATGTGAGTAAAGAGCTAAAAAAATTGTAAGGCATTGGGAAGTGAGGGGAGAAAAGAACCTACAAGACGCGAACTGAAGGAGAGTTGCGGATGCAGCTCTGACACAAAGCTTGGAAAGAACACTCTCCAGCCCAAGAAGTCTCCTGCTACTGCCAAGTGCTGCAGCTGAGAACCCCCCGTGTGTGCCACAGCACACGGGTGATGCTGGTGTGTATTAGCACAGCAGGGGCTGCGCTGGCAAGGAATTAAACACGGTAAGAGTCTTCACTCAGCAGAATCTGCTGCTTCTCCACCTCCCAGCTGTTTTCCTCTTTCTCTGTGGGTGTTGCAGGACTGCACAGTCTGGTTTAAAGCATGGTAAAAGTCATTATCTTTCTATTGTAATTCCTATTTTCTTTTGTATTCTTTGTGAGGCTTCTGCAAATCCTTCCACTACTCTGCAGCACTGTAAAAATCACTGATATTTGCCTTTAAAGATTAACCAACATTTTCTTGAATTTGCATGCGAATACTTATGAACTGAGGAACTCTTCTGTTCAGTGTTGTACATCTGCACTACTAGAGGTGTTTTTGCATTATGTCCCACCACACTTTCACCGTAATCTTGATTTACCTTATTATCTAATCAAGCTGCAGTTAATAACTATAACAAACCCCTCATGTCCCTGCTTTCAGTGTACTCCTGATCCTTTATGTGAAATGCCACATTTTGCATATCTACACCAAACTCTCCCATAGTTGAATTTTGAATCTCGGAGCTCTATATTATATAAAATGTCATTCTTCAGGCTTGAACACATTCTGATAAAATACAGGGATTTCTCTTCCCAAGTCCCCAAAATGCATCCTTTTCCCCAAAAAACTCCGAAGATTTCCTGTAAATTACTCCCTTTGTGATCACACATACTCTTTCAACATACAGAAAACACTTGTTCAAACTATGAAATAGCTGTCTGCTATTCTCTTCTCTCCCTGGATCTCAGACCTGTGCACACAAACCACACAGTCCTCTACACTTTTTAAAATGAAACTGATTTTTCTCTATTCTGGTGTGAGCTATACCAGGAGAATAATGCTGGGTGAAACTGCTTTTAAAAGAAGATTTGCTTTCTCAAGAATGGATTTTCAGTTGGTGGATTTATATTTTTTCAAAATTACTGGCACAGAAATGATCAGTTTGCTTTGCCTAGTTGAGCATGGTGAATATTGTCTCTTGTATAATTCTCCTGGGAAAAGATACAGGGATAATGAGACTTATTCATGTACATAAAGTATATGCGGTTAATATGGAGGCACAATTACAAGAAATTAAATTCTAAGTGCTCCTGTAATAAAAGCACATCTATGAAAGCCTCAGAAAAGGCAGAAAGAGACCTCATAAAGGATAAGACAGTCATCTAATAATGGGAATAAAAGAGAGCTATTGGGGTGTGGGAATTGGGATGAGCATAACCTAATACTTGGATGGCTCTGCCTTAGTCTGCTCCTGCATCCAGATATTGTGTCTGTCACTGCAGCACTGAGAGCCTTCAAACAGCTTCTGGGACACTTGCAGAGCCTACTGAATTCCCATGTAAAATAAATTCATAAACTACAGCTAAGTTGAGTGTCTAAAGAACAGTTTTTAAAGCAAATGAAAATCTGTGAGAATTGTTGCTGTTCAGTCCTTTCTCAGTCTATGAATGTATTTAGTTACCAGTTTTTCACTTATTCCTATACACAAACATGTTAAAAATACTCTTCCATTGTAAAGTCGAAGACTTGCCCTCCATATTCCGCTTTTGAGTTTTGAGAATTCCTAAGCCTGGGACAGGAGAGCAGATGTTTTACATTTGGAGACATTGGTGTGCTTGCCCCCCTTGCATTTAGAATGTCATAAACATAAAACAGAGAGTGCTGATTTCAATCCTTTATGTATATGGCTAAATATGAAGTGAATATATTGCCAGAGAGGAGATGATTTTGTGCATGCAGTACTAATCTGGACCTAATGAGTCTTTACCTGTTTAATTAATCACAGTCTTACATCCCACAATATCAACACAGACTTTGTAGAGGGTCTCCAAATACACCCCCCTCCTCTCAGTTACTAAACAAAGACTGGCTTGAATTTGAATCCATCCTTCAAGAGTTTCACTCATGGCAGGGTTCAGAACTCTCTGAGTGCAGAACTGAAGGCACACCAATAACCCCACACCTCATCAGAAGGCAGAGCTAATCACCATCCTCAGACCTCGGTGGCACCCACTCTTTGAAGAGCTGTGGTGCACAGGGAGAGGCAGAAATGTGTCTGAAAAACTTTACACTTGAAAGAGCAGCACATGAGATTAAATATCAGATTGATCATTGTGCTCTCAGAAACAGCCTGGAGAAGCCAGATAACTGAAAAACTTCATTTTTCACTCATCTTTTTCCAATCTGTTTTTACTTTGTCGCTTTTTAATGTTTCTTACCATTACGGAAAGTCTGGGATCACTGCACCATTTTCATAACAGAAAACGTTAAAAGGAATGTTTTACCTTGGAAATTCACTGTGTCACCACTGGGACTTCTGTTTCACTACTAAAGGATGTACTTTAAGGTATTAATAAAAGCCAAACAATAAAATTGTTTTCTTAATCTAGAACATTTGAAAAAATACTCAGACAATGTTTCAACAGAGGCTTCCAGTTCTACCTTCTCCTGGCTGAACCAAAATCTAGAAGTGATTATCATAATCATAATTTGACATTTCCATCATTTGTTAATTATGAAAGAATAAAGATGGAGGGAAAACTCACACATTTTTCATGTGTCCATGAGTGTTTATTTCTCAATATGTAAGAACCAACCTCCTTACAAGGCTGTGTACTGAGCACAGCTGTTTGAACTTGACTTCAATTGAGCTATAATTGGGGCAAAACATCCTTTTCCCAGTCACTTAGTGTGTCCTAAAAGTGATAAATTATAGAAGGATGGGAGAGCAGAACAAAGACAGGAAGGCTTCAGAAGAAGCTGCCAGACACCAGTTCCTACACATTTCCATCAGAGCAGCTCATGTAGCACTGATCTGGAATTCAGAGCTAAATCTCAGATTTAAAAGAGGTCACATACCACATGACAGATTTCTTGTCGAACAATCTTGATAATTTATTCATCAAGATGGTATCAGCTAGGATATGACAGTGGGGAAGGGAAGCAGAAACAGACAGGGCGGGATGAGGAAAGATGTGGTACAATCATAATATCCTGCACAGTTGTCAGAACAGGAGGAGAACACTGCTAATAGGACACAAAATTTAAAATGAGCATTAAAAGTAGGTAAAATATTATAGAAAAGGAACCTAACACATAACGTCAGGTCTGTACAGTAATTATAGTGTCAAAAACCAGGAGTGGAAGCAAAAAGCACTGCAGTTGGGAAAATAATACAAAAGATAAAGTGAATTATAAAATTGTGATTGATGGGTACACAGCAATAAGCACAAAAACATGGATAGAGCACAACATACATTTAGGACAAAAGCACTTGAGAAAATCCTCAGTAATTCAGAGGTAAGAAAAGGAAAAATGTCATGTCATTTACATAAAAGCGTTGAATGAAATACAAACCAAGAGGAATATGCAGTAAAAACATATTTGCAGGAGCTAAATGAAGATGAAGAATGAAGATAAATAATGAGTTCTGTATAAATAAATTATAAATTAATTGAGTTCTATTACAAAACAGGAAACTGAACAATGACTAAGAAATAAACAGAAATATACTACAGTGTATTGTTAGCAGAGAGAAAATTCTTAGGGTCACAAAGAATTAAAAAGCTACTAAAAATTAAATATTATACCATTGTCTGTGGAATCAACAAATAAATTAGAGACTGACAAAAATGATGGCATTGTAGCTTTGTTGTATTTCATCTCCCCAGTTAATAAATTGGGTGAAATAAATTAATAAAATAAAGTCTTGTGGCTCTCAAGAACAATAACTCCCTTGCTCACCTTCAGTTAGTCATGACAATGAGTTCAGCTCCCAGGTGGGCTTAAGATGAGTATGGGGAGCCAGGATTGCACAGCTTAATTCCTAGAGAAATTGCATCAAAAGCGGTTAAATGTGACTGTTACCTGCTCGAGTTCTGTATGAGATTAATCTGTTAAATATCTGTTAAATACAGATTGAAAACACCTGAATGGTGTTTGGTTTTTAGGTAAAGAAAAAAAATAGGACATCAGTTTGAGAAAAATCTTGCAGGATTTTCTCTTTTATTTATCTTTTTTTTCTTTTTTCCTTAGAAATTGGCCACTTACAACAAGGACCCAATAATTTCTGAGTCCCAGGATGGAAATTGATTCTGTTTCTGTCTGGGTAGATTTCAACAGCCATCGAGAGAAAATAGAAACTAATTCAGCACAGGTTCCTCATGTCTCTCTTACAGGTCTGTTCCTGGGCTGTGAGTTTGAGCTCATTACACTTGACTGGATGGGCTGGGAAGCAACAAATGAGGAGCTTCAGTTTTGGCATAAATGCTGGGAACAGTTGGGCTGTTACATACCCACATCAAGCACTGCAAAAACTCTCCTCCACCGTGGGCACTCGAATTAGAAAAGTGCTTAATGGAGTTAGCAGGCAAAAACAAAGGCTGAGGGAAGGAGGAAAGGTCAGAGCTCTGTCAGGCTCAGTGGTGTCCTGTGCTGCCAGCTGAAGTGGCAGCACACGCCTTTCCTCCTGGGAGGGAATAGAAAATCCTTCAGTTCTACTCACAAGAAATGCTTGTGTTAAAATTACATAGGAAAATAGAATAGATTCAAATGAAAACTTTTTGACAGAGGACCAATTAGCAAAGCTTTCCTTAGCACATGCAAGTAAACTCTTCATTAGCAAAAAATGTGGTCTCATGTAGTTCTTCTTTCCCAAAAATAGCCTGCTCCTTAGCACCACATCCAAACAACTCTGTCAGGTGTCTCTAGAGATGCACAGCAAAGAAACGAGGTCGGGACTCCTCAGCAGAGGGTACCAGCATGGAAACCCTGTTTTATACAGACGTGTTTTAAATCTTAGGCAGGATTTTAAGAACCTCTGCGGAAAGGAATTCCTTCCTGTATTTTCCCTTGCACAGCTGTCCATGCCTGAGTTTGGCACAGCCTTTGATCCTTTCCATGGCCCCAAAGGCTCTGGGTGAGCAGGGTTGTACTGCAGGTCACACAGGGTAAGGGGAGAGCACAAGACACCACAACTATCAGAACTCCTCATTTGATCAGGGTGAAGGAGAAAAATTGCCTTCAGGAGGAGGCAGGGGCTAAAGCAGTGTGTCTCCAGACTGCTTGCTTGTATTTTGCAGTGGTATTAGAAGAAAACATGAAAGAAACAAAGACAGTTCTTAGCTGCAGGGATTAGGCCGGTGTAATTGCTCAACAGACATTCCTCAGAGACTGCTGGAGCCAGTGATCTAAATCACTCAGCACATTCGATATTCCTGGGGAATTCCAGTCCAGGTGCTTCCACACGTTTTGTTATTTGAAGTTTTGTGCTGATGGTGGTAAGACACTGTAAAGCTGGAGATGAGAGATCAAATCAAAACTTCTATAAGGAATCAAAACATTTAAGCTCTCCCCTTTCTAAAAGACATACCCGAGTATTCTCAAATAAAATTAATACATAATGAGACACAATCCAGCTCTCTGGACTGTGATGTGAGGGACAAGATGGACAGCTCTGTTTAGATGGCAGGGTTTGAAGCACATGAGTTTGGTTTGCAGTGCACAAATTGTCAGTATGGGTTTGGGGATCCTGAGAGCTGTGGCCGTTCACTCCGCTGCCTGCTAACAGCCCAGCTGTTCCTGGGCTGGGGAGGCAGAGGCATCAGGGACAGGCTTCAGGCAGCAGGCACCAAGGATTGCGTAGGCAGAGGAGAAATGTCTGAGCTGGGACTGTTAATAAAAGTTGCCAATCCACGTTCTGCTTCTCACACTGCCTCGAGGCCAGCTTTGCTGCAGATGCAATCAGGTGCAAAAGTCCTGGCCAAGCAAAGACCAGGAATATAAACAGGGAGAGAACCAGGCTGCTGGCTGGCTGCATTTCCATTCAATTAAACCTTTGGGGTTACTGCACTGGAATTTCTAGTGGAGTGGAATAGCCTGTTTGAATTTGGTTGGTCAGGTAGCTGGACAATCCTCTGGTCCACCTGGCAAGCAAGGACTGTCCTGCCTTCCCAGTCTCCCAGAGTTTTCTGTCTTGGTGCAAAGAAAATCGAAGCATATCAGGGCAATGAGCTCCTTGATCTCTCCTGCAAATATCAGCAATCACACATTCTCAGCAACACCAAAACACCTCCCTGTTTCTGTGAAATCTGCATTTTCAGTTAAAAAATTCCTCCCCTGGAAACAACTCCAGAAATCCAAATCTGATTCTGTGAAATCTGCATTTTCTGTTAGAAAGTTGCTTCCCTAGGAGCAAGTTCAGTGGAAGTCTCTCTGCTCCACTTCCATTTCCCAAGCTGGGGCACAGTGAGAAGTTGTGACTGAGGAGCACTGCACACATGTATTCACCCACACATTTTATCTCCATAAGGGACCTAAAATATATCTGGATTGGTTTTTTTCTGAAATTGAAAAATATTTTATTTGCACTGAAACCAATCATCCTAAATAGAAGTACAAATCAGTCATCCTGAATAACAGTCCAAAATAAGCTTATTTACTGTTACATTAAGCAACAATTTTGCACCTTGTTGAGTAGGACTCCAGTTTTCATTTTTCCCTGACAGGTTGAAATTATTTTCTGGGTTGATAGACAAGAACTCACAAGAAGCCCTGTAATTTAATTCATCTTTTTGGTTCTCCATTAAATATCCAAAATATGCATGTTTCTCTAAGCTTGCAATAACTCACAAGTCCAGCTGTAATAGGTCTCCTTCATTCTCCTAAAACAATAATGATCAGTAGGAAGCAAATAAGTTTACACATTGGCTTCCAAATCAAAAGGATTGAAGATTCTTCAAAAGAATCCAAGATTCCCCAGACTTCTCAACATTTAGGCCACCTGAAATAATTTCCTAGGTTTTCAGAATAATCAAACTGCAAGCAAAGGAAGTGACTTTCTCTGTACCTTTTATCCATTTTTATCTATAGTTTTATAATACCTTCTCTGCTTCTTTATTGTAACTATGAATAGATCCATGCAAAGATCATTTGGAGTGTGCTTGTACAGAAAGACATTTTATTGAATTAACGAGATTATGGGTCTTTGGTGTGGAATACTCGTAGTAATTACACTTAATATAAGAATTCTCCCAGCTGATCAGAGGTGTGAGAGGCATCTCATAATTGAGACCTATGTAACAGTACACTGACAGTACTTTTTAGCTTCACTCTCAGATACCCACAGACATCCAGGGGATCACTTTGGCTCCTTAGCAGCCTGTGTCGTGAACACCTTATTGCAAGAAGAGAGAGAAATAACTTGTATTTCTTATCAAGAAAAATATAATTCCGAGCATTTCTTTGCTTATGGTGGCCCTATCACCCAATTCAGCAAACAAAGAGAATTGATCCAGAGATAACACTTTTGGTATCACCACCAAAGAGTCTCCTCATCAGTAAATCCAGAGGACAGCTGGCACTTAATTGCTGACAAATCCTTGCTGATTTTTAAGTGGAATCTGTATGAAGCCTTATCAATTGTATCTATTGATGAGCTGCTCTTTGACTGAGCCGCTTTGTATCGTGAAGAGAGAGCACCACGAGCTGTGCAGCAGTGAGCAGTCACTTGGTACTGACACCAATGGTTATTTCCTGTAGCCATTAATATCATTTCAGGACTGGTGCCTCTCCCTTTCCAGACCAATAGCAAACTTTGGGGAAGAAACTTGGGGTTGCCTAATTAGGTGAAAAGAGGAACATGATTATGGGTGCCTAAAATGCATTGATTACTTTATGTGCCATCAGTCACTTCTACACTAATTTCTGGGACTGCATGGACTAGCTTGAGCTGCGTGAAACCAAATATTTAAACTCTTCCACTAATATTTATAGACAAAATGTCATTTTTTTTTTCATAATATTGATTCAGTTTCCCCTATTTTTACATGTAGCATAAGTACGCCCAAAGCATAAAATTCCCAGATCTGTGTTCAGCTGTGTAGGTATCAAAATAGAAACGCTTTTCTTGGATCTCCAGTTGCTACTGACAGTGAGTCCTTTCAGCTACGGGGAAGGATGCAGACAGGAGTTCCAAAATAAGCTTTGAGTTTTCTCCTTACCAGGATCTGTGACTTTTAAAGCACAGGTGAGAGTTCTGCTCAGTAGGCTGTAATTTTGGCTTGTGAGATACAGAGATGCAAACTGTGTTATGAGGCATCTAGCTAACAAAAAAACCATCTCTAAAGGCCATGACAGAAAAGGCAATTCACACTCATTTATTCCAGAATGGGTGGATTAAAATTCCCCCAAATTCTATTTATTTTAATAAAGAAACAAGTATTTGGAATTAAAAAAAACCCCAAAACAACCAAAACCCAAGAAAATCCCAACCAACCAACTGAAAAAAACCCCAAACCCTCCAACCAAAAAAAGCGCAAATCTAATAAATCTGTCTTCTTGGCTTCCTTTCGAACACAATAATAGCTATTTTTTCACAACGGTATAGTGTTTACTAAGAAATCTGCTCCTAGGGTAAGCTATTATTACTTCAGCAGTCTCCAGGCTCCAAAAGGAATGAAAATAGTTTCAAAAATGCAAGGCATCCCTGGAATGGAGAAATGGATGATGAATTTGTGCTACTCACGGCACCTTGGTGGCTGTTTGTTTTCCATCAGCCAGCGAAGAGGCTGCGCTCAGCAGCCACTTGGAAGCAGGGCCAGGCTGAGGAGAGAGAGGCAAACCTGGGAGGGGGGAACATCTATTATTCATCTGCAGTAATTTGTGGCCTGGCGAGAGCTGATGAATCCAATCTTGAGAGTGTTTTACAGGGAGTTTAGGAATCTACAAAGGAAAACCAATAAAAATATTTGTTCCTGTTCTAGAAATAAGCCAAAGTCTTCCCTGGAAATCTACCTTCTCTGATAACCTGAGTTCCACAAGCAGTGGTCAGCATCACCCCAAAAAGCTGGAAATGGGAATGTTGAAGTCATTGCAAAGGTCAGATTGTGCAGGAGAAGCAGCAGAAGAAATGAAAGGCAGAGGCTCTGATTCACGGAAAGGATCTGGAGCATCCTGAAAGGTTTTCCTCAGTCCCAAAAAATGGGAGGGGACAGCACAGGTAAGGTCTGACACAGTCACCAGCTCACCTCCAGCACAGCAAAGCTATATTTATTGGGGCAGACTGAACAACAACACACAAGCTGCTGTTATCATCTGCAATGGCCTAAATTCCATCTGCAATTGATCTCTTGGAATCACGGCTTGGACAATCCCTTCCTTTCAGCTGAGCAGCATCTCCAGCACAGACACCTGCACCTTGTCCCACCAACAGCACCAAAACAGGAGGTGCTCATGCAGCCACTGCATCTGTTTCTGGGTTTGTGCCTGCATTCAGAAAATTTGGCTACAAAAGGAAGATTTTCCTAACAAATGGAATTCACGTGCTGCTTAATGCACTTGGGAACAGACAGAATTTCTGCTTCATCCAGCGAAGCAGAAAGAAGAAAACCAATCTCAATTTTCTCTTTCTTTTCTGTGTCATAAGGCTAAAAATAGCACAAATACTGCTCATACTAAAAATCTACATTTATTGATTTTGAGAGTGATGTGATGGTAACTAAATTTAAAAGTTTTGTTCATAAACACTGACTTGTCAAGTAATGGAACAAATCTTTTTAAAGGAGAAATTAATCACTCTCATAATTGTAAAGTCTAATAAAATAAAAACTCATTTCTCTATTACTCTAACTCCTTATTACGAGCTACAATTTAGACTATATTACAAATCCTCCTAAAGGTAATAAATTTGACACTGAAAAAATTAATACGAAATCTAATTACATTTAATTTGATTGAATTAGAATGGATTTTTTTTCCCATTTAATCTCATTGAATTCCAAATATTTGTAAGACAACAAAATTATTAACAAGGCCTAAAAACCCCCACGTCTAAAGTTATAGACTTGAGCAAATGTCTACCTTCCTCTCCACCACAGGAGAGATGAGAATGGAAATCTCATGTTCTGGGCCAAATTCTGCCACAGGCAGCGACTTTCTCTGCTCTGCTGACCTCAATCTGCATTCTTGGGATCCACAGTTTTAGAGCAGGAAAGAAACAGGGCACAGGGAGGGCAGAGTATTTCTACAAGTCACTATTTCTCTGAAAATGTATGGGAATCTCACTGCTTTTTCTCTGCAAATGAAAAAGAATATCATTGCTTGTCTCATCACATTTACCCTAAAAGAATTCCCAGTTTGCAGGAGGGAAACCTTTTCCTTTTCAGGAAAGGAGCTTTGTTCTGGCATGAGCCTGGGCCAGGAGTTCCACCCATCGCTGATACCCCTGATCCTAATTGCTGTGGAATGGCACAGTCATGCTCTGTTCTGCCCAGCTAAGGAGTGAAATCTTCCATCTGATGGAGAAAATCTGCTTTAAACCAGCTCCTCTTGTGTGTTTTTCACAGGGTGTAATCTAAGCGAGCTGAAAACCCCAGGTACTCAAACTCGACGCTTTCAACGGGAGGAACTTTTTAAATGCTTTTTTTCCTCTCATTTTCAATGCTGTTTTTTCTCTCTTTTTCCAACTAAGCTGGCTTTGTAAGCTCTCTGATGATTATTCTCAAAACAGATTCCTCTGAAGAGGTGCGTTGCTTCCCTCCTGAAGAGCTTTGCTAATCACACCTTCAAACTCCGGTGGCTCGAGAGGAGGAGCAGCGCCAGGGAAAGGAACTCTCCTCGTGCCAGAAACCTCCTGCACAGCTACCACCAGTGGCATGAAGTGCCACCAATTATTCACTCCTGCTGCTGACCTCCAGGCAGCTTTTCCAGCTGCCGATTCCTCGTCCCTCTGGAGGCCTGGGGGTTTTGTTTGCTTTGAATGAGAAGTTGGGGGACACATCTTGGGCATCTCCGGAGTGTTCTGGGCACAGCCCTCCTTTCCTTGCCTTTCTTCCCATCTTTGTGTGCTTTGAAACATCCCCCCAACCCAGGAGTTAAAAGAAGAGAAAATTTCATTTTGAGGAAGAACAGCCACCATTTTATACACTACACATAAAAACAAGTTCCACACAGAAAATATTTAGCAGGATTTTTTAAATTAACTCCTTAGGCTTTCTTCAAGATTGATTCACTTCAGTGACTCAGTATATCATGGTTTTCTCTTTATTTTTTTTCCTCTGCTGTGAAACAAGCTTGGTTTATGTAGCAAAACCATTATGATTTCACATTTAGTAGCATAAAAATTGCCTTCTGTTCAAATTCATGCTTCTCTGTAAGATTCCAATACCTTCCACTGAGCAGTAGTTTGTTATCAGAACACAAAAATGCATTCTGTGAGAAAACTGAGCCTTGCCATCACAAGCTGGGACGAGTTTGTATTGAGTTGGTATTGACAAGTTGTCAGAACCTAAGGAAATTTTAGGTTTGTATTTGGTATTTACTAAATCAAATTGTGGCAATCAGCTGAGATCATATCTAAATGGTTTTACAGTTTTGTTCAGTGATTATTAGAATTTTACATCTTTGTATGTAAGCAACCTCCAGGAAACCAAAGTCTTAAAGTATTTGCACAAAAAGTAGTCAATACCATTGTTCAAAGTAGTGTTTGTTGTGTATACACAATTAAATTCTGAATGTGTTGACGAGGTTATATCACATATTGATTGAGTTCAATGGCAAAATGGAAAAATTCCAGCTAATGTTTACTTTGGGTTAGAATGGAATTCAATGTCAGTTTTGCATTTTGAAAAAGAATGGATGGAAATCTGAGAGAAATCTCAAAATCTTAATAATGTTGAGCTATTAAAAGGTTTCCATATTAATAGTCAAGAGATAATTCAATAATATTCAAATAGATCACAAAACAGAAAAAAAAGGTCAAAAAACCCACACAGAAAGCTGGATGAACAGAAATACCTTCTGAAAAGCAAATATTTAAACATTATCAACATTCAAATAAAAATATAAATATCTACAACATTTGCTTTAGCTTGATTTACTTAGTTTAGAAAATGAGCATTCTTGTTTTCAGGGAATTGCTTTTTTTTGTAAAGGACTTGGCTTTTAGAAAAAGTTTTTAACAGTTCTATGCATAAGATTGACAGTTGTGTCTATATATTTGTGATTACAACTGTGATATATGGATATAAAATTGTGAATTCTATCATATTTGAGTCAAATACAGAATCTTACTTAATATATTTAATTAAAAAATAACTCCATCCTGAGGTTCTCCTCTTTGGATAGCATTTCTATAGTTACTATTTAATAATATTTTGGTTTTAAGAATGGCCTCCAAACATTCTGCTTCACTGTTATGAATGAAAAAACCCCCTAAACCATGTCAATTGATGAATGCTCAAAAGAAAGTTTGCTCTTTGTAATCTTTAAGACAAAAAGTAAAATCCAAATGGAGTTTCTCAGCAACACAAACCCATTTCAGATGCTGGGAATCTTACCAGAAAACATGGATCATATCTTCATTCCCATTAAAAATAACATCCTATTTCCACAGATTCCGGAAGCAGCAGAATAATTTATTACAAGGGAAGCTAAATATAAAGCTAGTGCTAAACTCCATTCATTAAAATTGCATTCTGGAAGTAAAGCCTTCAAAAGCTGGAGCTGTGCTTGGGAAACAGCAATGAATGAGGAGTACAAACCTTTTAGAAATGTCCCTGCCCTGGTATCTGGAGGTATCAGAGTGAGCATTCCCAAGACATTTGTTCCTCTGCGTCACGGCACGATGATGAGCAGTTCCTTTAACACCTTCCCACAGGGATATTTGAGCATCCAGACATTTAAAAACAGATGGGAAGGGGGAGAGGCAAAAGTCTTAGTGTGACCAAAATAGTAATTTTCCTTAGGAGTTTCAAGAGTTCTGAACAATCCCTCTCCAGGTCTGACCTAATGGGCTTGAAACGATACCCAGCACTAGGCTGGAAATAAACACATTTTGGGCTGCATATTGGAACACACAGTGAGGGGCTGGGATGCTCTGAGGAGAAAATTCACTGCCTGAATGAGTTTGCATTTGAGGTTTTATTTATTTTCAGTGTAACCTTTACATATTACAAATCCTTCTGTAGGTGGCAAGCAGCTCACTTAAGATGTTTCCTCTACTTGAAAGAAAAAGCCTTAAACCAAATACCAGCAAAGTGAATTCTTTGATTTATTGGTAATAATGTTCTGGCGGTATAGAAGGGGCGTAAATAATGCTCTGCTTTTCCCAACTCATAATCTTTCACAATATTTAAATGCTGTTTAACAACAAACAAATAAAAGGAACATTTAATAGGAAAACAGCTACTGAACTGATAAACATTATTCTGTAATTGAAGAATATTTTAACTGTTCTTTTTATTTGTCCCTTTTCTCATCTACACCACGATGGCATTATGACCATCTTCAGTAGGGTGGGAGTGGGAAAATGCAGCGGAAGTGTATGGAAATTAAAATAATTAGCATTTACATGCCATCTCTGCCATTCCTATAGAAACCATATTCATTTATGCTGCGTGCTGGCATTTATTTAGCACTGAACATGCAATTGCAAAAGTGGCCATTGCTCAAGTTCATCCTTTGGAACACCCGAACTCGCTGAAGCCGAGTGCACAAGGAAGGCATCGGGAAGAAGGAGGCAAGGACATCATCCAGCCTTATATCCCAGGACGGGAGAGCAGGACAGTGAGGAAGCTGCTCCTTGATGGAAGCCTCCTCTGCTGGGGACAGGCAGCAGCCCCTGCCCGGCTGGGTGAGCACGGGGCAGGGCACAAACAGCCCCGGACTGGCCACTGCCCTCCAGCACAGCCAGAGGCAGAGGCTGCAAGAGGCTCTCTGGTGTCAGCCTCATCACAGCCAGAGTGGTTCTCAGACAGAGCTGCAGCTCTTCCCAATGGCTCTGCAAACTTTGCCTCTCCATCTCTCTCCAGCCCTCCTGAGAGCGCTGCTCAGAGCCATGCCCTCCTTCCCTGCCCTCACTGAGCGGTACCAGGAGGCAGGAATGAGCCTGGGCTGCACAAGAAAACCATCAGCAGGACCCAAACCACACACTCTGACTGGCACTGCTTTCACTTGGAATACAACACAGGCATCACTCCAACCAGACCTCTATGTCTAGCTCTGATTTTACTGATTGCCAGAGGGGTAAATACAATAGTTTGACAAATCCCCCCAAACTTCCTAAAGAGTCTATTCAGCAATGTCTGAACATTGTTTCAATGTCACTGAGGCAGCCTTTGCAAAAAAAAGGACCATGACAAGGGAGTGTGTCTCACTGCTTCCTCCCAACTGTAATGACATTCTATTAAAAAAAATTACATCAGCATCCATCTTTAAAGCATCAGTCCCTGGCTTGATCTTTAATTTGATTAGTTTGAAATCCCAAAGGTTTAAACTGAATCCTGTACTTTTGCAAAAACAAAGCGATGCCTGATTGCTGTATTAAACACAGATGTTGCTGACTTGCACAAAGATCCTGAAATCATGTTTTGTTTTCCTTGTTCAAAAATTAGTGTGATCTTTAAACAGCTGCTTTGTTGAGTCCACAGGTAGCTGCACTTTATTTTGAGAGAAATAATTCCTATATATAGCATCCATATGTTTCCTTTCTTTCAAAGGCTTAGTAGAAATTAAGTAAACAAACAAAAAACCTACTTCAAACTGC
This sequence comes from Falcunculus frontatus, assembly GCA_013398115.1. Lineage (NCBI taxonomy): Eukaryota > Metazoa > Chordata > Aves > Passeriformes > Falcunculus > Falcunculus frontatus. The sequence goes on from VZRV01005205.1 coordinate 976,248, forward strand.
AATGTAGAAGGTAGGCTCTGCTTCTGTAGAGATGCCAGAAAGAATTCTGTAAAGACCACGTCAGGTCCGAGAGTAGCATGAAGGTGGTAACTGGGGTCAGAAGTCTCTCCATTTACTGCTGACCTTTAGTATCAAAGCCAACCGTGTTTGGCTGCGTTTAAAGCCTGACACCTGGGGAAGAACCTGCAATTTTGGGGCCTTCAGGTGGGACTTCAGCTTTCCAATGTGTTCCCGGATGAGCAGTGAAAATGTAGTAATGAATTGCAACAAGACTTTTACCTCATTCACATCTGCATTACAAAAACAATAGCTCCCAGACCGTGAACAACAAGCATTTGAAGAAATGGGGTCAGGAATCTTATCACTCTGAGTTAGAGATCACCTTCTCTATTTTTCTCAGCACATTGCCACACATGCTGCCAGATAGTATTTATTTCATTCTTACACAAGTACAAAAGAGGCTCCTATCAAATCCCTGCAGTTCAAGTTTCAGCTTCTACAGTATTTGATTTAGTTTCTTGCATTACTTTTTTTACAATTTTTGCTCAATTTGATTCTTATGTTTGTGCCTTGTTAGAATACTATAAAAATCTCTTCAGTTTATGATATGGGCAAAAAAACTTTGATGCCTCTGATGTTCAATCCCAGCTTAATTTGTAAGTGATACATTGGAAGGTTTGATCTCAGTGCCCACATGCCACATCTCAGAACCAGATCACACTTTGGCATGAATGGCAGGCTCGGCTTAGCAAAGCCCTGGATTGACAGACTGCAGTGGGCCTGGGAGATGCTCCTGGGGAAAGCTTATTCATCTTTTATCACTGGAGGAAATATTCATGCTTCAGTTATCTCACATGGAAAACCAGCATTTTCAAATCAAAGGATTCTTATGGACAACTATGAAATCAGATTTTTCTTGAAGCCACTGCTCTGTGTGTAAGAATCGTTTTTACCTGAGCCAGTGCTCTAAAGAACAGGGACTGTGTCCATCCAGCTTTTCTAGGTCCCATAGGTATGAAAACAGAATATGGAGAGGTGTGTGCAGACTTCCATTGCTATAATAAAATATACACAGCATCGGTAATCTAACACATCCTCACCATCAGCATCTCTCACTGCAGACAAACTTGTCAGTGGCCTTTGTCGCCTTCATTACGAGGTTAAAAGAACAGAAGTTCTTTAATTCCAGCTCTTCAGACAGCAGGGTTCAAAGGCACGACAGCTGGAAAGGGAGACATTACAAGATCTGGTCTGATGGATCAAGACAAACTAGAAAGTGCCAATATGAAATACCTTTAAAGTTAAGAGAAATGTATTTTAACAGAATTTTTTTCACTGTCTTTTCTACAAAGAACGAAGTGCAGTAATAGAAAAGTTCTGAAAATTCCTAGGAGAGCCCACACACCGTGGCTCACTCAATCCCTGGTCAGTGCTGCCTGGTGGCTGCTGGGCTCCCGAGCCAGGCAGTGCTCCTGCCCTCTGAGCAACACTGCCACAGCCAGCCAGGAAATGAGAGGTCTCCACACTCCACAGTGGGTGACTGCCACCATTTAAATCACAGCAGCCCCGATTTGCTCTGATATGCACTGGGATTGAAACTGGGGCTAAGATTCGCACAATATTTTACATTCCAATTCTAACCTTCGCTCCAGCCCTGTGACACGTTCAGCATTTCACTCTGCTTTCCAGAGACTGAATTTTATTATCTTCTTTTTTTCTTAAACCCTTTCCTTCTACTTCCTGCTGAATGAAATCTGATGTTGCCTTCTTGTTCCCTTAAACCTGGTAAGGAAGAGTCCAGCCACTGCAGAGCTTTCAGGGGTTCTGTTCCAGCAGCTGCTCAGCTCAGTACAAAAGCACTCAGAGATGTAATTTTTCACTGCATCTCACATGAGCTCAGCTCTGTGGAAGGAGATGGAGAAAAGTTATTCCCATGGAACGTGGAGCGGTGACTGGCTGGAAGGAGCTGCCTCTGTGGATAATGATCATCTCTGATATTTCTTCATCATTCCTGGAGAGCACAGCTATCAATCCATGCCTAATCTAGACAATGTATTTCTAACATAAAGTCCCCATATAGCAGGAAATGACAACTGCAAAAGCTGATTTATCCAAGCTGCTCTGCTGCTCCTATTCCATGGCAGAACAGATAATATGCTGACAGACAGACAGCTTAAAGCTGAGCTCTCACTTGATCTCATTATGTGCCAAGTGATGCAAGTTAGGAACTAAACTGGCAAATTGTCATGTAGCAAACAAAACTTGTAGAAACTTGTAGATATGGTTTCCAGATAAAGCCAATAAACTTTAGTTCCTCTGTATTCCTGAAAAGTAGCCCAGACATTGACCTGTGACACTATAGCTTCTCATGGAATAATTCCAATACTAGCTGCTCTATCAGAGAAATATTTGGAAGAACAGCACTTTACTAGTTCTCATGTATGTTTAAATTGAAAGCAATTAGTGATTGATTACAGCCAATTACATCTAGGTCAAAAAATTAAATGCAGATGTAGCCATTTACCTGAGAATTGGTTGGAGTGACATTTATTCCTGTTTGTTGTGCTAAAAACAAACAGGGTCTGACTCCATTCCCTTCCAGACAAACAAAGCAGAACTGGCTTTTCCTGCAGTAATACCACAGCCTGTCAAAGTCTGGGGGCTGATTCCACAGGAGCAGGGCTGTCTGACTGCATCCAGGAGACAGTCAGTTCCATCTGAAACTTGTAATCTGACAGAAGCTGAAAAGGAGAAGAGCTCTCTATGTGAATAATATGGGGGGGTTGCCTATATTTTTAAGCTTTCTCAACAGGATACAATTTTGAACAAAAATGTTTGGGTTTAGATGAGCCTATTCTGCAGGCCTGCATTTACAAGAGCAAATAGAAAAAAAGAAACCTAAGAAGTGTTAATCCTTTAAAACATATAAAATATTTACCATTTTATTTTTGCTTGTCCATTTCATTGACTTTGAAAGTCAATTCTTTTTGCTGGCTTCATTTTGACACTTCATTAGCTGGTGGGTCACCACCTTTCGCTCCACTGAGTAGTGGTTATTTTTCATGCCAACACAGACAGAGGATTCAGACCTGATTTGTACTGCAGGTAATAAATGGCAATTATCTGCACCTTTTTCTGATGTGAATCGCTGTCTCTGTATTGGGGGAACTAAATCTTTGTAACTTTGATGGAAGTGGATTAGAGGATAACCAGTCCTTCTCTGGCAACTTGCTGGGGCAAACACTTAGAGGTCAGGCATTCAATTTTGTGTAACTACTGTCAGTTTAATGACGAAGATGAAAGAAGATAGTGTATACTTAATCAAGCAGATAAGCAGATGAAGCTTTTGCATTAAAGGTTTAATGGAACAATAGGCACACAACTGGAAAATGGACAGAGAGCGAAGCATGGCCCTGCTGTGGCTGCTCTCCTCTACTCAGAATGCTCAGGACAAACAGTAAATCCTTTCTTCTTTTCCCTCCATCATTTTCCTAGAGATGCAGCAACAAAAATCAGGGAAATAGGAGACCAAGCTCAACTTTAATAAATGCAGTTAAATTTCACATTTTTGCCATAGATGACAAGTGTGGAAGGTGTCAGAGTAGATGCACAAGAGTTTGAAATTCCTGGGATCAGAGAATGGGTGGGGTTGGCAGGGACCTTAAAGATCCCCTAGTCCAACCCCTCTTTGTGGACACAGACACCTTCCACTACATCAGGCTGCTTAAATCCCCATCAACCTGGCCTTGAACACTTCCAGATTATTCATAGAACAGACACAGCATTGCCACGATGGCCTAAGCTTTGTTTCCTCTGACTGTAACAATATCACTAGCAGAAACAAAATCTGTCCTAGTTCATCTACTTCAAATTCAAACTTTTATTTTATCTCTCTTCAAAACACCGGTGATCACTGAGGTGTCTGCAGTGTGCGGAATTCTACATTTCCTCATCCTTGCAAGGAACTCACACTCAAGGCTGCCTCTTTCTGGGCTGAGAAGCTCAACACAGGCATCACATCCAAACCCACTCTGCCGTGTGTCCCTTGGATGCAGCACTTCCCAGTGGGCTTTTCCTGGCCATGCTTTACATGCATTATCATGCTCTGCAGGAAACTCAGCAAGCACAGCAGCTTGCCAGAGTAAAAGCAGTTAGTTGGGGCCTCTTGTAATACAGCAGTTCAACAGTTGAAAGGACTGTCTGTACATTTTGCAGCAGGGAAAAAAAAAGGTGTTGAATAAATATATTCCATGGAGTTGGAAACATGAGCATGAGCCTGGAGTACTCTGAGGAATGCTAACACAGAGCCAAGATAATGCTACCTCCTGCTTCTGGGAAGATTATTTTCCCAGCCTGAGAAAATGATTGGGCCACGAAGTTGCACAAAAGGAGAGAGCAGGAAGCAGAAATGCATCTTTGTTTAGATGTGTATTAAGAGAAAATAGTGATGATTATTGAGACGTATGACACAGCAATTCAACTCCAAGATTCTGATCTAAGATGTATAACCTCAAACCAGGATTAGGCTCCTAAACTCACAAGGAATTTAAGTTTTAATATACACCCTCCTCTTCGTCATTTTCTCTTGACTAATGTGGATGATATCCCTTCCTTGTGCTATCGCAAATTTCATTTCCTAATTCCTCTCATGGCACAGGAGGGAAGTTTGTCACCTCAGAGCTGTTGATCTCACAGCACCAGGTTACAGCACACCCAGACAGCCTTTGTACCCAGCTCTGAGGTCACAGACGGGGCTACAGCACCACAAACTGAGTCCAGGTCTCTCGAATCTCAGGCTGCGTCTGCTTGATAGCTTATTTATCCATCAGAAAGCAGCCCTGGCAGAGAGTGATGAGTCAGGATCTGACTGGATCCTGAAGGTTTTCGTATTTTCTAGTTTGCACAGATTAGGCCACTAAAAGGGGGATGGCAATTCTCTACTTTATTTGAATATATGAAGTGGAAATGCAAAGTTCTGACACTCACTTCTCAAGCTTGTGAAATTTCAATGGGATACAGTTCTAACCACCTCTTGCATCCAGTTTGCCAAGGTAAGTAATAATTTCTGCTCTTCTATGAAATGCAGGGGTAAGAAGCATGTCAAACAGCCCCGCAGCACAGTGCTCCCCAGATGTTTGCCATGTATCACTTCCTGTGTTCCACCAGTCCCATTTACCAGGAGGTTCTGAACCACAGCTGAGCTCTGCCACCAGGGAAGGGCAGCACTGAAAGGTCCTTGTTACTTACTGCTACTGTTTACTCACCGTTTATTAATGGTCCACAGGCTCTGCTCAGGATGTAGCTTGGCTAAACTTTATAGAAACACGTCTCCTGCTGAACGTGCTAGGAGAGAAACTGATAACACAAAATGCTATCTTGGAATAATTATGAAAACCGGTTGACATCCGAGTTCCAGTCTCTCTGGAAAAACCCTTACTTCTAGAGATCTGTCCACAAACCCACATTTTAGGTTTTACTTCTGTTGACATTTAGGGTAAAATGAAGTTTAAAAAACAGAGGAAAAATACAGGGACTAGGATGACAGAAGAGAAGTTTGTTGAAAAAGTGATGTCAAGAGCAGAACTGCTTTGGACATTTTGCATGCTTTGGGAAGGAGCTCCCAGCCCTGTTTCTGATGAAGTTACACAAAACTGTGTTGACACATTTATTTATACAGAAACAATGGATCTCTTGTCCTAGCGTTAGGAACAGTTTCAGCCATAAATTCTCCCTGGATTTTAGATTTGTCAAGATCCCCACAGATTTAGCAGGCTTCAGGTCTGATGTCAAGATTTGGAGCAGTCTTCTACAAAAGAGATTTAATTGGATAAAGTCTGTATTAGACCAAAAGGTCAGGACTTTAGAGTCACCATAATTCTGTTCAGACTGATGAACAGGAGGGCCTGATGCACAATTCTGCCCAGGGCAGTATTTAGAGCAATATTAGTTATTTGCTGCATCTGTTTAGAGCCTCTAAAGGCGGTGGGACTGAAATCCCAGAGACAGCTGAAGGCAAACAATGGAAAGGGACACTATAGTTTTTCTAAACCTCGGATAATTATAAGATGAGCCTTAGTAAAACATCTCACTGTGTCATTTCTATTTGGGAAGGCAATTCTTCACCTTCTGCCACGATGGCTCTGTTTACCTGTGCAGCACCAGTGGTTAAATATCTCCTGCCTGCAACATCTGTTAAGAACTGGAGGGGTTTCAGACTGTGAGCTGTAAAACTCCGATAACAAGACAGAAAGCCTGGCCCAGTGACCCAAAACAAAGGAAGCAATGGATGCAAAAGGGTAATGCTGGGAGAAAGAAGGGAAGTTCTGAATTAACCTGGGATGATGATGTGTTCTGACAGAATGAAGTAACTCCTACTTGCAGTACTAAAGCTACATGGCAGCAGAATGGAACAAAAACAGATGTAGACTTTGCAAGCAGTAGATAATAGAGTCTCTTCTCTCATACACGAGTAAATAGAGCTGCTGGGATAAATTCTGTCAACAGCCACTAAAAATACAAGTAATTAGACATATATTTAATATGCTAGATTTAATACATATTCATATGAAAAGTCCATAAAGCTATAGCATAAAATCACCAAGGACCACACACGCTTTCTGTAAGATGTTTTGTTATGTTTATCTGCAGGATATATTACTCCTATTACAGCAGCTCCTGGTGCAGCTCTGTTCCATCCACATATCACTTCCATTAAAGCTGTGGAACAGCTTCATGAAGAAGGGTTTTGTTTGCTTTCATCTCCCTGTGCTCCCGCTGGTTCTTCCAATTCATCCCGCTCATAGTTGGAGGGACCAACAGAAGCCATAACCCTCATATTCCTGGGTTCCATTGGGCAGGGAACTCCTCCTTCGCCCAGAAGGATGATTACTTGTCTGCCTTAGATTTCTCACTTTCACTGGAGTCTCCTGGCACCATTAAACAATTTTATATTTCCCCTGTAGTAGCAGCAGTAACACTGCAGCGTGCAAATATCCCCCAGTGCTCCCCAGCTCCTGCCCTCCCCTGGCCTCTGACCAACCTCACCCTGGTGAAATGGAGTGCAAACAAAAAACTCTGCAAGCACCAGAAACACAGCTCCAGCAAGGGAGCCCAGCCCCTGGCTGCTCTTGCAGCGAGTGCTGCTGGTGCCACTGCTGCACAGAGAGCAGCTGTGCCTGAAAGCAAGGCTCAGACACGGCAGGGTTCAGTGTCTGCACGGTAAAAGCCTTTTCTGTGCACTTAAAAGGGCATAACAATCTTTTCAGGAGTGTACTGTCCTTCCAGACGGAGAGTATTCCCTTCCCCCTTTCAATTTTCTAGTTAAATTTAGTTGATAGTGAATGTTAGTCCCAAATAAATATGGTAGCTATAGTGGTACCTTTTCGTGGGGAGAAAAAAACACCGCAGCTTGTAAGATCTCTTTTTGTTCTTTTCAAGAATTTATTAAAACCAATTTTGAACTATGAGAACCTTTTCTGGGTTCTAATTTGAGCGAAGTCTCCTAAAGGACCGGTCTGTTTTATGTACTAGTTTGGTTTGCACATTTGAGAAGAGGGAAGTGATGCTTCACCCGACAGAACAGTCCTGTGTTGCTATTTCAAGATGATGGTTGAAATTCTGGCCATCACTGGCTCCCTGAGAAATGATGCCTGAGAATGTCATGTTATTGATTGAAAATGTGGATAGTACCATTTGAAAGTCACAACAAGTGAAAACAAAAATAAAAATTCCCTAAATGCCAGTGTAATAAATAATATTACAGGAAGCATTTAAAGAGATTGCAATGTATCCTTTGAAAACTTCCTCTTGTGACATTCGAGACATAGAAAGGTGATTTTTCGGGGATTATTTTTACAAACACTTCTACATAAATATTCTCAATATGTAATACCTTCCTTTTTTCACATCCCCCAATATGCTATCATTCTACTTCAGAATATTTTCTGTTGCCAAGGAATTCCTGATGCTTGCTGGCTCCCTGTAATGGAAATGGTACCCAGGTTTGTGCCTGAAAGGGATCCCAAGAAATCTGTCATGCAGATGAAAATCTGACAGTTGTCCCATTATCTGTGTAATTACACTGCTGTGTTAATGTGGGAAGAAAAGCTGTGTTTACCTGTGTGAGGAGTTCCTTTGGTTCAGGAGTTGTCCTCTCCTGCTATTACTGCATCCTCCAATATCAAATGGATGAGCTGAGCCTTGTTTTTCAATACAAGTGCACTGTAGCAAGGTAAAATGTTAAGTTAGGCATACATAAATGTTTCTGATGTGAGTCTAGTGGAGGATGTTTGACTGACGGGCAGACAGAGCAAGATCTATTTATATAAAAGCAGGCAGTGTTGATGGAGGGTTCCTCCTCTTCTGCCATTTCTTCCCCAGTGCCTTGCCAGCATTTATGTTTAATTTGCATGGCCTGAAATGGCAGACAACAGAGCAGCTCGGTCTCCAGTCCATTCAGACTTTAACATCTCTTTCAAAACTGCAAACAAGCTTGCAGATGTCTCTGCAAACCACTGGGTTCTCTAATTCTTCACTGAATATTTTCCCCCAAGGCACACAAGGTGTATTTGAGTGCTGAGGATGTCACACAGAAGGATGGAGACCCTGCAGGCCAGTCAGGACAAGGAAAAGATCAGTCCAAACATCACCTGTCCAGAGGTCAGGATTCCCTCCCTGCACCTTTGAACAAAGGAAATCCCTTGCAAAAGCCCCTCAGCCTGAGGACTGACACAGCTGTGCCAATGTTTCCCTCCCAACATTTGAACAATCCCCTCAGGAACAGGGTGGGATTCCTGTCGAGACTGTGGAGGGTCAGGAGCTGCACTTGGTGATCTTTGTGGGTCCCTTCCAGCTCAGAGCATTCTGTGGCTGTGTGACTGTTCTCCAGCTGACAGGATGAATTGAGCACAGAAACTGATAATCCATGCAGGGAAGGAGAACTGCTCCCCCACAGTGACAGACCTTGGGACTCCAAAGCCTTACAAGACAATTCAGAAGCCACCTAAGAAAAGGGGGACTAACATTAAGAATCTTACTTTAAATTTTATCCTCTCAATTTCCTAGGCAAAGAATGTACAATGACCAATGAGTTATGTGTTAAAAATGGATGTCCTTATGTGGAAAAGTAAGGACTGCCCAGCACACCAGGAACACATGAATGTAAATAGTGTGGTTTACATCTCTATTGTCCTAAAATATCTGCCAGTATTGTTGCAACAAACAGAGCCGAAACACTGCAAAAATTAGAAAGTTGGTTTCTTCTATTAGACAATTCTTAGAGGTCCTGCCTGCCACGAGCCTTTATGTCTGCTGTTATTATGTGGTGTTTCTGTGTGTTGTACAAAATGTCTGGCTTGAAGCTAAATATTGCAGTATGTCAAATAAAACAAATTTAATACCAATCAACTGCACTAATTGGAATGACAGTGACATTCTGCACTACACTTAAGAGTGGAAATACCTTACAGACAAGATCCTGACATTTGACTGAGATTCCCTGTTCAGGCTAATGACATTGTTTAGAAATGCAGCCCCTGCAATCACAGCACAGAATTCAAAATATATTAACACAGTTACAGTATTTACAATATCTCTTAAGCCTTTGACACAAGAAATTCTGCTTATAGAAGGACAGAGTAGTTCCCTCTTACTCTGTGAGAGAAGGATCTCCTTGTAATTTAATAATGCAAATGCAAAAAAGAAAAAAACCAACCACACTACTGACTTAAAATTACATGTTCCCTCTGATCCTGTGTTGAAATTTGGGGTTCTTTATAAACACAATTTTAAGAAATGGGGATTTTTTTCCTTTTTTTTTTTCTTTTCCTGAGTGCAAGCAAGAAATTCTTTGTGTCAGCCAGTAGAGAAAACTGGTAATGCCCCACCTGCATGAGGAGTCCCGGCTGGTTTCCACACACCTTTTTAACCTCCTCAGCTCAGGGAGGTGAGCTTGACTCTGGGTATAATTCACTGTTTAGTTTGCATTGTCCAATCAGGCTTCTGGTAAGACTGCATGTGTGGTGGAATTTTGATAGTGGAGGCACTTGTTCACTAAAACAAAAATGAATCAACACAAGCAAGGAGAATTGCTTCAGAAATAAGTTATGTTATAGATCTTACTATTGCATACAAAAGAATTAACAGATAGTAATAACAATTAAATGGATTAAAAGCTGCTTCGGGATGGAGGTCGCTCCCTTTTCCAGGTAGTACCCAACTCAGAAAACCAGCTTATGGTGACTCCCAAGTACTAGAAAACAGAACTCATTCTGGACAAAAGAGTGTTTTCAAAAGTCAGGATTTTGGGAAAAAACTTTGGAATTCTTAATCAACTCTGGGCAGTAATCACAGAGTGCATTTCCAAAGCCAGCTCTAGGACAGGCACCTTGCTGTGGCACAACAACTGAGTGGGATGAGTAACTGCAACCCCTCTGGCTTTCCAGAGGAATCTTGTGCACAAGATTCCCCCAGTGCAATTCCCTTAAAACCGAGAACTAAAATCAACACACCTAAAATGAGGATGTTTAAAATTCAGATCTCAATCTTTCTGCACTTTTTTCTTTTCCTAGCAATTAAAAAGGATAAATGTTTAATTAAGAAATCTTAAAAAAAAAAGCACACTCCACGGAGCTAGGGACACGAAAAACTTACAGCGATAAAGAAGCTCAGAGTTCTTCTGCCATGTTAGTTCACTGATGATTAAATTGGTTTAAATATTAGCTATAGTTAGAGCTGTGCAAAATAGACTTTGTTTTTCAGAAATTACACAGAACTTTTCAATTTCATAGAATTCTGCACTGCCTCAGTTATGGGCTCCATTTGCAGCGCCGATTAAGTAGATTTTTGCATCAAAAATGCAAATGTATACACATTTTTGATGCAAAACACTCTTTGCTTGAACACTGTTATGTCTGCTGTGATACTGGCCTGTTTGTGCTCAACAAATTTTTCTGTTCCTGGAACTTCACAGTACATTATGGGCTCAAAACAGACCCACTTGGGGATAAAGAAAACATCCTTAAAGTTATGCAAAACATTCATAACAAAATGCAAATACTGTTTACAGCTCTCAGCATCTCAGTACAGCAACTCGTATTCCAAATTGCAACCAGCCACAAGCTACACGGAAAACTTTTTAATCAGCCTCTGTGCTGGATATTTGTGGTGCTGTCCTGCAAAAAGGCTGGGCCCAGCTTCAGGTGTGAACCCACCAGAGAGGGATGGTGGGTTTAGATCCATTTAACTCTGACACCTGCAGAATGAGATTCACTTCTGCTCAGAAGGTTTTCTGGGAAGGACATTCAGCCAGGCAGGGGCCTGTCTCCTCTGGGGGAGAGAAAACCAATAGCCAACAGATTGGATTTTAATTCCACCACTGTTAAAATGCACCAAAAATGAACTGGGGCCAAAATAATTATTCCCGGCACACACACTGCTGGGAGGTTATAGATTGATGTATTTACATTTTGCCAGGACAAGCAATGCCTTCTGAGAAATACAAACCCCTGCTTCTTTCCCCCTTGCACCGGTGACGGACTCAATCCTTGTCACTGCTCCCTGACAGAGCTGCACACATCCCCTCATCCCTCCACACATATTTACCCTGCACTAAGGAAAAAGCCCTCCACATTCAGGACTCAATATTCCATTTCCTAGCATGCTGCATCAATAAACTAATGACACTTCTGTCAGTCTCTCCCCTGGTCAATGCTGCCTCCTCAAGAGATGTCCATAAAACTGTTTTCTCTCCACTGGAACGAACTCATACGCACAAAGTGATTCTGGAGAGTGAGGAAGAAAAAAACCACTTGCACTGCAAAAGAGTGTCAGCTTGTAGAGAAAGAAACACAGGAAGGTACCTGGATGAGAAGTCCAGCAGAGTGGGAACCTTGTTCAGGTGGCCAGCTCAGGTAAGAGCCATTTTCCAAGGGACAGAGAAGTGAAGAATGTTTTAGCAGCACATCCTGGCCCACAGGACTTCCTTGGAATCCTGCCTATAGGAGTGAAGAGGCTGCTGCCATGAAAACTGGGAGGACCTCCTCTCTCTGTTTCAGTTTGCTGAATTTTGTGTCTTCAGAAAACTTTCTTTTCCAGTTGGAAAATGCAGCTGTTCACTGAGAACTTCAATTTTCTGCTCTGCAAAGGGCAGCCCCCACAATGGCAACTGAAATGGTGTGGAGAGGCACAAACCCACTGAAAGAACACTGGGCAAAACACACAGTGAAAGGAAAACTGGCTTCACAGGTGAAAAACATCTAAGGTTCAACAGAAACCTTTTGGTTTAAACCAGTCATCAGATTGTACCTGATCTTTCACATCTGCTCCTTTCTAAACTCAGGCACCTGCAACTGATCCCCCCTGAAAGAAATCTGATTAAAATCAAAATGAAAGCAAATTATGACTGTGTTGGTACTGGATTGTAACAAAAATTGCAGGCTCAGCCTTCATTAGGAGCAAACAGTATATTAATGTAGGAAAAGTAGCATGCTTTGCATGGAAAACATCTTCATGATCAAAGATCTATGTTTTATATAATTTGCTTCCTTGATTATACAAGGAACTACATGTAAAAATATAGTTTTGCTATGTAGAAGGATTTACATTAAAGGCTTCCCCTGCTTACCTCCTTCAGTCCCCAGCTCCCCTGATCAATGCAGCTCTCCTCACTGCAAGAGAGTTCATCAGTCTGGCTCAAACTGAAAGCCAGTAATGGGGAAATCAGTGAGAATAATCCTAGCAGTTTGCAATGCCTAAAATTAAACATGGCATAACATTTCTACTGGATATCTCAATAATATGCAGAAACAGGTTTTAGTCAAAGGCCAACATTTTCTAACATTCCAACCAGACCAAGACATCAGAGCTGGTGTTCAACAGATGCATTGTTGTCGCCCTCCAGGTTCTCTTTACTTTGCATTCGGTGTTTTAAATTTTGCTTCTCAGGAAGCTAAGCCTGACCCTCAGACTGGAGCCTGTGTGGCTCACAGATAAGTAGCTGCAAGTCTGAATCACTCGTTGGGCCACACAGGGGAACTGATCAAGAGACCTTTTATCTCCTGTGTCAGTGCTTTGCCAAATGCAGGAATCAGGAACATTCAGATTTCGCAGGGCAAAACACATGGTGAGCTCAAGGCAAACACAGCAACTGAATGAATGGCAAAAGACAACACTTCCCTGATAGAGTTCACCAAAACCCAGAAAAATGAAGTTCATCCTTTTTAAATTGTTCCTTTGTGTAAAAGGGATTATATCGCCTGTGATTTAGTGCTTCTTTAAATGGCTGCTGCTGTAAAAGTAAGAGTACCAAAATGAAATGATTTAGGAAGAAAATAGGAGGGCAGATGCAAAAAAGCCCCAGAAGCACCTGAAATAGTTTCTGCTGAATTATTTAGCACAGCTATGCTCTTGTCCCCTCTTGTAACTCGTGTCTACTCCAGTTTATGACTATCATATTCTGGAAAAACTCAAAGTGAAAAAAGCACTAAGCCCCCTCCCTTCAGCAGGTATGGAAGTCTTGCAATAAATACAGAAATATTGCAGTGGCAAAGCAGTTTCTTCTGATTCCATATTTTTAAAACTTAAGTATCTAATTCCACCTTATAGTTAAGAAACATCCTCTAAATTAACTTCAGCTTTATATATTGTAAAGTGAAGTATTGCATTAGGGAAACTTGGTTTTTAAGCTCATGGGAGTTCCTGAGTGATCTCTGATGAGAGCACGCCACTTTAGAAATGGGGACTGAATTTTGTTAGTGCAGTGCCGAGGATGGCCACCAAATCTCAGCAGGCAGGAGAAGAATAGTTACTATTTGAAAAATGCAATTTAGACATTTGGAAGGCAGTTCTGGCTGAGTGAGTGAATTAACCCCTGCCCTCTGCCCTCCCCACTGGCACCTCTCACAGGCTGTGCAGCAGCGTTAACCTCGTGGACAAACATTCTGGCACTTCCCGCTGCAGGCTGAAGGATGAGAGCTGAGCAACACCTTGTGTTGGATGATAAAACTCACCATATGCTCTGAGCCTGCTCCCTTCCCTCCTGAACATGGCAGACTCTGCCTCTCTGTGCCACCATTCCCATGTTTTCTCTTTGAGGCGTTTCTGTATTTTCATTGCTTTGTGAAACACCAGCTTTCAGAAATCACTTTGCAACTCTGTTTTGGATGTATTTTGTTCTTCCTCATTATTTCTTTCTGTCCTTCCTGGCATTATGTGTTATACGAAAAGATGCTTTCCAACAACATTTCCAAATGTGTAAATCACGAAGTTCCTTGAGATATTTTTGCCAGCATGATTGAGAGCTCAGACTGACAGCTGATTATCACCATCCCGCTTCCTCCTTTTGTTGATCCTTCACTATTCAAAAGTCAGATGCTTGTCTCCCACTCTCCTCAACTGGAGAGAGCTCTTTTCTACCAGTGTATGCTTTAAATATCCAATTGAGTAGGAATGCTATAATAAAGCGATTATTAAGTTATGCTGTTGTGAATGACTGCAGATTACTCACTGTTGTTACGTGCCTGTACTGTGCAAACATAATGTGGGTGATTCACAGGGCGCTTCCATCATGTCTGGTTAAATTCACAGGAACAAGATCCTTGGAAATGTTTTCTCCCAAACAAAATCCATGCCCAGTTTTGCAAAAATCAATTTACAAATTAATTTTTAACCACCTGATACCACAATTAACTTTCCTTATACAATACTTTTAAGTTTCAGATTATGAGTATTTAAAGGCAGGGAATCAGCTACTTCTAGGAAATAATGAGATGAAAACATTAATGTCATAAACCAACAAATACACTATCAGCATGCAAAGGGTGCTAAAGAAAGCAGGGAAAATTTTAATATACATATACAATTGATATTACCCATTCTTTAACAAAAACCATGTACTAATGCCTCAAGAATCAAAGCTTACATAAAGTTAAATATTTATGTGGGCACCTGCAAAAGGTTTGGGGGAAATTTTTACATTAAAAACCTTAGCTTTTGATGGGGAACTTGCCTCATTGAAGATACAGATCTGGGTAACTGTAATTCAGCACAGAGATGGGTGTTGATCCTGAAGTCCACATCAAAGCTGCCATTACTTCAGTGACTTTGGAGGGATGAGGCTGCAATCAGCAGAGCCAGGCTTAATGTGCACAACCTGCAGATGACTGACTCTAGCACACATAAACATGATGGTAATAAGCCTAAACTGCTCTAATAATAAACTGAGGAACATTTTGGATGTCTGGCTTAGCATATTAACAAGACCTAAAGACCCAAATATGAACTAATTAAGGCTCCCTATAAATTATACAAGCTACATTTTGTATCTTATCACTGTTTAATAAAAACTGATGTGCTTTTGTGTTTACCAGCTCGTGAGGCAGGGTTTTGTTTCCTAACTCATTATTTAAGCTGCTGGTTCCAGTAGGTCATAGGAGGGTACAAGTTACCCTCATTACCTTTTTAATTACAGCATTGCTGAATAAGCTCCATTCCATCATAACAATCACATTTCAGCATCTGCAGAGGGCTTCAAAACTTCCTCCTGCTTCTGAGGGATGGTGGCCAGAGTCAATGAACACAGAAAGCACTAGCATGGTCCAAGCTCTTGTGTGTGTGACAGACACTGGTCCATCATCACAGCAGCCCTGCCCCAGCGACAAACTTGTGCATCTAAAGTGAACCAATGAGGATTTCTACTTTAAATCACACATGAAGATCATAACAAAATGTGTGTTTGCTATATTTCATCTGGGGTCTCAGTGCCCCGAGCTGAGAATGATCAACTTCCAGCTGGCCCTGGAATTGTGTGGGATCTGCTGCTCCAGCTGGATCCCTACAAATCCATGGGGCCTGATGGGATTCACCCAAGAATCCTCAGAGCTGCTGATGTCATTGCAAAACTCGATGCTTTTTGAGCAGTCTTGGGAATCCAGGGAGGTCCCAGCTGACTGGAAGGTGGTGAATGTTGTCCAGGCTTTCAAGAAGGGCAACAAGGTGGACCCCAGAAGCTACAGACCTGTCAGTGTCACCCCCTTCCACATCCCTCACATTTACCACTTGGAGATTTTCTCCCCTGAATGTTTCTCAGCTATAATAATTCAATGCCTTTTTTTCCCTGCTTTTCGTTTGACGGTGAGATGTCTTACATCAGCAATTTTTCTCAGAAAAAAAAGGAAAACTGAAAGGATACAGCTAAAAACATCTCAAGTCCTCTCTGACTACTTTGTGGGGAAAAAAACCCTACAGCTTTATCAGAACTGCAGAAACAGTCTAACCCCACCAGCTGACACTTCTCAATTTTACACTTTCATAAGCAGGGAGTAAAACATTTATTTAGACCTGATGATGCAGTGACTACTGGCTCGTATTGCAATGCTGCTTTTATGCCTCAAGCTTTATTCCTAACTGGCAACAAGATCCTGTGATGGGCTAAAACTCTCAGAGAAAAATTCAAAAAGTCACAATCTCAATCATTATCAGCTTATTCTCATGCTTCAAAAAGCTCTGCAGCAAAGGTGTTCTTTGGGCAGACAGCTCAGAACAGGGTGAGCTCCTCTCTTCCCTGATCTATCACTGGCAGTTCCGCAGGTAGAGATTAAAACGAGCTTTTTGAAGAGATTTCAATTAGTTTCAGGTAAAATACGTATTACATTTACACATACACTGCCTATGATTAAATTAGATCTTTCTTGGCTTAACAGAATTTTGAAATATTTCTGGAAGCACCATTTTCACTCGGCCATTCTATGTCAGCACAGCTTTCAAACTCCCACAGCTTCACTGAATTGTAACAGACCAGTTCCAGTATCTGTTACACAAAGTGCCAAATGCACGTGGGCAAATTTGCCTCTCTTGTTTTCTGTTTGGTTTTAGTACTCATTACATCAAGTGCAAAGCGACTTTTTGCAGATTTGTCATTACTTTTTGCCTTTGCAATCTCATTTTTTTTCTTGGCAGAGAATTCAGTCATTGAATCCTCAGTAGGTGTTTTTATTTATTCTGTTGGGTTTTAATCTGCAAATACTGCTGTTCTTTAAGTTGACCTGTCCCACACCACTTAAGTAAGAGAACTTCACTCAGTCGGTGTGGAATCAAGCTGGGGTGCAGTTAAAATGCTATTTCATTAATGTACAACTTTATTAGTAGCATATATTATCAAAAGCCACCTTTTGATGGCTCTTGGTTTTATCTCTCCAAAGTAGTAACTTTCTTTTTACTACTCTAGAAGATAAATAATGTTAGAGAAAGTGTGATCACTAACAACTTTTTCCACAAATGGAACGAGTCTTCTGAGCCATGTGAGGGTACCTGCATCACCGAAGTGTAAAACAGCAGCAGCCTGAAATGGATCTCCAGCAACACTGAACTGCTGCTCTGGTAATTATTTATCAATAGTAACATTTATTATTATTATAATAGATAAATAACAATATAATTGTTATTTCTCAATAACAATATCCTTGTTCTCTCGAGGACTGTTAAAACCCTCGCCCATTTCCGAACGTGGCAGGACTCAGCCTCCAGGTCAGTGCCCTGGCCGTGGGGTGTGGTGTCAGGGCAGTTTAGAATTAGGTTACAGCAGGTCTTACCTGGTTTTTCTTAAGGACTCAAGCAGATCAGCACTCACAGGGCTCTTCAGTCACCTGTGTTAATTTGCTCCCTAAAACTCAGAGATCAATTATTTCAGTGGAACAAAGTTGGGCACTTTGTCCTCATCAGCCCCAGTCCCGGAGTGAGCTCCCCCCAGCACGCAGGGGCAGGGCCCAGAAGTGCTGATTTTGTTAGCATGGGGCCTGAGATAATATCCTCTGCCTCAGATGGGTTTCTTGGTTGGCCTCGTTACTTCACTAACACAAATAAACACCTTTCAGCACCCGCTGAATTTACTGGACTAAATTAGTGTTTGCTCACAGGCTAGAGGCAAAAAAACCCCCAATCCCTTATTTGGATTTTCCTTCTTAATCTTAGCTTAATGTCTAATGAATGGGATTAATTAAGGCCATTAAGTACTCATCAAATAACTCAGAGAAAATCAATTGCATGTTTTAATAATTTTACTACAGCCCAGTACTATTGACTTCTCTGCAGCAGTGTGGGAAGGCCAGTTTTGAGATGAAGACTGGAGGAACAAACAGAGGGGAGGAGCACAGCTCAAATACACAGAAAATATCCAAATGTGAGGAAGAAGTCTGTCCCTGGGGCAGAGCACCACACCCTGCCATGAACCTTCCCATGCTGCATTTCTTAGGCATGTCTGGGAGGGACAGAAACAATTTCCATTCAGACAGGTGTCCAGGTACCTGCTGCTTGTTTCAGGACAAATCCCACCTGCAATCACCCAAAGGCAAAAAGCTTCAGGAGGATGATGGGAATCCCTGACTCCCGGAACAGAAAGTCAAAAACATTCAGCTAAAAAGGAACAAGAATATGGTGTATGTAGGACACATTCCTATATTTTTCTTTAGCAGGACAATCATAGCATTTACATTTATAGCTGGCATTTAGAAGTTTTCTTTTTTTCTCCATGTTAATCCCATAAGAAAATAAATCTCCACTGCTTCCTCATTTATCAAAAATTCCAACTGTAATTCAGTTATTTAAAAATAAAATGATGCCTTTGACCATCCCCGGGTACATTTTTTCCACATATAAAAAGTCACTTAAGGAGGGCTCTATCAACATGGCTGCTGATACTCATCAGGGTTATATCCAATTAGAATTTAAGTAAAATTCAGAGCACTCTCTCTCTCTCTCTCTGCTGTTTTGCAGTTCAGTCTGTTCTGGTGACATCATTAACTTGTTTAATGTGCGGTACACAGTTTTGAAGGGAAGAGTCTGTCAAGTTTCTGTTAAGACCATTTTGGGAATGAATTAAATAATTTGGAAAACATCAACAATAGCTGTCTGACTGTGTGTCTGTCTTAAAAATTCTATACTGAAATCCAGCCTCTTAAAATAAATATGGACCCATGGGATTTGTTCATTGATTCCCTTTTATTGTCATTTTTGTAAAAATTAAATGGTATCACCATGATTTAATGTTGGGGTTTTTTAATTATATACTTTTTTGGATTATTTGGTTTTTAAAATCCTCCTTCATTGGAAAAGGCACCTTGTTCCCCAAACTCAAGTCAAATATAATTGACACTTCAGAGAAAAAAAGACAGAAATCCATGAAATGACAGTAAGCTAAAACGGAATGTAATTTCAGCATGACAATTTTATACAGCAAACCCAGGCTTTGAGGTGGTGGTACTCAATAGGAAATAATCATGATAATCAAGTAAAACATTGGTGCATCTACCAGAATCATGTTATGTATATCTTTATTACAGTTTTCAGAATACATGGATTAACAATGGCCAGGCTGTGATTTCATCAAATTCCTATTTAAAACATTACATACAAACACAGAGCTGTTTAAAAAATAGAAATGCATGAGTTTTGTCACCTTTTTTTTCTCCATCTTTTTTTTTTTTTTGGCATCAGGAGTCCTATGACTTCCAAAAGGGAAATCAAATGGTGCATGATAGCAGACTGACTGAACTGTAATAGGTTATTGTTCACATTCTGTGGCATATGTATCACCTCAAACAGTGCTAAAAGCACTCCAAGAACAAATCCCTCTCCTTTACCACTCTCCCAGTGACATCAGTGGGTGCTTGCAGGACTGCAGAATGCACAGGCTCACACAGCTCCCTCCCTGGAGCACAAAAGCAGCACTATGTGCCCTGGACACACCTGAAGCTGAGGCGTTTGGCTGCATCTGCTTTTTTTTTTTTAATTTTTTATTTACATTTTGTGTGCATGCGTGGGTGTGTGTGGAGATACCGCAGAAAAAGAGGTTTCTTACAATACTTATTTAAAAATGAGTAACTTGCAAGTACAGTATGGCACATCAGAGGTGGGCTGGACATTGCTCAGCACTTGTCCTACCCGACCTTGCAGCACTTGGAAGGCAAACAGCAAAGTAGAACTCAGCCAAGCCTTTGTTTAATGGAAAAGAAGCAATTTACATACACAGGTAAGTTTGCTCCCACAGAACTATTACCAGCTTTAAATATTTACTAGCTAGATCATTCTCAGGGCAGGAAGGACTAAAGTCTCCCATCAAAGCAGGATTTGCCTGAGGGATGCAAAAGCTGAACATCGCAAAGTTTCCTTAACAAAAGCTATAGGAGGATTTCCAGAGCCAAACCTAAAACTCAGCCGGATTCTCAGAGTTTTGTGTGCTGTGGGATGAATTTAAAGCAGGTTACTAATGAATTGTGGCTTGGATAGAAACCATGAAAATATTATGGTTTTTACAGCATTTGTCTGAGGTAGTACATATACCACACACAAAAATGCAAAAATATACAGATATTAATGATTATTTGCATATTACAGAAGGGAACTATGGGAACGCTCTTGTATCTGAATTCTCAAGAAGAACAGATAATTTTAGATCACGTTGCTCATATTGACCACAGTCAGCTAAAACCAGAACAAACGACAAGAGCATTCCTGGGAATGCTCCCTGGAGCTGTTTGCCAGTGCCCTCTGGGGCACTGCTCCTGTTCTGGCTTTAGCTCTGGCCCATTCTGTGACTAACACAAACATCAGCAGTGTGCTGGGAAGGGATCCCTGCCGAAGCACAGACAAACACACGGGACAGACCGTGTTGCACTCGACTTCTCAGTAAACTGCATAAAACTGGAGCAAAAGGAGACCAGTGCCTTTACATTTCTGATCTGTACAGCAGGAGCTCAGCAACAGATACGTGTATTTGTATATGATTGAAACATTTCATTCCCTTGACATTTGGAGATTTAGTTCAATTCATCGCAAAGGTAAAATTATCTTCCTCTTAAATAAACTAAGAAATGTAAACAGTGTAACATCATTAAAAAAACTCTCTCAGTACTTGTAACTGGTAAAATGCGAATGCAAACAGATGTGCTGGTATATTGTTAACGTAATGTCTCAGAGGACAGAGAGTGAAACATAATTAGCAAGAAATTTATGTATGAACTCTCCAGTGATTTTCTTTCTGGGATTACTTTGAATACAAATATAATTTAACTGATATATTTCATTTTTTTTAAATTAGAAAATAAGGCAAGTGCATTTCTGAAAAAGGTGCTACTCTTCTACACTTCTAGATAAACACGTGACACCTCTGAAAATTAGATCAATAATAAAAACATTAAAAATATCTGCAATTTAATATAGACTGAAAAACTATCAAAAGACAAAGTGACCAGCATCAATTTCAGAAAATATTTTAGACTTCATAAATACGAGCACCCTATATTTACATAAATTATCTTCTAAACTAGTTTTCCTTTGAAAGACACTTTTGTTCTAACAGATATGTCCATTAAATTATATAAATGTTTCAAATATGAAAAAAATAGTAGTAAAATAGAAGCATCAGATGATGTTATTTTGGATTTGCCTTTTTTCCGAAGATTTGGTTCTTGAAAATCTGTAGCCAGCTTTCACAGAGCTTTCAAAAAAAATATAACCCATGGAAATGAAAAAACTTGTGCACTAATAATTACTGCCATCGTATAAAGATTCTGTGGAGAGCTTCTGAGTTTTCACATATAAAGATTATACCAATGCTTGTAAATCCCAGCAAAATGCTAATTTCAAAATCAGAATTCTAAGACACTAGTGATTTATAGAGACATTATGAACCTAATCCTTTAAACTGGCTTTGTACATCAAACATGTTTTTTAGAACTGCAAATTTAATAGTTCCATTTAAAGAAGCAATGCTTCAGTACAAGGCTGATGTTGACCTTGCACAAAACAGGGTACAATTCTTTTTAGCTCTTACTAATAAACAAGGGGACAGAATCCTGTTGCATGCTTTTTTTGGCCTTTTTTTGTTTTTTTTTTCCTGAAGTACCATACAACTCTTCAGTTTGTTACTAAAACCCCCAAACAACAGTTCAGGGAGAGTATTTAGTTGACAACAAGCATTTCACTGGGCTTCAGTGGTATTCCTATGTTTAGAGCTATGGGCTAACCCCTTGTATTCTTCAAAGACAAGTTTTGCAAAAAAAAAACCCAACAAAATCAATACTAGATTGAAAAGGAGCTGTATCTTTTCTTACAAAAACTGGATACGTAGTTTAAAATTGTGACAATTTATCCCAAATTAGGTCCAATAGTTTTAAGAGTATCTCACCAGAGAAGCAAAAAGAATCTACTGTACAAAGATGCTTGGCTCAAGCAGTAGTGCAAAGATCCACCGCCCCGGGAGCAAACGTCCCTCCAGAGCAAGCAGTTTGTGCACAGAAACCACTGACACCTCACCTTCCAAACAGTCTTTAGAGAACACTAAAAAAACCCCCAAGTTCCCCATAACACCAGGCAATAGAAG
The DNA here is from genome assembly GCA_013398115.1 of Falcunculus frontatus. Taxonomy (NCBI): domain Eukaryota; kingdom Metazoa; phylum Chordata; class Aves; order Passeriformes; genus Falcunculus; species Falcunculus frontatus. The sequence continues at coordinate 998,620 of VZRV01005205.1, forward strand.
TATTCATAACAATTTCATTAATCAGTGATAAGCACTAATCATTTGACAACAAGTCCCAGCTACTACAGACCATCCTGATTTTTTGAAAATATCATTGCTTAGCAACTTATGCAGCAGTTTCACTGGAATTCCACTTCAAATCCTTTATCCCATCCAGGCTGGACATTCCCCTGGGGACAAAAGGGACAGCGGCTCCCCAGGGAGTGGCAGAACAAAGGGCCAGCTGCTCCGATGGCTGCTCACCTGAGGAACTGCAGTGCAAGGGTCTGGACACAAAGGGGAATGGGAGGAGCTTCCCAAAAATCAGACTGCTGCAATCATTGGTCACTGCTAGACAGTGCCCCAGGTAGGAAATTTGTTGTTAGCTGCTAAATTCTCAGCACTAAAATCCACCAGTGGAGATCCCGCTACATATTTTACCTGAGAAACAGAGGAAAAACTCAGAGGCAGTGCTGAAAAACTTCATGATGTAGCTTGTCTCTAAAAATCTACACACAGGAATTTTAGCATCATTAAAATAGGACAATCATATTTTCCCCCAAATATCTTTATAAAGAACATAGAAGTGCACAATTAGAAAAATCCCTCCTTAGACACAGTTAAAAACATATTCTGCCCTTGATATGATTTTGGAAAAATCCTATGCTCTGTTTTATTTAATTTTTTTTTTTCTTTTTAGCAGTGGTAAGTAACTACACATCATCATATCACCAAAAGTGTAGATATGTGGTATATCCTACTGGCAGCTAAAACAGCTGAATCTACCAGGCTTTACATTGAGATAAGGTTTTCAGCAACCTGACTGGGGCTATGTGTTGCTTTTTTATGGTTACAAAAAAGATTCTGATAATGTAGACCAGCTCATCTCTGAATTTATTAACATACAATTTTATTATTTTTCCCTTTCATGTTCAAATCAGAACTGCAAATGGAATCCACAGCTGTACTCTTTCAACAGAACTGTATTTTCTCACCCATATAGAACATAACCTAGAAATCCCCAACTCCTTTCATGTGAGTTGCCAGCTTAAACAAAAAGGGGTGCAAAAAAAGAAAGAACATAAGAAAATAAGATATATACCCTACTGTTTAACACTGTTTACAGATCTTGGTAGTTGGGGTAGTAAGATACAGTATGTGGATTTTTTTAGCAACAGCTTTAAAATTACATATTTTTACACCATCTCATTTAATCAATACCAGCATTCCTTTATGATCATTGCCAATTTGGATGATAAACTCTTCCCAAAGCATATTCTTTTCATTGTAAATAAAACAATTCATTATTCTTTGGCATCAGAAGAATCATACAGCTGCAATTGCTCCATTGTGTCGAGAACGAGACCTTTCCAAAGTTACTCGTTTGTTATCTGTAACAAAAAGAGAGGAAAAAACGAATCACCACAAGATTTGAAACACGGATAATGCAATGTCAAGAGGTTTTCAAACAGCCCTGAAAATCATTCCGAATGATATGTAAATAAGTAAGTAGGAGACTGGATCAGAGAAGTTTCACACTGCAGCTGCCAGACTGAGTTCAAGAGTTCTGCAAGCAGCAATAAATTACTTTCTTGATCAGAGAAGCCAGGTGATAAAAGCATTAGGAGAATCCTGAAACACAGTCCCCTTGGAAACAGCACACAATAAATAAAATTCTGGGTAAAAATCTTTCAAATTTTACAAATAATTTATGCACAGACTCTCTGGAAAAATACATTTCAAGTTTCATAAGAATGCACTGACCAGTGCAGTGGTGAAAACCTGGCAGATGCTACAAGTCTAAAAGCCCAAATACTGTTCACTATAATTTGGTACAGAGCTAAAAATAGAACAGTTAAATCAGCCACTTCCTAAGTATTTCCTGATTGTGCAATGTGAACAACTTTTAGTACATAATATTACACAATAATTATTGCAATGAATAATAAATACGTCTCTATCACAGGAAAACAATCACCAAGCACCAGCCACACTCCTAAATGCCTTTACAATAAAATTTTAAAGCGATGAATACACATACACACACACACACACACAAAGGGGCAGAAGATTAGCCCCCGCTTGGTGATCTGCAGGTTTGGATCTTTCTTTTTGACAATGAGTTCCTGCCATGCAAATTTCGTCTTTTTTTTTGGTGGCTGCTTCCTTTTGACCTTGCCTTTCCTATTCCCTCATGCCCCGCTCAGGTGCTGCTCTGCATCCCTTCAGCCCCTACATTGCTGCAGCAGCAGGATGTCCCAAAATATGGCTGGGACTTTTACACAGGGCTGGAATATCATAAAGAAGTCACTTCAGAAGCCAAACATCTGCCAGGCACACTGCAGGCACTCAGGTTTTCTCGGCTTTTCCCCAAAGATTGGGCTCTCTCAGCTTGCCCAGCCCAGTCTGTGCCCCTGGCAGTGCCACGCTCAGGGCTGGGCACAGGGCTCGGGGCCACCACACATCTGGGGGTACAAACACAACTGGGAAACTCCTCCTGACTGGGAAGGGGACTGCAATGGGCTGCCCCAGGAGGTTGTGGAGTCTCCATCCTCAGAGATCCCTGTCCTGGACAAGTGAACCAGCCCGAGCAGAGCGGGTGGCCAAGGTGACCTCCAGAGGTCCTATCCAACCTCACTCACTGCACCACTCTGCTCCAACCTAGCAGAGCCAGAAATGGGCCAGGCAATTAAATAAGACAAAGAAAGTCATCTCTGTGATCTGTTTCTGGACAAAGAACAGAGGTTGGCCCGTGGAGACTGCATGGGCTCTGCAAAATCAGCCTCTCTTTGCCCTGCTCAGTGGAAGTGCCTCCAATGCTATGGGGAATTAATGGCTCCTTTAGCAAGATTATTAGTTCTTTTTATAGTTCTGCCTTGCCTCCTTTTCCTAATGAATCTAGCCATGCATAAAGTATTCAAATTACCCTCAGTCAATCTGTTTTGCATGGGAATAAATCTCTACACTGGTTGCAGTGTCACTAAGCACTGGCAATTAAAGCACAAAAGAAGGGAAGTCATCAACTCAAATGTGCTGCTGCTCCTCCAAGACTAAAGAGTCCAGCGATACCTGCTCTCAGTGGGGACAAGTGCCTTCAACACCAGACTATTTCTTGATAAAATTTCAAGCCCATCAACTATACAGGTTAAAAACAGATTAAGAAAGTCTAAGAACTGCTGATTTTTTTTTCTTTCCTCCTTTCAGTTTTTTTTTCCATCATGGTAGAGACAAACATTTTCTGCAAGTGACAGTTCGACTTCTCCTGTAATTGTAGGTCTGGGACTTTGAGAAAATACAAAACCACAAAACAAAATTGTAAAACAATATAATTCCCTTCTTCAGGTAATAACAAAGTATTTTCTTAATACGTATGTGTTAAGATAAAACAAAGGGTTTCATATTAGATATGAAACTGGATTGGGTTGGCATTTCAGTTACTTGAGCAAGAACTTTGAGGAAGCATTAAATTTATATCACTTTCCACATGCACCATTCAGTTATCTACAACATTTGTATTTACCTTTTTTATGTAACAGACCATACTGAATACAACACAAAGCAAATCTGGCTTATAAACATGACTGACTATTCCTGCATAAAATTAACTATAACATCAAAAAATGGTAAAACTATTTCCTTGTACTATGGGGGAATGGAGAGGGAAAATAAGAGTAAGTTAAAAGTAGTTCAAATGAAACAAAAAAGTCATTGCCCAAAGGCTCAGGTGTACACTAGAAAACACACAAACATGAGTAGAAACCACAGTAATAGGTTCTGCGTGCACCAGCCAGGCCTTCTGGGTAACCCTACCTGCAGGGAAGAAAATTTTATTTCTCACTTTAATCTTACAAGTCCATTTCTTTTAAAAGCAGGGCACACCCACACTGCTCCTGTTACAGACATTATAATCTATCTCAGAAGTGAACACATGACCTCAAAAGTGGCTTCTCAATCTGCTGAATGGATCTTTCTTAGAGCAGTGAAAGGTAGAACAGAGAAGGACTAAAATGGAAAACAAAGCAGCTTTTTCTATCACAAAATCATCTTTTGGCTACCTGCATCAAATGAAAATGAAGCAAATATAAGATTAAATGCTGAGGAATCAAATCAGCAGTTCCTTTTTAGTACACATAACCCTGGAATGCAACGGTGACCGTGCAAACTTTACACCCTCACTGGAAGAAACAGATGGACTTTGTCATAAAAACAATTCCTTGCTCAAGTCCTGCACTCTGTATAGCACCAAGATGGGAATAAACCCTACAAAATGTATTTTTCCTTTCCTTAATGCTCCTTCATTAGCTCTGTTATTAAAAGAGAAGTCCCAATAGCTGCCACAGATTTATTAACTCAGTGGCTTGTTATCAACGTGGAACTCAGTTATATGAGGAGAAAAATAAATGGTACTTTGCAGGACTGCAGTACTAAGATTAAGTGACTTTTTCATTTCATTTTCTTCTTATCCACTCTTCCAGGTAGTAACTTTATGCTCTCCTAATTATAAACCCTACTTTTCATGAGCAATCAATGCTAGTAATAATATAGATGTTGTGCAGTCCAATGGACTGGTCATGACACTGAGATATCTGATAATGGAAAAGACAGAGTCTATAAAACCATACCTCAAAGGTACCTGATTAGAATTTGCATTATCCTGTAACAAGAAATAAAGTTCTCTAACATCATTACCTCTCAGCCCCGATATTAAAATTAAGAATGTATTACAAACTGCTACCTTGGGCTTGGTACCTTATTTGGCTCCTTTCAACCCCCCCCCCCCCCCCCCCCCCANTCAACCCCCCCCCCCCCGAATAACCTCCCCAGGGTGAAAGAATTGACCTTTCCATAGCTGACAATAATAATAAAAGCTGTTTAATGCTCAGAGAAAGGAGGTACTGGTTTAAGTTGCCTTGAAAATTATCATAGCAAGAAGGTAGAACTCTCAGCAATTAATAAAATATTTAAAATTTCATCTTTTTGAAATAGTTTTGACTATGCAAAAGAGACAGAAATGCATGCTGTAAGGGAATTTGTATGGCACATCCCTTTGGGAATCAATGAAAGCCTTTACATCAAATATTCATTTCTTCATTCATGTAAAATCTTGTTCACTAGGAAATCCTACTGAAACACATCTTGTTTTCATGACCAACCAAAGGAAAAATACTCATGCAGTCCCAAGCACTGCAGCAAGTGCCAAGGAAAACATGGAAAACAGTCAGAAAGGCAAGACAACTTCCTACAGGTATGGAATGATTACAGAAAAAATGAGTATACTACTCATTTAAGTAAGTTTTAAATGGATAAACTATCACAACAGATGGATTCCAAGGATCAAACACTTCATCTCTAATAATGATGACATTGGCATTTACGCTACAGAAAAAGATGAAAACCTGAGTTTTCATACAAGTGCCACTTTTTTCTGATCAGGATAACTAAATATTTTCTCTCTAGTGTCATTGATTAAAACTGTGACAAGTCAGGTTAAACTCAATACACTCGAGCCTGGGGAGCCTCCAATTTTGTCCCTGAGCTACCCAAGCACAGGGGAAATGGAAGCCCACTTATCATTTGCTGTAACAGCAGATTAGCCACTTATTGAAGGAACAACCCAGGACAAAAATTAACTTCACTATTATTGTTATTATTGTTGTTATTATTTGTTATGTACGGCAGGCCCCTTCATCACCCTTAGCTTCCCAAAAATGAAAGGTAAATCTTTTTGGAAAATGGAACTGATAGAACCTAAGGCAGAAGCAGAACTGATCCACAGCAAAGCAGCAGGGAAGTTCATCCATAGCCAGCACCTCTTCAGCAGCTGAACACTGCCTGAGGTACTGCCTGGCCTGTCCCTCTGACATTATTGGGATCCCAACTGAGAAAAAAGCCAGGAAAGGAAATTAAGGGCTTCAAAACTGCTGTCGCTGTCTAGAGCAAAACCCTTTTTGAGAGAAAATGGCTCTCCTAACCTCAATTCTGTTAAGATTCAGTCCATCTCTGTGAGATTTGATTTCAAATTGATCTTTCAAAATGTATGGCCTATATAGAAAAAAAATAGCAATAAGGTAAGAATCAGTTATGGGAGAAATAGAGCCAAAATAACACCACAGAAAGGGCTCTGAAATAGCTCTTTTCAAAAGATTGTTATTGCCAAGAGATGAAACAAGCAAATAAAACACTTTTCTAACTAGGTTAAGGCAAACTGTACAGTTAATATGTTTTCTATTAAACTTCAAGTATTTAATCCACTCTTATTTCAACCTAAACAGGCACCCTACACATGCCTGGCAAAATCTGAACCAGACCCTTTATAACCATCACACTGGAGCATCTGACACTTGGATTTGATATTTTTGTCACCAAAAATGAGAACAGATTAAGTGATCCAACATTCCTGTTCTCAGCTTTTTTTTTTTTTTTGCTAAACAGAATCTCAAATTCTTGACAATCAAACTTAAGTGACAGCTAAAAAGGTTATTTTAGCAGCATTTTCAAAGAAAACATTGAGATTTCAAGCAAACCCTGGGGCGGTAAGGTCAAATTCTATAAATCCTGGTTTATTTTGGTTTAGGTCAAGACTTTAATGTGAAAGCTGAGTGATAACCTGGGTTTATAAATGTTATGATCGAATAACAGAAACTTACCCTTAGGCCAAAAAAAAGCAGTTTTTTGGTGTTTGCTTTTTAAAAAATTTTTAAGGCTCCCAAAATCAAGATAGCACAGCTGAACACATTAATTATAAAGGCATCATTTGCTGACCTTATAATAATTTTAAAAAGATGTTCTTGGCCTGGTTACTGGCCAAGAGATTTACAAATATATTGATCTGTAAGGTGCTGAGGAGTAGGGAAAGGTTTTAGAAGAAATAAGGAGGAAGAAAAAGCACTAAGGAGAACTGCAGCACTTAAAAAAGCGTCTTTAAAGACTGAATGGTTCCTCCTCAGGAAAAAAGCAGCAACACACATCTCCTGAGTTATCTGCAGGAGTCAGGAGTGTCGTGTTCTGTTCAAAAATAGTGGCTTCAAAGCTGTGAAGTCGTTTAGGTAACACACAGCACCTTCATTTTAAGGTTTCCAGACTATTCTGCGTGCACAATTTCTCACAGAGAAGATACGTGGCTGTTTGGATTCTCTTTAACTTGCTAAATAAATTTGTTAATACCCAGAAGCGCTGTAGTACAGAAGCAGGTCTAAAATACAGAGAGTTAAAGAATTTAAGCCCTGACACAAAAGAGTTTTACTCAGATTAGAAGGGAACAAAGACACGTCTAATCTTTGTGCTGCCACTCAGACCCAGCTTGCTGGGCACTGTTAATTGTAGCCTTTGAGTCGTATGAAAATGCAGAACATCAGTAGAAAACCCATTTATTTATGTCCTGTGTGTTAGACACAAAAATGCTTTAAAATGGAATAATGTGGGAAGTTTTAATGCTAAATGGCATGTGTGATGACATTTACCAGCTCAGCGCAATCCAGCTGTGACCACAGTCAATACAGCATGGCAGCACAATAAAAGTCACACTTCTGCAACCAGAATTGAGGATACTGGCCATCTGTATCATAATTCCAATAAAGAAATAAATACTTACCCTATTTAGAGCTGAAGTTTAGTATTTGTACGATGAAAATGGATTTGTAAACCCTATTTTCAAGTAATCAGTTTAAAGTAAATTTTACAATTGCTTACTCTGGGCCTTAAGATTTCAAAACACCCCAAAAAACAAAGAAAGAATTGGCCCAATAAGATAAGATTCCTTAAACCTTTAAATGATCTATTTAATATTTTAATTCGACTTTGCTTTCTTTGTTAATAGCACCACTTGGGATGTGCAGTGAAAGCTCTTCCACGAGAGTTGCAATGGAAAAGCCTTAGCAGGAGACAACACATGCCTGCCTCAGGGGTTACAAGACAAATCAATCTATTTTTCTCCTTTCCTCCAAGGGTAATTGGCCTTTAAAATTACAGAGAAAAATAGGCCTTCATGTCAGTACAATGCAGGCACATATACAGCCATTTCCCATTTCTTTTTCAGTTTGAATTCTCAGCTGAGAAGTAAACTTATAAAGGTGGGAAAATAAAAAGAAGATGAAGAGGAACGATTGCATCAGTTCAAATCCCCTCCAATAACAAGCAGCACTGTGACCAGAGTTTGAGGCTAGAATTGACTGAAACCTGCTATGAATTGCTGTCGTTTTCCTAGGCAGTATTTTTTTTATTCTTGATTGTGACAAAATTTTCTCAGATTTTTGTGACAGCCTGTACCACCGGCACTCATGGAGATTTATCACAGAATTTAGCTAAACTGAGGAGTCATAATTATTGCTTTATTTCCCATAAAATCTCACAGAGTAATACTGATTTTTACCTCATTCTTATGAAATTGCCCTTTCCAAGGAGCAATCATGGCAATGAATATCCCGGCAATCCTTCTGCTGTGCTGTACACATAATCATGTAGAAACTCAGTTTCAGCCTTTGAATACTGTTAAATTGTATACAGTGCATTTAAATTGGCTAATAAATTGTTTCATAGCAGCGAAACTCCAATGATAGTCTTCTCAGTTTTCTGATTGCTATTAAATCTGATTTGCAATACATTAATCATATCATGCTTTTAATAAGAGATTGTCATGTGAAAATATTTCCCTGTGCATAAAGAGGAGCAATCAGCTAAGCTACAACTGATATATAAAAACAAGAACAAAGTTGAAAAAAGTCGAAAGTAGTGTTTTAAAAACAGGACTAATATTCCCTCAAAAAAGAGTATAGAAACCACGAAAGCTTTCATGTGAACTCGCTCACTGGGAGTGTGTGTACAGGTGTAAAGCAATTATTAGATTTGATATCTGAATGAACTCAGGTTCCCATTAGAGCCTGAATGCTTCAATGACCCTATTATTTTCCTTCCAGTGCTCCCAGACCTGATCAGCTTAATTATTCTGACTAGTGAAACATTTAGGACATGAACGTATGATTTGTTTTAAGCCAAATGAGACAAATGAAAGTACTTCATAAAACAACTCAAAAAAAAGAATAAGACACGTGATGTGATGTGTCAAATCCAGCAAGGTCAGGACTAAGTAACAGTAACAAAGAAAAAAAAAGAGAGATCCACAGCAATAAAACTACATTTATTCAGATATTTTTTCCCTTGAACCTCTCATTTATGACCTCTCCTGTATAATGAAAAGATTTAGCTTATGAATCAGAAGGGCGAAGCAAATTTCAGAGAGTAGATGAATTGTCTGCTTCAGTACTGAAAGAATCCAAATCTCAAAACACAGAGGTTGTGATTCTTCTTTCACAACTACACACACACTTTTAGTAATTGTCCAAAAGTAAAAGTCGAGCCTCTGCTATAAAAGACTTCATGTCAGAGAGGACAGATTTGCTGATGTGAAAGATGTGTTTCCCTGTTTTAATTGTCCCTGCTATTTCAGTGCTAAGGACATGTGCGTAACACTGCAAAAAACATGTATTCACATTTTAAACAGATTTGTCTGATGCTAATACACTGTATTCTCCATCAATAATGTAATTTAAAATGGCTTCCAAAATGTCCTATTCCCAGCTCCCCTATTAACACTCCTACAATTTGTACTTGGTTTGCAAGTGAGTTGACTGTAAGGTTACAAAGCAGGACAAGGAGATAAAGACAGTAATAGGTTCTGAACTTGAAGTACACAGGGAGCCGCCAAGTTCACGCTCTCTCATCCCACTGCATTTGTCCTTAAAAGAATGAGGCTGACACCCAAGGGGTCCCCTGCCCCGCGCCTCCTCCCACTAACGAGCTGGAATGGCTGCTGAGCCGGCACTAAACGTGCTTCTGTCCAGCCACATTGCCATCACTTCCCCATCCAATCTGATACTTTGAAGGAGGAAGGAAGTCGCGAGAGACCGGCACCAGCTTGAGCTGAAGGCGCTTCTTGACATCAGCCTTCACTTCGCACTTCAAACGGAAGGATTCGATTTGACAAAACACACAAAGTCAGGAGAGAAGGCTCTTCACCTCCTCTCTGAAACTGCCTGATAGAAGTCAATACCAATTCCTTCCCAAAGTTATGCTCCAAAGCTGACAGATGAAAGTCAGAGGGGAAGCTTTCCAGCGATTCCTTCCAGTATTTTATTAGAGAGTGGCGTGAGGACGCGCTGGCCTCGCCAGGACCAGCCCACCTCCACTGCTCGTTCCTCTGTCAGCAGCTCGCACGCTGCAGCCACCTCTCCCACGCACAACTGCTTTGTTCTCTCCACACACCATCAAAGTAATGAGCTCAAAGACACTGAGAAAAGGGAAAGCTCTCTTTGCTTGAGAGGAAATTCTTTCAAAACAGGAGTGGGGTAACACTCCTGAAAAGCAAGTATTTCCTACCGGTTCACGTAAACTAGTTTTTCTCCATGCCCAGACAACGACGATATTCCTTGTAGCCTGCAAAAGTCAATCTCCTGTATTTTTTATGCATCAGAGAAAAATTCTCTTTATATATAAATACATATATATAAAACCCACTCTGCAATAACTTGTAGCCTACATGTAAAATGAAATATTTTAAATAATACAATAAAGGCAGAATATCCATAATTATTTTTTGATTAAATAAAATATCAGCATTTTTTATTCATGGCTAGGTTAACATTTACAATTCAGCATTTTGCAATATTTAAATGGAATTGAATATGCTATGAGAAAACTTAAAACTACATCACTCCTGTATGACCGGCTGGCACAGGCCACGGTCTTCTGTGCCCATCTGCATTTTACCACAGAGTACGAAAGAAAAGCTCCTGTTCCAGCCTGGCAAGATGATCTCACCACCACCTGTTACCTCTCTGCACACCCCAACGGAGAATAACTCGATCCTGAAAGTGACTTTTAATCTATATTATTTGCATGTGCAGGTTATGTGAATGTGAAACAGTTTCTTATTAAAATAATTCATACAAGAAAGTAATTTAGACTACACATGGCAGGCTCTGAGGTAAAATATAATAACTTTTAAGAAACGTAGGAGTCTAATTTCTTTCTTGGCTGAGCACAGACAACTCCATTATGATTCAGTGTGCGAACCCCGTGCTCACATAAAGCAGAATTTGACCCTTTATGTTAATATAAAGAATAAAAGTCCAGAGGTAGTTAATGCCGGGAGAGGGCAACAAGCTGTCCCTAAATAGCTCAAAATAGTTTTATTTATCAATCCTTGTATCTGAGGAGTGTTATTTTACGTGCTGCTCCAAACCCTGAACAACCACGGGTCAGACACCCACTGAGTTTTCCTCTCCTGACGCAGTGGGACAAAACCAGGCCACTCCTTCAGCAAACACAAGCCGTGGGAATGGAAAGCTTGAAGAAATACATTTCCATTCACCTGGGCTGCGGGGGAGGCAGCAACAACACCTCACACAGAGATGCTCAGGAAAAGTTTGGAATTTAAACCCTGCTCTTCATCCTTCTCTAGGCTGAAGTGAGACTGAAGGATAAGGCAAGGGGAGCTCGGCTGAGTCTGAGGAAGCAGAACGGGCTCAGAACAGGTCACTGCTGAGAGTGCAGAAACACGAGCAAGGCATCTGGGGACAAATGCTGGCCTCAAGCATCTCCTGAACACCCAGGACCTGACTTGCTAATCAGGATGAGGCTTGCTGGGTAATCTTTTTCACTGTCACATGGAAGACTTCAGAATCCCCCATCACCTCTTAGATGCCTTTAGGCTTGAAAAGAATGTTTTGTGCCACAAAATAAACATTATTTTTCTTTCCAATTTTGTTCCCATTTAGAGATCTAGTTTACAGCACCACTCCAAAGCTAGTTTTACCACACAGACAAGGAAATTATGGATTTGGGTGAAAGAAAGCAGTCAGGAGTTTCTCTCTGGGGTGGGAAAGAGTAGGAACTTACACAAATTTTGCTGCTGGATAAAATGATTAGGAAAACACATCCTTAGTGCCACTAAAATCACATTAATCCATCAGATATTTTTTGCCTAAAGCTGGTAATGTCCTTTAGAATTATGTTTTGCTGTATATAAACACTTTTAACTACAAGCTCCTTCTATTTCATCTGAGAGAATATTTTTTCATGCTTGAACTAGTTTCATCTTCAGAAATAACCAAGTCAGTGTGTTAACAGTTTACACCTATTTGGGATTCACTGGGCACGGTGGCCTTTTAACCATCACCCACCCCTTCCCTGTGCTTTCTCAGAACTCCCAAAGCCAAGGATTCTGTTTGCTTTTAAAGCCAAATCGATGGAAACCACGAGCAGCTCGTCCACTGTGCACCAGAGCTGAGTGACTCAGAGTGCAGAGCTCACCATGAAAAGCCCATTTTGTTGAATTAAACGTTTGATCAAAGGACACGTTACCTTTTTTGTTTGTATCCTCTTTAAATAGATGTTCTAGACAGAATTTTCTATAAAACAGGGCTGAGACTTTGCTGCTCTTTGATTATAATTCCTGCTGCTGTCCGAGTACTTCTTTCGCACTGGATACTCAAGGAAACAATTATGTAAACTTACAGCTCTTAAAGTGCTTCATCAGCTGTTTACCATGAATGTAAGAAAACCCCAGAAAGAGACCAGCAAACTTCTCCAATTTTCCAACCCAGTACTTCAATAGAAAATAGCAAAAAGCAGCAATAGTAAGTAAAAGAGAGTCTGTATTTCAGCTTAACAACTTGACTTGCAAGTTTTCCAGGCTCTGGATACAGAATGCCATCTCTAGAGACTTTTTTGTGAGAATGGGAACTTTTTAAAATACAGGGTTGTTTTAATTCTATGAAATTCACAGCTGGGATTTTGGAATTTCCTACTCAGCACCAGCAGAAAAGCAAACTGTAGATGAAACATTTTCAAAAGGTTTACTATGAAGTTTGTTACAGAGATTTTTTTTTTTCATAAACTATGCAAATCTGGCTACTTACATTCCAAGAGTTCTACTGACTCAGTTTAAGGCAAGTAACTATTTCATAAAACAGCATGCTTCCAGAGGGCTGAAAATGATATCTCGGTACAGAAGGGAAAAAATCCAAGGAAGATAAATACTCTTAAGTATGCAAAGTATTTTCATATGCCTTTTAATTTTTTTTTACAAGAATATAGTTAAATACTCCTGGAACGCCAGTATAAAAGAGTGAAAGTGCTAAATGCAATTTGATTTATTGCGTTTGTTTTGAGTTATAATTCAAACCCAAGCCTTATGCACCTCAAGTCCATCACAGCATGAGAGAGCCATAATATCTGCAAAGTCCAGAGGGAAGGATTACTAAATGTCATAGCACCTTCAGGGCACAGCAGATCCTTAAAATAGGTAATGAGTCAGGAGTCTGAACAGGAAAAGTACAGCAGGGTGCCTTCAAAAAATCTGCATCAGGCTGGAAGGTCTGTAAACCTCACCTCTTGAAAAAGATCATCCCTTTTCTTCTGCATTCTCACCCACATGAACAAACCTGGTCACAGAAGGGACCTTCCAAAAGTTAAATAAAAACTATTTGCATAATTTAAAATAAGTTTATACATGTGTACATAAATGTATATTTTAGAGAAACAATAACTTATGCCTTTTAACAGGCAAAGTTTCACTGGAAAAATGAAAAATAGCTGATTTCTGTTCTTTCTTTAACATAGGTAATGACTGCTTGTACGGTGTCTGGAAACTGATAAACTTTGCCATAACTCAGTCAAAATGGTTATCACTCCATTACTGGTCACATGTGGGTCTTTGAACATTGACTAGCAGCCGAAAACAATTCTGGTTTTGCAGTTTAAAGACACCACTTAAGATGCTATCAAATGTAGTAAATTTTAATATTTTAAACTTGCTCTCAGAGCATTTCAAAAATCTTTGCCATCTGAAATCTAAGTAGAAAGATAAAGGTCTAAAAAGTTCTCAAAACCCAATAAAATTAATATGACTTGAAGTCCTGATAAACTGAGTAAATGAAGAAGCAAAACTTTTTCCTTTAAAAAGCAAGGAAATGTAATATTGAACCATTTTCAGCACTTTTCCCAAAGCATTTTTCAAACAGAGAAGTCAGGTTTAGGGCAATTACATAGAGCAATACGGCTCCAGCACATTCTAAGTTTTCCGAAAATACATTATTACACAAGATATTAATTCTTCCTCCTTAGGAAGATTTTTAAGCAAATAATGTAATTTTCATTTTTTCTTGGATGCTCCCTGTCCAGGGCCATCCCCTGCAGACGAGGCAGGGGCTATCAGGGGAGCATTCTGTGCTGCTGACAACATTCATTTCATCCTCATCTGCCTCCACTAGATCTCTCCACTTTAGTAAAGCCTTAACAGCACACTGCAAGATTTCATTTGGAAATATCTACGTATATTTACAGATTATTTTGATTTTGTACACTTCTGAGTTACTTTGAGCTTGTCTCAGTTTCTCCTGAGTTTGCTCATAATCAAATTATTTTTTCAAATAATTTTACTTCCAGTGATTTATTTCTGCTTCACAAGATGAAGTACAAAAGATTCAATCTGCACCCAGGTGTACACCTCTTTAGGGACTAACAAGGAAATCTGATATAAAGTTTCAGAATCCTTGCAAAAAACAAAGCAAAGCAACAGTAACCATGAGGGGTTCCTGATTTTTGTGTGTGAATGAGGATATTTAACAGGTTTATCCTAACTGCAGTTTGCCAAGAGCTATCTGCTGAGATTCATGACAGAGAAGACTGTTTTGCATATTAAACTGTGTCACCAACAACCCCTCAGGTTTCTAAAAAAACAAAATAGGGAGGATCTTCACACCAATTTGGTGCTGAGAAAAATAATTTACACCCCATCAAGTCCCAATAATACATTTGGAAGCCTGTAAGAAATGCAATGTACTCTTATTTTTGTAAATAAAACATTAGCTAACCTCACAGTTCACTTACAGAGCAGTAAAATCCACAGGTACACTCTGATTTTCCCCCAAGCTGTTTTACAGCAATCCAGCCACTCCAGAAAAGAAAGGTGAATATATGGTAAAGTGATAAATGGGAGAAGCAAAGTGATTGTTGCACTGGATGGAAGGGTGGTACCAATGCTGGGAGTGGGGCACAGAAGGCTGTTCTGAACAAGCAGGCATCCTTCCAAAACCTCAAATCTTGTCTAAACTAATCCAGCAAAGCAGCATGACCTTTGCATCATGACCCCAGCACCCAAAAATTCACAAAGCCAACCCCTGTCAAGAAGCAGCAATGCTATTTCCACTCTTACTTCTACCGTAGCATATGAGAATGGATAAAGGTTTTTCACCCTCCTCCCTCCCAGTGATAGATGCCTGGCAGAATTATTTCCTCTACATCTCAGTGGTGCTGAAAATCTCCCTAAGTATCTTTAAAAAATCCAAGGTCAAATACAGAGTCAGCATTTAAGCAAATCACTTAGCCCTGGATATGCTGGGTCTAATCCTCATAGTTTAGCCACAAGTTAAGCTGTCTTCCCTTCTTTCTCTCTGAAAATGGCTTAATCATCCAGCCTGGCTTTATACAATTAGAAAGCTCCCTGTCTGTAATTGACAACTGATGTAGCCAGACATTAATTCTTATCCTACAGAACTCATATTTAATCTATAATACTAATATTGCCCATTTTCAGATAATTCACTAAAATCATTGATTCTTATGTCTCCAATCCCCCGCCTTTGCAAAAATCTACTTTTCATACAAAACCCCCAAATTAATTCATGTCATACAGGCTCTATCTGTAAGAAAGGAAGAAAATTCTGTCTCTTAAGATGTTTTGTCCTGCTTTTTCTTTCAGGTGACCTGTGAGGTGACTGTTCCCGTGGACTACAAAGAGGTTGAAGGACTTGGTCGTCTCGGCTCTTGTGAAGAGAAGGGCAGAGAGGGGATCTAACAACAACCCTCAGCTGCCTGAAGGTGAATCACAGAACCTGAGTCAGTGCTCTTGGTCACAGCCAGACGGTAAAACAAGAGCCAGCAGCCCAAAGCTGCAGCTTCAATGGTAGGAAAGAAGTGTTGTGCCCAAGGAATGCAGGGCAGAGCTGGGATGGGGCACCCAGGAGCTGGGCAGGTTTGCAGGAGCTGCCTGCCAAGTCCCAGCTGACTCCATCAGCGTGGTGCTAATCCTGCTCCAAGCAGGAGCTGCAAGAGATGAATTCTAAAAGCCCCTTCAAACATTTCTCACACCCCATCAACTCACCGATTCTTGGCAAGCACATGTCAGGGATTCAGAAATAATAAGTATTAACATTAGTTATTTTTGGCCTGTCATTAGTATTTACATCCACACTCTTAGCAGTTCTAAATGCCAAGGCTCCGGTTTCAGTGATATTTTTCAAAAAGGAAAGGGCTTTTTTTTTTGCCAATTTATCATTTCGAATCTGTTCAAAGCTTAAGCCAGAACTCTTCAGCGAGACTTCTTCATAAATAACTGTACAAAATTAAAATAAATTAACATCTATTATTTAGCTTCATTCTTAAAATAGTTAACATAGACCCACAGGCTACAGCATACATTGAAAAAATAAAACAAGAACTCAGATAGGGGATCTTCACCCCTATCTGAGGACTCAGAAGATTGGGTAGAAGTAGGATTCCCAAAACTACCAGTAATAACCCAGAATTTAATAGATGTGAAATATTATTACTACTATATCCACAACTACAACAGCCATAATCGGGTTTATAGAACCCCTAAATCAGCTCTCAAGATCATCTCCTGTCATGTTCAGCAGAACACCCAGAGAGGAAGCTGGGCAAGAGCAGGGAAGGAGAGGGAAGGGAAAGCGGAAGACTGGGAAGACTTAGTTATCCTTGCTTAATTTGATTAATTAGATTGCTGATGGACTTCACCAAAGAAACACGAGGCTGACAGAATCTGCTCCATAACAGCAAGCAAGGACATTCCAAGAAAAGCAGCAAGTTTTGACAAATCCTTGAGATGTCACTGATTTGTGAATGCGTGTACCAGAGGAAACAACATGTAACTGAGAAAAGTCAGCACACAAAGCAGAAGGAAATTCAGAAGTTAGAAGAAACCAAAGGAAAAAAAAGCCCATCCGACTGCTTCGTGATGTGGTGGCTTTTTTTGTGTTGTTTTGTTACTTTTTGTGGCCTTATTATAGCAAAGATGGTATCTGCAAGGACTGCAGTGACTGACAGATGTCTCTCAAGTGTGTGTGCTCTGAAAACATGAAGCACAAGCAACTTTAGCTCTGCTTTTTATGACACATGCTAAAAGTGAAAACAAAATAAATTACAGGGCAACTTCAAGGAAAGAATAAACTAGTTGGTATATATTGTCCTAATCATCTTTTTGCTGCTTCTTTGAGTTGTGGAGTAACTTTCAGTCATCACTGAAAATTGCAGCTGCCAAGGAAGCCCTTGTTCAGGGCAGAATCTTTGTCTTAGAGATATAATGGGAAAAAAGCCTATAAATCAGCAAAGCATTATTAAAAATAGCTCTTATTCTAGAAAGTATGATCATTAATTTTTATACAAAGACTATGTATAACCAACAGGAAAGCAGAATAAGATAAATTAACTTTCATGATAGCAAACCAGACTGATTTTGACCTTCTGACTAAATATTTTCCCACAGCCTCTAGTAAACCTGCTTGTTATAAAGGATTCATTGCCACTTAATTAATTCATTAGTTAATGTCATTGGATCTAGAATTTAAAACACTTATTCAGATTGAATTCACAAGATAACTTTGCTTTTAGTCCATGGCTTTTTGAAGCTGGACTAGAGAAACTAAAACATGATTTAGATTCAGAAGATCACTGAGGGCTGAATATTGTGTCCTCAAGCTCGGGCTAAACACAGAAGGAAGAACAAAATGCAGGCAAGCAATTTTATTTATTTTCAAAGGACAGACGGGATGACATATGGATTCAAAACACTGTAAAGACTCTGAGCCTACAGCTATAAACACATCCATAATATGTGGAATATACATACACTTCTGATGTGTGCTCTGTGTGCATATCTGTACACAAATACCTATGGGATAAATACATGGCATTTAGAAGAGCTGATCAGAAATCTGTCACAGCAGGAAAAACTAGGCAGAGAAATTAATTAATTGGAATAACAGAGATGAGAAAAACATTTTCATAGAGAGTCAGAGAAGACATTAAATGCTGTGCAGCAGCACATGTAAGTTAAATAAAAAACCAGAGTCAAGATGTTGCCTCTCCCTGGTCTTAAAATCAAAGCCGAACACGGTTAAGAGGGAGAAGGGATTTAACTCAGTATTTATTTAAGGATCCTTGAGGTGCACTCTCCGCCTGGGAGGAATGCCCTGAGAAGCACATCCCGAAATGCACCCCCACAACACGTCCCATATACAGTTACAGGCCTTGGCAATCAGCACAGCTATCCAGGATTCCCCAATGAGAGGCTCCAGTGAACCCCTCATCCGAGGAACCTTCCCCCTGCATGGGCCTATCTCAGTTTACAGAATGTGTTCTGGAGAAGACCTTGGTGTCTGGGGCTTTCTGACCCCCAACTGTGAGGCTTCCAGGATGTTTGGTCCCCTGGATTAATGGAATATTGGGTCCAAACTAAGCTATGAAACTCAAGGAACTATAGGTATGTGGGCTAAAAGCACTAAGAATACATAAAAGCTATATAACAGGGCAGATAAACGGGGTATAAAAGAAAAGGCAAAAAAACATCATGGCATCAGAGAAAGAGAATGAAATGACCTCCTGCATCTGGTGAATACAAAGCCAGGCCATCTGGTGGGTGAATATTCTGTGCCCACAAGAGCAACCAGGGCTGTCTCCAGAGTAAAAGGTGTGGGACAATATGGCTCTATAGGCACTGATGCCTCAACCCACACATACACAAACCAAGAAACAGGCTACAAACACCTCTGGAATGTTTGCAGCTTCATTGATTTTCCTTTCAGAGGTCCTTGCGATTGAGGAGTGAAGCAATAACTAATTAATAAAACCACAGCCATTTACAGTAAACACAGAAGAGAAGAGAATAAGCAGCAGCACAGGCTCTCAAGTGGCAGTTTCTAGTAAGGCAGTGCCACCATATGAAAGTCTTGCCTTTAACTTAAACTCTCCTTATCTTAAAGTTGATCACTTCACCCAGAAACTGACACTTGTTTTATTCTACACAGCTGATTTTTAAGACAGCATTATATATGATGTATGCACATGGCTACATAAATTCCATGCTAGAATGTGCATGAAAATATGTTCTAAACACAGGACACTTGAGCAGCAATCCTCACCCAACTGTGGGGGAAAAAAATAAAATATTAAAATGCAAAGAAGGATTTATGAATTGAATTTATTTTTTATCTACCAGTAAGCCTAAGTTGAAATATGAATAACTGATTTAACTCTGAAATGGTATTCAAATATTTGACTCCAATCCCCTATTGCTTCTAAATTCATTCAGAAGTCAAGATTATTAATTCTTCCTGACAGAAAATCAAGATTTAATGATCATCTGATAACCCTTAGGAATTACAAAGTAAACTTAGATGATAATTCAGATGAAATAAAATGATTTTACATATATAAGGAAAGCATCATGCAGAATATCCATTTAGGCATTTCCTATGAGGCAGTAACTAATTTTTAAGAAAACACAGAGCAAAAAACTATGTCTTGGTAGGTACAGTAAAAAGTTTAGAAAGAAAAAGGGGACCTTCATTAAAATCTGCAGACCTTTAACCCTCTACTCTGACCAAACAGACAAACTGAACCCCTCAAGCACTCCTTCAAGAAAGCCCAGCATAGGAAAATGCATGGAAGAATTTTAACCCAGTGACCTTGTGGAAATAGTGCTGCTCACTTTAAGACAGCATTGCTCTCACGATCAAGCTATCTATTCAGCCAGGCCCAAATAACACATTAAAATAATGTGCTTTGTGCAATTTCATAGAGCAACTGATTTCAGCTTAGTAAAAATGATATGCCGTAAATGATTTTTAGGTAAATTTTTAGCTTTCAGGTCATGTCTGCAGGGAAGTAACATTAGAACTAACAGTGGTGTGAAAAATGGGGATGCAGAAGTTGTACAGCCTGTGCATTGATTTTTTTTTTTTTCTTTTTTTTTTTTTGCCCCAGAGCTCTCTCTGGCAGCAGGAACACTGTAAAACCAAGTACAAGCCAATGACAATCTATTTATACACAGAATCCTACAATATTTCCAGTTGGAAGGGACCAACAAGGATCACCAAGTGTGACTCCCTGCTCCTTGCAGGATTACTGCACATTAAACCCCTGGACTGAGAGCATGGTCCAGATGCTCTGTGAACTCCCAGATTTTGGGCTGTGCCCATCCCCTGGGAGCCTCTTCCTGTGCCTGAGCACCCTCTGGGGGAAGAATCTTTCCCTGATGTCCAACCTGACTGCTCATCTTCTATTTTGGGCATTGTTTGTTGACATTTATACTTCAAGGCAATTAAAACTGTACCTCTCCACTGTATGTAACACTGCCTCTCCTCGATGTAAAGTTCCTGTTAGCACAAAAAACTGATCCAGGGCACCAGTTCTGTCCAGCACAGAGTAAAAGATTACACCAGAACATCTGAGAGCCAAAGGGAGCTCCAAAGGCAGCTCCAGTGCATTCTGACTGTAATAAAAAACCCTGGCAGACGCTTCCCTGAAACCCTTCAGTTGTATAAACTTGAAACACGATTTAGAGGTTGCTGCTAATCTGACCTCTGAAAAAAGCTCTTGCTGATGCCAAATCTGTTTGTTTTAGCCTGACCATCCCAGCCATTCACATGCAATGGAAGCAGAAGGGGTGGGAACATGCCCTGCCCTACAACACCGGGTTATGTTTCAGGGGAGGAGACCAGAACAGCTGAGAAGCCTTCCCTCAGCTCAGGTAAGGCACTAACAAATGTTAAATGCTTGAACAAAAGCCACAGCAGAATCTCAAATTTTTGCCTTCCATAAAATCTTAAAACCTATCCCTGTGGAATACAAAGAAACTTTTCCAAAGCACAGTTTGATTTTATGTTGTTTGCTTTAACTCTCCTGTACAACAATTGACAAAAGATTTTGGAAATCTTCTTTACATCTGCAGAAATGATGGGTGAAGAGGAAAGATAAGAACAGCATTTCCTTTCTTCCCACTGCAATTCTGACTCCTTCAGCACTTCTGCCCTGTCATCGTATATTTCACCTAAATGCAGTTTTGCTTTTAGCAGCAAACATCTGCCACTGGCAAAGGGGTTCCATGTATTTTCTAAGACATTCTCCACACATTTACATGATGCATTTCATCCATGTAATTTTTTGATCTGTATCAAAACAGTTTCTAATTTGCATACAGCACTCGTAGTAAGTGGATTGCAGAATGCACACTGAGTTAAAGGTGAATGAGCTGTCCTTCATGCCAACGTTATACGACTTCTGGGTTCCCCAAAGATGCCATTCTTATATATAAAATCCATTTCTTTGCTATTTTCAACTTAAAACTTAAAAGGTGCCATGAAAAGCGCTGAATATCTCCAGTGGCATATGAGGAACTTGGGATGTGCAGGAAGTAATTAACTCTCTCTTGCCTTTAAACCCCTCCCCTACTCAATCTTTCCATTCTGCTCTGTCAGTTTGGAAAAGTATTTGGAGAAACCATCTCACTGTTAAAGAGAGTGGAAGGAGGAACTTTAAAAGCAGCCACAGCAATGATAAACCTCACACAGCCACGCAGGACCTGCCCCAAACCAGAATGGCCAAAATAATCTGTTGTTCAGTTTGTCAGTGCCTTTTTTTCTTCACTTAGGGCTGACAATAAAAGCAACATAAAAGCTGTTTCAAAAGTCCAACTGGTATTTTTCTTTAATTTAGGTGGTTTTGGTAGGCTTTTCAGTAAGTATGAGTTTCCAGAGTTCCATGTACTTGATCTCATCTTTGGAGTTTCCCCTGAAACTTCCTCCTCCCAACCACAAAACACTCAGACCTGGCTTATGTTCTTTCACTGAGGATTAAGGAGTAGATTGAAACAAGACAAGATTTGGGTAATAAATTCTTATGAGAGCTCACATAACAAAATGTCAATCAAAAAACTCCCAAGAGAAAATGTTTTAGAATGATAATCTGAATGGATTTGCATACTAATCAAGTACCTCTTCAGTAATTACTACAAAAAGAAGAGATCCATGTGGGTTTATATAAAGATCACTATTACTGTTCTACTATGCTAGTCATGATTAAGGACACAAATTCCATTAGACATATTTTAGTTGGGAAGGTGAACTTTTGAAAGGAAAGCAAATTTGTTCCAAAATAATACAAAAATAAGTTTCAACGCTTGGTCATATGAGATTCTAGCAAAAATAACCACTTTCCATATCTGTATTGAGCCACAAATTTCCTCTGTCATTTTGGCAGCAAAGTTCTTGATACTCTTCTCTATTAATTCCTCAGTCTCCAAAGTATTTTATTTGTTCACAGATCTATAAAATGCAAAGTAATTATTTTAACTAGAAATTTTTTGTCTAGGACACCTGAATTGGAATCCATATTCTGTTAGCCACAGACCTGAGATGGAGAATATGTGAAACAGAAATAAGCGGGAAGTGTCTGGGGAGTTTAGTGAGGAATATAAAAACCCAGGGAAGCTCAAACATGAACTGAATCAGGCCTGTAAAAGCAGCCAAATTTATGACCCTCTACAGACACAGAACTTGATTTCAGCAGTGCTACTGAACAGGGACCTGGGTTCCCAGGAAAACAACATCAGTTGTTAGATTTAAGATAATTTTCACATTTATCATACAGCTTCTTATACCATCAGTGTGAGCAGGTAAAAATATAAAGATGGGAAGTGGCAACGCAGGCAAAAAAAGAAAGAATCTGAAAATATATAGGTCAGAGTGAAAAACATGAAATAAATGCCAAGGTTTCTTGAAGAGAATGCACTAATCTCTGCTACTCAGCAGCAACACACAAGCATCATTTTATCATCAATATGCTCCAAATAACTCGCTTGGATAACATTTTCCCTTCAAAAAGGGTAAATATCAAACAGTTACAGAAGGAATTGGATAAGCTTAACCAAATACAGAAACTTAAAAACAACTTAATATTTACTGAAAAGCAGACATTTTCTTAAAGTGTTTTCACAAAATGCCAGTTTTCCCCTAGACACTTTCTATATAGAAATATCAATCTGTATCAATTATGAAAAATGTTTTTGGCTGGCAGTATATTTCCATCTTCTATATCTTTGAATATAGACACAGTATCTTCATTAAATTTATCTTTGAATAGGGATCAAGTTCACACCAACTTTAATCACTGGATGATGTTGTTTTGCCTGCAAGCTGCTTTCAAGTATTTAATTTTCTTTTTTTTTTTTAAATGTAGAAGCATAGTTCATGTACTGAAAACTTCATTTATTAAATCTAAGCTTTCGTGCAGAAATCGTTCGTGGAACCTCTGACTCTGTAACAGTGCGGACCACAAACACAGCTGAGAGATGCTTCAGCATTCTTTGACACAACCTTTCCTGTTTCACCAAATAAATCTTTATGTGCTTTAACTTAAAATGGCTCCCAGATCATGTCAAGAGCACTTGAAAACGAGCAGGAAATAAGTTGTGATGTTTATTGTGCGCTTTGGCAGCTGCTCAGGAGAGCTCAACCCACCCCTGTGCACCCACGGGGTACAGGCAGGACATCTCCTGGACAAAGCTCTGGTGGCACTGTCACCACTGAGGGGACACAGCTCCTCAGTGTCACCTCTGAGGGGACACAGCTCCCTCAGTGCCACCTCTGAGGGGACACAGCTCCCTCAGTGCCACCTCTGAGGGGACACAGCTCCTCAGTGTCACCTCTGAGGGGACACAGATCTTCAGTGTCACCTCTGAGGGGACACAGCTCCCTCAGTGTCACCTCTGAGGGGACACAGCTCCCTCAGTGTCACCTCTGAGGGGACACAGCTCCCTCAGAGCCCCCTCAGCCCCTGCAGTCCCTCCCCACCCTCCCCACCCAAGAGCTGCTGCCTGCACTTTGAAATGCCAAAGTTGTAACAGAAAGAATTACAGATGCTGGCATTTGTGGAGTTGATGTCATTGCTGTCTCCCATGCAGTAAATAGAAGTGAGAATGATAAATGATGCCAACAATTATGCTGTTGTGGTTTTAAATGATCCACACCCCCCAAATTTCCCTTTAGACTAATGTTCCCTGCAACTTTTATATTAGACTGCTCCAAAGAATCTTAATACCTTGAATATTTTAATTAAATTGCTTACTCTCCTATTTTAACTTTCAAGGAAATACACCTACTCCAAGAGCAAAGGCTGAGATCAATGTTTACAAAATGTATTTCTGCACACCATGAGAAAAAAAAAAACTTTTCATTAGAAGCTTTTCCCTATCTCAGTAGATAAAATTCTTTATTTTGAAGACTGATAATGAAAACTTTGAGTAACTCTAACTCATAACAAGTAACACCTACAATAGAGTCCTCAAACACATTCCCTATAATTTCCTCATTAAATTTAAATTCCTGTCCACACCTTCCCCTCTGTTCCTCCTTCCCTTCCCCTCACTTGTGCTGTGGTGCTGTTTCATTGGAACCTCCCACCATTGCTTAAATCCATCCACTCACACACATCATCAGTCCAAGGTGTCTATGACCAACAGACCAATTTCACACTTCTAAAGCCATTACTATTTTATGGAAAGTGCTAAATTATGGATGGAATATTTTATTTCCAGAAGATCTGTGATCAAACTGCAGATTCCTCTGTTTTCAGCACTGTGTGCACAGACACATTCTAGATCCATATGTGCAGAAGTGGGGCTGTGTCTACATAAAAACTTCCTTTGTTCTGACAGACTTTAACCAATTAGTAAAAAGCTGATTTTAAATACACATCACTATTAAATGATGCTGAAGTGACTTTTTTCTCCTTCAGAATACAGCCATACCCTTTATGTTTCTAACAGTAAATTATATTTGACATTTAAAAATCAAGTTACCCTAATCTGGAGCCCTACCACAACAACACTGATAAAGCAATGAATCTTTCCAGAGGATAAACCCATTTTTTAAAAAATTCAAGATAATTTTAGTCACAAGTAATTGAAAATGTAATTTAGAATTCATTACTTTGCGTGGTTAATTACAGCAGAAGAGTTTCAAAAGATGATGATGATCCAATAAAGTAATAATTTTTTCTGAAACATGATATCAGAGTAAATAAAATAATAAAATGCAAATTAATAAGACTATTTGAATTATGTTGAAAACATTAAATGCATACCAATGTGTAACCCACTCCTGATGCTGAGGCATTACACCTGCAATCATCTCCTCGGAATTTAGAGAACCGAACAATGTAGACAAGTCTCCAAAACTTCTAACAGGCAGTTCTTTAATCCTTAATTCACAATAAATTCAACACGGTTTTATTCAGTGATGACTGTGCAATAGGCCCCCAGCTCTTCTGAAGCCCAGAATGGATTTCCCAACCTCAACACCTACAGAACACAGCAAAGCCAAGGCTTTGTCTCCATTCCTCATGAATTCTGCACTTCTTTCTTCTAAAGGAAAAACGAGGGCGCGTGTTTAACCAAAATACCTCACTTGGAAAGAGAAGGAAAGTTCCTTTGCAGTGGCTGTCTGCAATCCACCTGCAGCTATGTAGCAGCAGCAGAACCTGTGACCTTACTCTGCTTTCACAAAGGGCACTTAAGCTAAATGAACTCCTTGCCCGTGTTCCCGAAAAACAAAACTCTTGATTTGACCTCAGAATTTTTGCAGCAGTCCCTGAAGTTGGTATCTTTTCCCTGTATAGCTCCAGCAGATTGGAAGGTCAGCAGTGGGTACATGCTTGATGCAATTACAGCTTTGTGAACATTTTTGTCTGGAGATCTTTCGAATAATTTAAGTGGCTTGAGTATAACTGAGTGAAAAGGAGCTGTCACACATGAACCACACAAGAAATTTCCTGTGCTGAGGCACAGGGCTGATTTTAAAGTGCTACTATTGCACCTGGAGTTAAATTGTCTATTTTGGCAATGCAAATTGGTAATTTTGGGTATCTTACTCTGGCCTAAAATATGGATTTTCCTAATTATTTTAATTCTCTAAGGCACAGATAATTTTAAACTCCCAATATCATCCTCCCAAGGCTGTCTGTCCCTGAGGAGAGAGCATGGTCTCTGTACTCTAAAGGGTTGTTTCCTGATAGATTGTACCTGACAGCACTCAGTGAGAACGCCACGTATCCCAAATATGGGCCAATAACGTGCAGAGCAAAGGCTGAAATGTCAGGGTAATACCAGAGCTATCACAACACTACAGCAGAGTATCAGAAACATTTGCAGAGCCACTGCCACCACTGCAGCACCAGCACGCAGCAGAGCTTCCAGGAGAGGTTTATTAGGACACCTCTAAGTACTCAGCTTTATAAAACATAAATACCACGTCCCTGTCTATTTTCATTTGTGCATAATCCAGCGAGGGGATGGCAAAGTCAGGCTGCCCCTGGCTCTTCTCTCTGAGTCACCTTGAGTGGAGCAGCACGTTTCTGCTGGAAGCAGGAGCGGGCAGAGCCATGAACAGCCCCATCAGTGCCTCTCAGCACAGCCCAATTGCTCCTTTTCACCTCTCTCCCCGCAAAAAGCCTGAAACACTTCATTTCAGAACTGCAATATTCATTTCATTATGGTCACAATCATACTTTTCTCTTAAACAGCTCTTTCAAGAATCAGACTATATTTGAAGTTGCATTAAAAAAAAACCCCAACTAATGTATTTCAATTAACTATTTTTGAGGTTATGTCTGAAAAATCAACACTGCCTTAAAGACAACTTGCTGCCGTTTAGAAAATATGTTTAGAAAATTCTGTTAGAATAAAATGACACATATCACAAGACCTCTACAGCTTTATCTGCACGGAAATCACTTCCAAACTGAACTTCCTCCAACAGTGTCTAAAATCTGCACTAATTTGCTCTGTATTTAGAGTATGAGTTATGCAGCCAGCTGGGAAACTGGACACCACTTTATCATCACACCCTGCAGAGCCAAAAATGGAGCTTCGGATACTCGGAAAACAACAAAAACGCTAAGATACAAGTAGCTTGCTATCATGAACAAGTAGGCTGCTATCATGAACTCTGCTTTACTACTGGAAAATATTATGTGAGGTTTTTTTCTTTACATATTTACAGTCCAATGGAACTACAGTTCTAAAATACATTATCCAACACCACTGCACCCACTACGTCAGAGCAAAACACAGGAAAGCACTGTAATGTTATTCTGGCTATTTCTAAACTTTGGAGGAAGATGTAGAGTGACAAATGAAGGCTATCAGAAGAGAGAAATCACTTAAAATTATCCTCTGTTATTTATAAAATCACTGTTTTAACTATATTTGTGGGAGATACTGATAATTTATGGTCAGAGATGCAAGCAACTATTATTAATTATTCTAACAAAGAAGCTTCAGGCTTTAGTGGATAAAAATACATTTTTCAGATACAAATATGTAACTGTAAACACCAGGTAATTAACAGTAAATAAAAATATCTGTGAAGACTCACAAATCACATGGCCAACAGTCCTCCCCTGCCAGCCTTGGTACTCGTACAGGAATTCAAGCAGCAGAATTAGAAGTAGCAGAATTAAAAGCAGCAGAGCTATACTGGGTATGAAAAGGTGTCTGGAGTTGCAAAAATCCTTATTTGCACCTGAGAAAAAACTAATCGTGGAAGAAACTGGGTTATGACAAGAAAAGTTTCTTTGAGCCATGTTAGCACCAGAAATAAACACGCAATACAAAAGTAATTTTCTATTCATCTGCACTAGAAATTATCATTAGTTTTGAGTTGTCTACTTCGATTGTTTTTAATTAATTTACTGTTTCTTGGTATTTAATATGCATACTATTCAGCAAAAAATTTTGACAGCAAAGTATCAGAGGATATTAAAAAAGTGAAAACATTTTAGACATCTGCATCTTCTGATGAAGGGGAAAGGAGGGGTTACTGCTCTGGGAACTCCATTCCACAGACAAATACCAGCTGCATTTTTGAACTCTCACATCCTTTACCTTGTCAATAAATGAACTGAAGGTAAACAGAAATTCAGAATGCTCCACCATCCTTAAAAACTATGAGTAACACATTATTCAAGAAAGGTCACTAATTAAAGCTGTGTGAAATAGAACAAAACAGTTTTCATGATGATAAAAGCATTTTCTTACTTCAGGAATATCTGTTTTTCCCTGTGCTGTAAAAATAAATATCTCATTACTTTTATATTCAACTTTTGAAGGGGTTAGTTATAGGATAATGATGATCCTTGCCACTTTTAAAGGCAGAAGAAGGTGAAGAAAAGCACCTTGGATTAACTCTAAATAAAAAGCTGTTTACCTGGTAACAATCCTCAGCACAATCTCACCCATTTTATAGCAACTTGTCACCTGGAAGCTCATCACAGGAAAACGAACCTGAACACTGAAAGGGTTGCTCTCATCTGCAAAAGCCTTCTGTTAAAACCCGACTTCAGAGCTTGGAGCACAGGGTGTGATTCAGGAGCCCCAGTAAAGATCTGACAAGCAGATATTTAAAATTAACAGTAATTCACAACTATTTGACCAAACAATCATATTTCCATTGCTGATATAAATATTTCCTCTTAATGAGCCCTGACTATTTAACAGTGACATGTCTGACACAGAGACAATTACCCTCTTTGCACTACAAATAAGACTGGCAAGCTCAGCACATGTACTTAATACACCTGACACGACTTTATCTAGCACTTGTCCCAGGATATAAAGCCCTGCTTTCACAAAAGAAATTAAATCAGAGTTAAAAAGATAAATATTACGACTAGAAGATGTTACAATTATCTTGTCCACCGTCTAGCCAAATTGGAAATAAACTCAAAAGAAGAATGACATTTGTGAAGATATTTTCTTGGGGTTTGGTTTATTTTGGTTTTTTAGGACACAGCCAAATCACTTCTGTACTAATCTAAGTCTGGCTGAAGTCCACAAATAACCTGGAGATGGAATCAGATTACTAAGTATGGGAAATCACTTGAAAGGAAAATGTTACTTGATCACTTGGTCTTTCACAAACAGCTGAGAAAATGCTCCGTTAAAAAGCATAAAATCAGAAATACGGCAAGATAAAATATCCTGAATTAGCTGCTGCTGGAGAGGAGTGCAGACAACTGAGGGACTGATCCCAGAGAGCTGATTTGGGCTGAACTCTCCCCTTGATCAATAACTGACAGGATGGCAAATTGTTGATGCCTGCCTGAGTGATCACACATGGGGAACACGGAGAGATCCCTGCTCTCTTCCAGGTCCTGTTCCAGAGAGTTTTAGATCCAGTGTAAGGATGGAGCTTCAGTCTTAAGGCACTCACAAATATTCTGTGCACTATTCTGTGAAACTATTGAATAGACAGAGCTTTCCCTCCCCTTGTCCCACTGGCATCTCCTGTCCTTAGCAGGAATAATTTAATCTCTCTAATGCAACTACTCAGGAGAAAAAATGAAAAATTGGGAAGCAATCTGGCTAAACCAGTCACCTCATGTTTAAAGATTCTTTCAAAAGTAACAATAATCCTGGTGCAATGTGAGAAGACAGCTCTCCAATAATCACAGACTACTGCAGCAATAGATTCTATAAATTACATAGAAACAAGTTATATTTATTTTTACTTCAGTATTGGCTAATACTTCAGAAAAAAAAAATTGGTGTTATAAGAAACAAAAATGGTACAGAACCTTAAAAAGGGAAAACGTGCACAAACTGAACATCGCTGCTTAATAAATTTTATGGCAAAAGAGAGAAATAGCAGCAAGATCCTTTCTGTGTAGAAAATGAGGAATAAAGATAAATTCATCCAATATTTAAAGACATAATAATTATTTTGTAATTTAAACATTTTCTTCAAAGCATGATGAGAATCAGAGATAAATGGTGAAGTGACACTAAAACTACAGGCAGTATGGATTATCTTAAAAGGAAAATCTACAAGTCGGCTAAAATAAGTTTATACACTGAAACTACATATTAGCTTTCTCACAGAAATGACTGGACATTTTGGGTTATTTCTGCATGCACAGCCAGTTTTGAACTACTGTCTGCTTTGAGTCAGTATAACATTTTATAGCTTCATGAAAGAGTGCCAGCACAGAACTTCTTACACAATGTGTATGCACCTGTATAGAATCCAACACAGATTCACACATGTATAGTATCTATACACACACAGAGCTTTTGGTCTCATTTTCTGCACAGCAAAAATGGCTTTTAAGCTCTGCACATTCCCCCTTACACAGCATCAAGAAGAAGTGGCTGATAAAAAAGACATGGTGGTTTTTGAATGATAAAATGTTTTGACATTTACGTTAAAAGTGTTTTACCTCTCACATCTGTAATTTGCACCACAGACAGGTTGTCTAAAATATGTTCTTAAATCCATCAGTCCTGCTTTTGGAGCATTTTACTCAGAGATTTGTCTGCTCCATTCAAACACTGTCTGAGGTGCTCCTGTGTAACACGCCATGAAGCATTTCTTCATAATTCCTGCTGAAAATTGCTGGAACCAGGGCAAGGGCACACTGACAAACATCACAAGGATCAGAGTCACTCTCTAGGATTCTGAGGTAGACATCAGAAAAGAAAAGGCATCCAAAAATCCTAAATAATGAAACTGAAGTATAATAGAGAAGAGATGTGACATATGCTCCACTACGAGGTTGTGTTTCTTTCTGCATTACCATAAACCTCACAACACTCCGAACAAATTAATAAATTATTTCATGCTTGACACTATTTCTTAAGTCTACTTCAATTACAAACCATGAAGGCTTTCACTGTATGCCAAACATCCTTTTAATTGACAAATAATCTGCACAGCTGTAGGGCCAAACTGGGCTGGAGTTCTCAGGGTTAGCAAACTCTCACCCTTGGTCCTTGTTTGAGCACAGCTGAGACCACAACTGCAATGTGCCTTTCCACCAGCACCATTCAACACAGGTCTGTGAGAATTACTCTGCTGTAAGGCCAGTGTTTAATATTGCCATTAAATCACAGGGTTTTTACATTGTTTTCTAATGAACTTCAGGCTTCGGTTTTCTTGTTTTTATTTGGTTTTTTTGTCATTTGTTTCCTCTGACTCGGAACCCTAATAGCCCCATCATCTTAGAAGCAGAGCTTTTTATTTTTGGACAGTTCTGTTTATAAATTTCGGCAGTTTCTAGAACAATGCATTTTTAAGGAGTTAGATAAGTACTAATTCATGAAGCAATCAGTGTCACACTTCTAAATAATGCACCACTAGGCAGAGGTAAAACTTCAAACACTAATTCATAACTTCATCTTCCTTTTCAGAGCTGGATTTTTTGACTCTTCATCATACGGTTTTGAAGCCTGTTGTATTTCTTTTTGAAACTTGACATTTGGGAATCTAAATGCCCAATAGATCGGAATGTTCTACTAAAATACACTTAAATAATGCCTTGTGAATGACTGAGTCCTACAAAATTCTGCAGGTCCTCTGGAGTTCACATTTAAAGAACAGTGCACTCCTCTTTAAACAATGTCTAGAGATACCACAAGAACTTTACTGCCCCTCACTGAGTGTGTCTTGCTTTAATATATTTATTGTTGCTAGATAATTCTTAGGCTGATTTGCTTTCTAAACCCACAGGTAATAAACCATATGAATTAATTTAGTTTTATATCAAGATGCACTCTGCTCTTGTAACAGCTGTTTAAAACAGCTCACAGGTCAGAAATTCTGTAAGAGCTAAGTACATCAAAACTAATAAAAAGTAAGTAAAAGTAAAGTACATCTTCTAAATTTTACCCACATAGCCATGTAGAAGAAACACAGAGCTCTTTTTTCCTGTGAAAGCGAGTGCATTCACAAAACAAAGCATAAACCCATATAAAATATGAACAGAACAAGCCCGTACTCTCCATTTGTTTTAAGAGATATGGCCCCAAATTTTCAGTGTACTTAAGTTTTATTTCTTGGCAAATGCTTACAAAAAGCCACCAGACCTGTGTGAGAACAAGCAAGGCTGTATTTTCAGCTGCATTCCCTTGTAAAAAGGCAGAACTTTTAGAAGAGAAGGCTCTGGGGAGACCTCCGAGCCCCTTCCAGGGCCTAAAGGGGCTCCAACAGAGCTGGAGGGGGACCTGTGACAAAGACATGGAGTGACAGGATATAGGGAATGGCTTCAAACTGACAGAGGGAAGGGACAAATTGGATTTTAGGAGGAAATTCTTCGCTGTGAGGGCCGTGAGACACTGGCTCTCGTTGCCCTAAGAGATGGGAGATGCTCCCCTCCCTCCCTGGGAGTTTCAAGGCCAGGTTAAAAAAGGCTTTGAGCAAACTGGGCTGATGGAAGGTGGGGCAGGGGGGTTGCAATGGTTTAGATGATTTTTAAGCTCCCTTACAACCCGGAGCACTCCATAATTCTACAGCTGTACCTTGAAATATGCAGGTTGCTGTTTTCAATATTGGTGATATATCACAGTACCCAGCCCAGGAAGAAACTCAGTTTATGACTTAAGAGCTACTGACTTTAGTATTTGCAATAGTGAATGTGTAAAAAAACTCCTGTAAAATATTATTTCCAGTTAAATCACCACTGCACTGTTAGCAAGCTAATAAATCCTTATGAAGATCAGACATTGAGGAGGATGGATGATTATCTTTCTGATGGAAGGAAATGGCACGGTTAGGGAGGATGACTCTGTCTGCATCTTGAGGATGTGTAAAAAGAAAGTTTCTGCCTTAATTTATGCTGTTTGAAAGCCCTGAACTAGTTTTTTAAAACTTTATCCTTCAAAGGCATTCTTAATATTCAAAA
Organism: Falcunculus frontatus; assembly: GCA_013398115.1. NCBI lineage: Eukaryota > Metazoa > Chordata > Aves > Passeriformes > Falcunculus > Falcunculus frontatus. The sequence goes on from VZRV01005205.1 coordinate 1,031,407, forward strand.
AGACCTTGCTAATTAACTCCTAAAACTACCTCAAGTCCAACCTGCTTTTCCTGCTCCTTAGAAAAGTTTTAATTACACAGATTAAGCACTGGAATTCCAGCTGTCACCTTCCAACAGCTTTCTTCCTTTTTAAATAGGGTGCTTTTGTGCTGATCTCTCATTTGCTTTGAGGAGAGCTTTGGACGCGTTTTTATGATGTAGCAGTTCCCTATGACTTTTTAAAATGATGTGACAGCACAGAAAGCACATTTAACCAGTTGCAGGACATGGACCTCTCTCCTGACATGTTCTGACATCTGGCAATCAGATTGGGCTTTGCCTAACCCTGAGAAAGAATTACCTGAATCCCTGAGTGGTGCTTACAGAGAAGAGCAGCCACTGTCATCACAAGGGTGTGTGGTGGCAGGATAAGGGACAAAAGGGCAGAGTTCCTTCAAGGTGAATTCAGCTCCACTGTGGCAACAATTAAATATCACAGGCTTCCCAGACAAGTGCTGGAAACTTTTTTACTACAAATACTCAGGACAGCTTGGAAGGGAAGCAGCCTCTGATCCTTGGCCCCTTTTTTCAGCAGGAGGTTGGATGAGACGTCCTCGAGGTCCCTTCCAGAACAGACATTTCCATGATCCTGTGAACACAGGCACAACACAAACGACCACCATGGGGAGGAAGATGGCCACAGGAAGAGTGCTTCAAAGTATGAGAAGGGTTTTACCTGTGCAATTCCAGCCACCCTCACTGTATAAGGAAATTACACAACAGAGTGGAAAATCCACTTAGTTGTGAGGTCTCCTGATTTCTTGTGCCAGGCTCCCCATTCCAGGCTCCATGGCAGGTGCACCTCTGCGCACATAGGGTCAGTGAGCTCCTGCAATATTCCATGTGCAGGCAGAGCTCTCCAGCTGGAACACCCAGCCTGGACCATACCCTGATGCCCTCTGGCCTTCGGCCTCGTGCAGGTCATGACCAGCTCTGCCTGAGAGGCAGGAGCACGCAGTCAGTGAGGCATGGAGATGCCGACCAGTTTGAAAATAGAATGAAAATAGTTACTAATCATTACGAATAAAAAACAATGGCTCACACAGAATTTGCAGGAAAAATCTAAATTACTCAAATGATCTTTTAATCAAGGTCTAATAATATTTACTGCAGTGTGCTCAGCAGGAAGCACTTCTTAAGTTCCAGCTCAGACAAACTGACCAGGATCTGTGCACTTAGGAAATACAGTCATTAGTCACAAGCGTCTCCAAAACACCCTGAGAGGAAGCACACACTTCCCAACAAACATGGGGGAGAATTCACACATTTCAGAGTAACAGAAAACTGATCTGTGGTGCAGATCCAGACTAACTCCGCAGAGATGTACCAAGTGATCCAGAGTCAGGTTAATCCAGGCATTCTCCTCGTCAGCTGATGTTCTTCCTGCTGCCACCTTCCAGTGCTCTGCATGAATTCCCACTAAATCAGAACTCTGCAACTCCCACTTGTCCCTCTTTCCTTGCTGCCCCACTTGAGCTCCCTGTGACCAAGACAAGCGTCCTACCTCAACTTCAGCATCACTTCAAATCAAGGCTTCTCAGAGAAGTTTTCTTCTGGTGAGATACACAAACAGCATTTCCTTTCCATCAATTTAACAGAGTGTTTCGATACTTAAAAAGAAATTTTATAGATAAGTAGATAGAAAGCAAGAAGAATTCAAAGGAATAATGGCGTACGGGTTATATCACTTTCAGATGTTTAATGGCTTATGAAACTCTGAGCTTCTGCTTCCAATACATAGAAAGGAATTTAAAAACATACAACATATAAACAAGAAAATCTGATATATTCTCCTAATAAATGAGTATGTTTTTACAGCATCTTTCTAAGTGTGCACTGTATGCTTACACCAACTATCATCTCGAGAAGGCAGGAAAGGCCCTTCCAAGCCCTGAGAATCAGAGATAGCAATATTCATGTATGACCTGGAACTGCACACTTACAGCCTCCTGCTACTTCATCGAGCTCTTTTCAATCTTTACTGGTACAGTTCAGTTACTTCTGCTTTGCCCTGGATAAAAGATTCAGGACTATGAATAAAGAGTTCAGCAAGCTGAAGGACCACACTGGTTTTGCAAGTAAATAAGTGTCACTCAAAAGACAAACCAGTTCTGATTACAGTTTTGTGTTTCAATAGCTCACATCTTATCTGGTTTTGTTTGGCTCTTTAAATCGATGAAAGGGTGCTGGCAGTTGTGATTAAGAGGTCAAGCACTGAATACAAAAGTTTTTTAATCTACTTTTTCCCTCAAGTAGCACTTCGGTGTCCTGAGTTACTCATATCAGCAGGAGGCTATGGGTGAACAGTGCCCCATGGCCAGAAACACAGGGACAAGCCTCATTATCACCCATGCTTGAAGTAAATAAACCCAGTGGGAGTTCACATAATCCAAGCACATATATTGCCTTTCAAATTCAATAATTGCATTCGTTTCCTTCTTCTGAACTATCAATTCCTCTTTGAAAAGCTTAAAAAAATTAAACATTGTTTTTTGGGTGGTTTTTTTTGTGTCTGTGTTTTTAGGAAAGGGAGCCTCTTTTGTCGTTACACAAAAAAAGAAGCAAGAAAGGTACTCCCTTGGACAGAGTCCGTTAAAAATCAGATTATTTCCACAGCATTCTCCTATTATTCACCTGCCAGTAAAATATGTACACTCATTGTCTCTCTTTGAATGCCTATTTTTATCTGACTGAGGCTATATGGTCATTTTTGTACTTATTACTGAGTAACTAAGTTTTTTTTCTTCCTTCTTCTAAAGCATGTTTTTCTGTTCTCAAAAACTGGGCCACATGCCTCTGAGGAGAAAGTAGTGCATTATTTCATTCCCACCTTTTCTTCTTTTTTGGCATCTCTGAGGCCTGCTATGCCCAGAAGTGCTTCCACTCAAGCTGGACCATCAAATCAATTATCACAGCAGTCTGCTTCCTAAATATGAATGGCAATGAATGACAACAGGCAAGGCGAACTTTCAGCTTTGATTTGTCATTGGTAATGTAGATTTTTTTGTTTTGTTTTATAGATGTTTGTTGGAGTGGCAATTTGACCAAACTCTTCCCCCTGCTGTCTGCAGATGCATCCTGTGGGTCCTCACATGAAAAGCTTCCCCTTTGCTAAGTCAAACACTCAAGAGAAAATAAGACATAGGGAACTATTCTCACCATAAAAGTTCTCTTTTCTGCTTATCTTTTACTACAATCACTACCATCAATGAAAAATAAAGCACAGTGACAAACTGTTTCCATTCCTAGATGTTCCCAGTTCCAAGGTGCAATTATTTTGACTGCTGTTGCATCATTTCACAACAGATCCCCACTTCCAGCAATGTGTCAGGGCTTTGCAGCTGGAGTGAGCACGGCCTTGTGACAGCACTAAAAGATTAATTACTGTATGGAAGGACTCATGTATAAGAGCTACAATATAGGGCAACGCAAGCAAACATAGGGAATTAGAAAAAAAAAAAAGAAGTTTTATCCCTTACAGTCATAGTTTGAAATTCATGTTTTCCCTAATGAAAAAACATTTATCCTTTTGCTAAGAAGAGAATTAAGGTATAGAAATATAAAATGCGATTCTAAAAAATGTATTTGTAGTGCTCTCCTTCACTGACACTACTCATTCAAAAACCTACAAAGATTGCAATTTATATTAAAGCCCGGCTTAATTTTTGGAGAACTGATTATACACTATGAAAGGGGATTTTAGACAGGAACTGGGACACATACCCAAAACTTCGGGGTGAGAACAGTTCAAAGTTTGCGTTACTGCCAGTATGTATAATCACAGTGGTAGTACAGGAAATACTGTATTGCCTATCTTAGTAAAAACAATTTCAGCCAAGCAGGCGGCAATTCATTTCTTCCCCCACTGACACAGGAAAAAATAATGAAAAAAATCTTTACTCGCGTCCTTTTAAAAGACTCTTGAGTTGTGAGAGAGCTTTGATGCTGTCGGGAAGGGAGGGTTAATGGTTCCACCTAGTGGTGTCCATGGACACACGGCCCCAGTGGGCAGCACAGGGACAACACCGGCAAAAGCTTCCCAGGCCCTTCTGGCCAGCCCCAGAACTTCAGGTGACATCACTTCAACCCATTACAGTTTTCATGTCCTTATAGGTCCATCAAATATTTAAGGGCTAAGCTTTCAGTTTGTACAAGTTAGTCAGTTCAGTTATTCACTTGATGAATGTTAATTCTCACTGCAAACCACAATCCAGGCAGCGTCATTTGCTCCTTAAACCATAAGGGCTCTTCCCAGGAGTCCCTTCCAATTTATTCATTTGCTAGAATGAAAGAATTTCTGCAATGAATTGTCTGAAAATTCTGTCTACAATATGACATTTGTGGATCTTTTTGTTGTTTTTTGGGGTTTTTTTAAAACAACTGCTCTCATCTACGGCCAAGGAGCAAGTTCTTCCTGAGTCAGACTACTCGGGCAGCTGACAGAAAAAAGGGTTTTGCTGCTGGGGGCTTTGATGCTCCCCAAGAAAGCTGCTTTCATCCAGGTCCATGCTCACCCCTCAGCACAGGAACCTGAGGACCATCTCCCTGTTCTCATTGACTTTTATCTCCCCACTTACAGGGACAGTCTTCAGTAAATGGTTGACTTAAACTCATCTTTCCGTACGCCTGGAACTACAACAGATCCTCAGAAAGAACTCATCATTTTCCTTCCAATAAAATAACATCCAGAGATACCTCAGATTAGCTAAATAAGGTCTGGGGGTTTTTACTCATCTGATAAAGTGTGAACACCTCACCTGTGAAGACATTTCTGAAATGATCTTTTGGAATCACACAATATCCCAAAAATGCAAAATGTTAACAATGCTTGCAAAGTCTTATTTATAAGAGAGCATTTCTAAATACACCAGTTTCAGAATATACAGGGCAAAGAGAGAGTTTACAGTAACCAAAACCCCAAAGCACAGAAATGAGAGTTACAGCCACATCTACAAACCATTTCCTATTGAATGAAAGAAGGAAAGGAAGGCTTGAAACATTTCCTTTGGTGCTCCCCACTTCCCATCTGCCAGTTGTGAATTATGCTCCATAAGATAAATAACTAGTCAAGAGTGAAGAGCTGAGCTGCTCCGCAGCACATCCCCGGGCCTGATGGGCTGACTACCTGTCAGATAATGTTGAAAGTAGGATTATGTCTGAAAAGGTTGACAGACCACAGATTTATCTCTCTAAATCAAACACTGTATGTTTAGCTAAACTCAGTGAACTTTAACTAATTAGCCCATCATTACAGTAAGTTCATATCAAATAATTTTCAAAAGGCTAAAGCCAGAGCCCACAGTATTTACACTTAATCTGAGGTACTGATAGTAACAGTGAGTTATTGTGAGAGATTTCTTCTTAAAAAAATAGCAAATGCAACCTTTTCATGCCAATTGCTCAAGGCGGAGCCCCTTCTAAAACAGACATTAAAAAAATAACTAAAAATATACATATATCTAAATAGAGATGAGCTCGGCTGGTGCTAAAAACACCAAGGTTGTGGGGTCAGTCCCTGTATGTCCCATTCACTTAAGACTTGGACTTGATGATCCTCGTGGGTCCCTTCCAACTCAGAATATTCTGTGATTTCTGTGATATATCTATGTACAGAAAAAAGGAGTTGAAAGTGGAAATCAAAAGGCTACACAGTCCCATAAACATCATATTTGCCAGTGCTTCTGTATTTTATATCATGTTTTAAATAAAGGAAAAGAATACTGGGGAACAGGAGTAACACTTGAAGGTAAGTCCATTATAAAGATATTCATATCCATAAAAAAATTCTGGTTAAAAAATTCATCTAAAATCATAACTGCAGAAAGACTTGTAGAAAACAAAAAGATAATTTTGAAGCAACAAAATCATGTTTATCTTTCAGTCTGCAGCAGTGTGAAAGTGTTCTTGTTGGAATAGGTGACATATAACAAGTGCAAGGATTGTTAAGGGAGAAGAGGAATCTCCTGTGCTTGGAGAGTCGGGGCTGTAACTCTGCCTTTGACTCCTCGGACTGTTCTCCTTTGTCTGCACTGATCTGTGGATCAGGCTCTCATAAAGGAACAGGAAATATAATACAGGAGAGGTGGAGCTGCTCTTGGCCACACAGAGAGCGTTTCCCAAGGCACTTGAAACAAAGAATGTGATGGAGAGAGTCTTTGTCCAGCTGACAAGTTCTGTACCTGCTCCTCACTGATTAATATTGGTACAGAAAGGAGGAGGCAGAATTGCACCTTCCTGCTCTCTCTGCATTGCAGAAAACCCCAAAACCTTTCCAAGCTATGGAAAAGCTTCTCCTACACCACCACCAGCTCCAGGGGTGGGTTGTGGCAGGCATGTGAGGGTCACCCAGCTCAGAGTATCAGATTCACATGTACTCATCCTCTCCAGCTGATGAAGCACCTGCCTGACAACACTTACTGGGCTCTCGAACACCCAGTGCTGCTGTTCCTGTTCACTGTCATCCCAGTTCACATCACTTCACCTCCTACATCAATAAAACCCATTGCTGAGCCCGTTTTCAGTAACATAAACCAGAGCCCCCTCTGCATTTCAACTCCTGATACAATCTGCCCAGAACAGCAGCTGTTAATTTGATTTGTAGATAAAAGATTATTTTTTTTTTTAAACAGAACTTCTATTCACATTCAGTCCCTATTTGCTACTGCTTTTGTAATCAAATAATTGAGTTCACTTCTAAACATTCCTGCAAGTGTTTCTTGTTTCCATATTAACTGCAACCTGTTAAGAGCTGGAGCTGCAATTTTTTTTCTGTCTTGTATTCAGAGGCTTCTATTGAGATTAAACTGCCTTTTGTTCACTTACAAGTAAAAAAAGATTCTTTAGGAAGGAATACATCTTCATATTTTATAAATGGAATAATGGATCATTAAATACTTCGCTGGAGCAGAAGCAGATCCCAGCTTCCATCTGGGTTCATGGCACTCCTTAGAACACCAGTGAAGTTAAACACAAGAACCTGGTAATGTGTTGTGGCCTAAATTTAACAGTGTTGTATAGTTATTGTCTGAGGAAGCCTAATTAGAAGTTCCTAATTCTGCTTTTTGACATTCATTCTCCTGTATTCCTCCTTAATCCTTGGAAGTAAAACCCAAAAAAATTGAAAATAAATATGTTAAGAGCTCCTATTTTCATTTACAACAAGCTGGGCCATATTCAAAATCTCTAGTCCTAAACCCCACTAAAGTTCCTTTATGCTAGAAAACAAACTGTTCAAACAACACTTTTCAAATGTACTCTACTCTCTGTCCTTAATAGGTTCCCTTATAGGTTAATTTTAATAAAGTCCCCAGCAATCTGAAGTTGCAGCCATCGTGTTTAAAGATGACAACACGCAATTAAAATCCACAGATTTTCTTATACTTCTATAGATGTAATTCTCAAGAGTAACACTGCCTTATTGCCAATATTTTTCAGAAACTTCTCTCTCAGGTTGCTATTTCAGTGATCCTTTAAGAATCCTCTTGCATCATCTCAGATATTTTGATCTTGTGGCAGCTTTAGGATAATTTCTCCATTTTTTCTATCATCCATGAGCCTCTTAGAAACAAAAGAGATGAATATGCAAGCATGAATTTGGTGTCTTTGTTCTTCAATACCCATGAACTGCAAAGAAACTGCAGGGCATGGGAGATGTGCTTGGAAAAATTACCAGACACATCAAGATTTGAACTATTTTTGTCCTGTTGTAACGATCCTCTTGAGTTTGCTACCAACTCTATTCAGGATTACATGGGCCAGAGGACACTTCCAGGAGCTGGAAGCCCTACACAAAGATTATGGGTGGGTTTGTTGCTGGCTTTTTGTTTGGGTTGTGTGTTTTTTTAAAAATAATTTTTTAAAATAAGATTTTACCTCCAGTTACAGAGACTTTAAACAGTTTAAACCTTCGCGTCCCTGAAAATGTCAACAGATTTTTAAAATTCTTACAGAAGAATTAAATATTGTCTGGAAGATGTTTCTACTGACATCTGGGGGGCAAAATGTGCTCCAAAATCATGCACTGGACAGCAAGCAAGAGAAGAGCTGCCTCAGCACAGTAACTGTGGTGCTCCAAGGGGTTTCAAAAAGAACAGTCGCTTACTAAGAAACACAAGGTTCTTCATGTTTTTTACTCATCTCCCCTGCCCTAATAATAGGTCTGTTTAATGTTAACTCTTATTTATGACAGCTTACTGTATTCATCCTGAAAGGAAATAACAGGGCAAGTGTGTGGCCAAAGCAAGTCTGAAACCATCCCAGGAAATGGCACAGCTGGAGTTCTGCAAGAGAACAAAACCTCCCAAGGATGGCAAGCAATGAGCTGTATCTAGAAAACCATCAGTGATAATTCAGAAACAATCTTGATAGCATGTGAAGCTTCAGTGCCATAGAGACCATTTCAGAGAGCTCTCTGAACATTAAATGTTGCTGGGAAATGCCAGCAAAGCAAAAACCCACAGCTTTTGCTGTTCTGGAAGACAAACAAACCCCCAACAGCCCACGGTGTACTGCAGCTGTTCAGGATGTTTTTCCCACAAGCCTGTACCCACGTGCAGTGCTCTCACACAGCCAGAGAAAGGTCTCGGTGGGGATTTAAATCCTGAGGTGCTTGCAAAGTGTGGCCACTCCAAGGACAAGGGCTGCAGTGCCTGACAGCAGGGACTCAGCCAAGGACAAAGGGGTTTATGCTTCTCTCTCTCATGATATCATTTTACCCTCCAGTTCAGTCCACAGGGCTGGAATTACAGAGTTTGGCAGACCTTGGACAGCACCGCCCTACAATGAGGAGCAGCTCCTCTGCAGGCTTTGGTCTCTGAATGTTTCATCCTTTACTTTTCTAACAACAAGGGCTTTAGCACGAATGCAATTCCAACAAACTGCTCAAACAGCTTCTTAAAGGTTCACACATCTCTCTAAATTCTCCCCTCTCCGTGCTACAGAACTTTCTGATTCTTCAACAACACACTTTAAGAGTTTTTCCAAAGAAGTTTAAGGACAACTCAGAAATAGATTCATATCTGTTCACTTAGATGATAAGCTGCAACTCCTTTAAAACAAAATTGTGATTGCCTTCAGTGAAGAGATAACTGTTTTTGAAATGTACATTCCTTAGTAATAGTGCCTCTACCATTTCAACAGAAAGTAAATATTCAAAAGACTCCATAAACATAGTTCCAGCTTCCTTCTGAGTGGTTATCCATCAGGAGAAAAAAGTGAAACTTCTAGTAAACCTCCCTTTAAGGTTTTCACTCCAGTAAAGTAGATTTAAAAATAAAATAAGCCTCTGTCAATTCCAACTCGTAATGAACAGATTTTACATGTAAAGAAACTGCGAGTCATCTTGGGAATTCCTGACAGGAGTGATAAAGCATTTCTTCAGGAGTGAATCATCAGATCTAGCTGGTTTGTCTTGTTTTGGTTTGAGGTTTTTTGTGGTTTATTTGGATAGTTTAGATTTTTTTGTAAAGAAGTAAATAATTTCCAAATTGTTGATTCAACATCTTGCTGGATTTTAATCAGCCCCCAGTAATGATGGAATTTGCTCTTGTTCTCAGACTCCAATTTTGCTCTGTGAAGTCATAAGGACCTTTTGGGTCCTCCATCCCATTGTTTTGTAATAATTCTTACAAAGCCTAAAGCCAGGTGAGCTGACAATGTAACCTGCCACAGAACAGAAAACGCTGTATCCCTCCAAGTTGAATTATTTCTCCCTCTCCTGAGGGAATACTGGCAATAATGGCTTTTTTTTCTGCTATTATGTTATTTTAGAAATGTGTTCCCTTTAAAATAAAAAAAAAAAAAATCACCCTCACAATGACTGAACATTTTCCCTATTTCAGTGTGGTATGTCTATTTTAATTTGTAATTTAAATTTGTAGGGAAAAATGCAGGAAGGCTGACATTCCACTCAGTAATATATTCATGGAATTACAGGCACATACACAGTGTTGTAAAATTTTATATACTTGCCTTATAATTTAAATAGAATCTTCTTCAACAACAGAAGAAATACACAATGCAACAAAAAATGGAAGGAAAAAATACAGAAATCACAGAGAAAATGAGAAGTGAATATAATATAGATCTAAGGAAGAACTCCAGTATCTTTGCTATTTTTAGACATCCATCTGGAAGACACTGTACAGTATGTATATGGATTTTAAATACCAATATTATGACATTATATACTTCCATGAGAGGGTAAAGGAGATGAGCTAATGCACACACTAATAGATATATTAGTGATAATGTTCTTACAAAATCTTCTATCAAGGCCTATTATATCACTTTTTCCTCCAAAAGAGAAATCAGGTGTGTAACATGCAGAGATCTTCTCCTGAGACAAGCACAACAAATCAAATCAAAGGTTAACTTCAGTGCGTTTTGAAGATGGCTAAATAAAACCAACTCGTTCAAGATTGGTGTCTGGTTTTCACAGAACAGAGGCAGTTCTAGGATTTGAAACTAGTTACTCAAAATACAGGACTATTAGAATTATTATTAATGTACATCATCAATATCTCACATCTGGTTTTATTCATCATTAAAAATAACTTCACCCTAATTGCAGCACCCTTTAAAATATAACAGTGTTCAAACTGAAACAACCTAGCAATGCAAATGTCCTACAATTAACCAGCAAGGATGTGAGAGCAATTTTGGAACCACACACATTACAAATGTAACAGCTCTGCTACATTATGGTGAGGCAATAATGTGCAATAATTAGATGAACCACCTGTGCTGCAGTCTCAGAAATGCAACAGAGATACTGACAGGAAATTGGGTTTGAAATGATGATTGACCAGGTCTTAACATGGCTCCTGAAATTCCAACTGAAATTCCAGCTTCCTGCAGCACAACACCGAATGCACCCTGACAAAGTGCATCGTCATGCAAAGTCAGGCCTGCGGGCTTTTAAGCCCAATATATCATGAATAAATAGCCAGAGACGCTTTGTAGAAAGATACAAAAAACCATAGTACAAAACCAGCCACCAACCTGCCAAAACACAGAACACCTCCCCCTAAAATGATCTTCTCCAAAATTCCTAGAAGCACAAAAAGCAATCAAATTGAGGACGAGGTGATGCTACAAAATCTATACCACAAGACTGGTAACATTTTCCACTTGTAATAAGCTGTAAAGACCAAACTGTGGTTTTGGGCAGCACACCTCTAACGAGCACCTTGATAGGAGCACAAGTTTCAGCACAGAATGCAGACTGCACTGGCCATGCACACGTGGTGTCCTCTCCCTCCAAAGGGACTGCTGGCCTCGACCTGTCCCTCTGCCACCCGACACCTGGCTCACATTTAAACTTATCCTCTCACAGATTACTAAACTAAAAACATCAGGAAAATAAAATTACTTGAGGCAACGAACTGAGATTCTGGCCTCTCACAGAATGACACAACAGCCTGACTATCACCCTGTATCGACTGCCAAGATGGCATCAGTACTCTGGTACCTGAGCATTGTTATTCTGGGTGTGATGAACAGAGAATCCTATTTTCTCCTGCTAATGCAACAAGAAAATTCGAAGTTTCATGATTTTCTCTGTTACATCATAACCCACAGGGTAAATATTGTCTTTGCAGGAAGGAAACTAATTAAGTTCTTACAGTTCAGATGACAGCCACAATTAAGAACTCTGGGCCAGTCGCTGCGCTGAGGTTGGGCACTGTCAATTCTACACCGTGTGCCCAGAACAGGATGGAACAGAAAGCCTCTCTATCTACAAAATAACCATTTGGACCTAATGTCACTTAAATTAATCCCCTCCCAAATCATACACTGCAACAGCGATTTTCATCTCTTCCCTTTCCATTCATTATGTATATATATTAAAATATTAAAGCCAATGTGCTTTACCTCAGTAAACAGTACTGTGGGAGAAAATTTTTCAAATAGAAGTGTTTCACAATAATTGCATGATAACAGTGTCAGCACTGACAAAGAAAATTCAAATGGCCAAATGCAAATTAAGTTAGCCTTGCATATCGTTCATTACTGCTCGTGTAGTTGGTAAATTAATGCATGAATATCCTTTCTCTGCATGTAAAAGAAGTTCCTCTAACTTCAGCTACTGCATAAAGATGTAGCCAAAACTCAGCTATCAATCTTCGGAAATGGAGGCCTTCCACATCTAGCAGGACATACCTCATTAAAATAGAACAGTTTTCAGATTCAGTGTGAATTAAAAAATAAATAAATTCAGAGCGAGGGGTGACTTCAGCTCATACAAATCCTCCCATGTGACCTTGGCAGCCTCCTCCTGGATCACTCTTTTTCAGAGGCTGGTTACTATGAAGAATTCCCCAGTTCCCAGAAAAGCTTTGTTTTATTTCTAAAAAATCTATTTCACAACACAGAACATTCAAAAAGGCTTTTGGAATTCTAAGTGCTTTTAGGAGGTTCAGAAGCAACTGTGCCAAGTCAAGTCTAAGAGAAAGCAGCTCCATAATAAACCCTCTCTGTGACTCTAGAGCTGCTCTGGGCACCTCCAGAGCCCTGTGATGAAACCAACACAAACAACTTTAAAGAAATAAATGTAAATAAATACAAATATGTATAAAAATTTAAAATTAACTATAACACTCAATTTCAAGGTCTGGAGCAACTGGAACAGTCCTGCACCTGTCTGGGACGAGCTCAGATGTTCTGTGGTACAACTGTAAATGACATGAGGCTGCAGAAAAATCCTCAGTGCTTCCATGGAACTCCCATTATCATCCATGGGCAATGGGTTTTTACTTCAAAAGGCACAAAGATTTAGAATTTTCTGGTTTTGGATCTTAGGGCAATTTGATGAGTAAAGTAACACCAGTGCTGATTTTTTAAAATGCTGAGATTCGAAGAAATATTCTGATACTTTACAGGGGGAAGTTTTTGCACGACACTGAAATGCACTCTGAAGCACAATAATAAAAGCAAGGGGTACAGAACTCTCCTTAGCCTGGGTAAGTTATTAAATGCCTTAGATGAACAACAGACTCAGAGGTTATTAGTTACAACTACATAGCACAATAACTTTCTGAAGGACATTTTGCAGAACGTGCACTTGGCTTTGCCATTTGACGGCACACTGTCATTTATTCACGTAAAATTCTTGTCTTGGAAAATAAGAACACATTAAATGGCAACCAACAACTTAGATTAAGGCAGAACAGCAGCAATAGCTATGAAGTCCAGAGCTCACAATCCCACTTCTCTGTGTCTGTCCAGCTCACCAAACATTTACAAACATTTTACAGGCTCTGGGCCAACACGTGAACAATCTGCTGCATACCAAGATCAGAAAATCAATTTTAAAGACAACAAATCAATCCTCAGCACTTGCTTCAGAGGAGGGCAACACACCAACAGAGGTGAAAGCAATTATGCAAACAAACAGAATTCTCGAATTTCTCTCTTTCAGTCCACCCAATCAGTACTCCTGAGGTGTTTCTAGAGCCTCTTCATTCCTTGCATGCTCAGAGGTGCTGTCCATCTAAAAACCTGGAGAATCCAGTCTGAGCAGGCTGAAGCCTTTTTAGTCCCTTTTTCACCACTTCTCCTCCATCCTGCTTGTAAGGAGAAGGGTTTGGGCTGCAAGAGACCTTAAAAATCATCTATTTCCAATCCCCCTGTCATGGGGAAAAGACACCTCCCACTGCCAAGTGAAATCTCCACATATTAAAGCTGTTTCTTTCATGCCAGGCCACCAGAAAAATGCATTATCTAACACTACTCCTTTAATTACAAAAGCCGTAAGAAAATGCAGACACAGTAAAAATAGATTATACCACAAATACCTATTTTTAAACAGCTCTGGGACTGTTTATGGAGCTCTCAGGACTCAGGTAATTTGCTGAGATTCTATTTGAATGGTGCCCATATTTATATTTAGAAATAAAAGCAAACTTAAATCTACAATAATGCCGTGATAGCAAAATGAGTAAATTTATTACTGGTGATCTTGTTTAGCCCTTGCCATTATGGATGTGGTAATTTTGAAGCACTTGGATCATGTGTGAGTCTCATTAGTCCACATTACCTGACTGTAAGCAAAAAATCTCCATTACACAACTGAACAGCAAACATGTTTTTAAATATTCAGCTCCTGAAAGTAAAAATGTTTGAAGAGATGAAGACGTTTAAAATACAAACTGGTTTTTAAATTTGAGCCTAAATTTTTATAGTCCATTATGGATATTTCCAGCTTCATAACAGATATTTAATGTTAAGGATCATGGCACTGTTCCTCTGAAAGATGTTTTATTGAGCACAAATTCAGTGCACCTCCCACATCCTTGCATTTAAACATTTATAATATTCTCATCAATTCACAGATGTAAGCATATCAAAACCCAGCTGATTTAGACAACCGTCACATTCAAAATGACTGACACTGCTTTCAGGAAAGCAAATTTGCTTTGACTGAAGGTTTTTATTTGAGTGTGGTTTAGGTAAATGAGCGTTGTGCACCCAGAAACTTAACTAACCCTCAAGATTTTATTTAATATAATCAGTGCAAAGGTAAAATCAGTTTTGCAAGGCAGACAAGCAAGAGTGGGTCTTTAAGCATAGCTCTATCTCCAAGCAGTAGAGACAACATTCCTAAACCTATAATCTTCTTAATAGAATTCTGATGCAGTGTAAAATATGGACCTACTTAAACAAACCCATATTTTAAATCAAAATGTCTGAATGCCATATGGAAATTATCAAAAATCATTAAAAAATAGTAACACGCTATTACCACAACTCTCTTTTCTCTGGAAAAAGTTCAACAAGGATTGGAAGCCCCTCAGGTGGCTCCCATCAAAGATTCAAATCAGATGCTGAAAGTGAACCGGGGAGGTTCATTATCTCCCTTTCACTCTCAAGCTGTACTCTCAGTGTAGAAATAATGCCAGTGTAGCAACTGACTGGATTTTGATGCGTGAATTAAAAACTAATACAAAATGTGTACTAGGAGAGCACAGGAAATACTCAATAAATCCAATGTACACTGAGATCTAATGCAGAAGAACCTGCATGTATACAGAGTCCCTTATAGCACTGCATTCCCAGCAGTGAGAGCCCACAGAAATAATGGCCCAGAGCATCACAGAAGTTGCCAGACTTTGTACATATGGCAGAAGGCACTGGTTATTAACATTTCTTAAAGAAATTAAATTCCATGGCAAAAAATGCAGCAGCTTAACAGAACGAGCCCTAGCAGAATAGTTAGCTCTATGCAGAAATTTGCTTAAACTAATTTAGAAAAAAATTATTCCTGAATTGCTCTTCTTTTAATAACGTCATACCCCAAGGCCAGGAAAAAGGGTAGGGGTTATTGTGGAACAGCAGTGCTGGATACAGATTTTCAATGGTACCCTGTGACAAATGCCACCCAACACTGATCTTTGTTACACCAATATTGGCAAACTTGCAAAATGCAAGTGGATTTCTGGAAGAGGAAGCAACAACATTTCTAGGAACTGATTTCTAATTATTATTTTATAGGCTCTATAAGCAAAGCAATCCACCAAAAGGACAATCTCTCTACCTAAAACCCAGTGGCTACAGACAATAAAGATGGAGTAATAAGCTCAGGAGAGAGAAACCACACAATATTTTTGCACACTGAGAAGTCTGGAGAAGAAAGAACACGTAAGAGTAGAATGAAATGTAAAACTAGAGGAGGGGGCAGGAATTTATTATTATTACTTCCATGACCTGGTAACAAAACCATTTTCACTGGAAAAGTCTTGGGTTGTAATGCAACCCATTAAAGTGTAGCTTTCCATTTACAGGCTTAGCAAACAATATAATGCAGTTCAACATATTTTAAATGAGTTTATTTTTCTGAACCTGTCTGTACATTTCACCATGTAATTTTTCCCCAGCAGGAGAACTGCAATGTTGAGGAGTCCCCCTGTGTTCTGGAGGAACAGAGCACCACTCCCTTCCCTTCTCCAGCTCTCACTCAGGCTGAATTTGACTCTGGAAATATTTTAAAGGCATGACCATGTAAGCACAAACATATTCTACAAGGTACAGCAGCACACTCTGTAAAAAAAGGCAAATTGAAAGGTAGAATGACTGGTTGTAGTAATTGGAGCTCTTATCCAAACTAATTAATCCCTCCTAGGTCCAACCCACTCACCTAAAGCAGGGAACACACACAGAGGGATTTTTTGGCTTGTTTTTTGGGGGGGGGGTTTGTTGTGGGGTTTGAGCCAAACTGATCAAAAATGCCACTGGTAGTGATACTACAGTTTGTTCCTTTTGAGTTAAATCTACTTTGTGAAGGCACTGGAAAAAAATACAACAAAAGCTAAATTTCCATGATCTTCTGGCTGCATCCATTGCGAGGGTGTGAAACCTCTATAGTTTTAATTTTCACCATGAGAAAATGCAAACAGAATAAGCGAGTTTGGAAAAAGACAGATGTAGAGCACGTACATGAAAAATGTACAAAAGTGAACTCACTGTATTGCTGAGTGGGTTTTGGGGGCATTTTCTTTGTGGGTTTTTCAGGCGTTTGGAGAGGGTTTTTTGCCTTTCTGTAGGGGCCACCTGTGACCAAGTAATTAGCAAAACTACAAAAAGTAAGCAAGCAGAAGTTGTTCTTTCTCCTTGCTAAACCACAACCAACACAGAAAAATGAGATGTGTGTCCAAACAGGCAGAAAACAATAGATTTTCCACTTAGACCATGATGTGTAACCAAGACAAGTTCAAACCCAAAACTTTGCTGGACAAGTCAAACCTTGGAAATCGCAGCACCCTTCTTTTTTTTCCTTTCCACGAGTGTCCCAAATCCAGGCTGACTGCAGAGGAGTTCAGCTCTAACAATGGACAGAGAGCTCCTGCACTGGGCACTGCCCACACACAGCACCATGCCACTTGCTGTGTGCTTGCCAATCACAACCACATGACCCAGCAGGCCCAGAAATCCCCCAATCTCTTCTTTCCATGGCTTTTATTTCCTTTTCCCCCCCTCCTTCCACTGAACCAGAGGAGGCATGGAGTTAATTGCCTATTAGAATCTCACTGGATGGAACCCTGCAGGACAGAGTGGCACCAATGAGGGAACTGTCATTGTTCCTTCTGGTTTTGAAGGAGAGATGTGGAAGTTTGTAAACACAGTCCCGGGTTTTTCATGCTATAGTTCACTGCTTAGAAATGTCACAGCCACCAGTGTCAATTTTTAGGCAACTTTTGGTGTGTAGACAAGTTACTCACTATCATGTATGTTTCTAAACCACATGAGAAAGCTTACATGAAAGTTTCAACTAGATATTTGACTGGGACTAACATTTATTGCCTCCTATTCTGAATTTTTAGCTACCCCTGAAAATTTTACTTTATGATCTTCTCTTACAGAACACTTGGAGTTGGCCAGAGTTTGGAAATGGAGACCCAGCCCTTTTCTCACAGTGAGCTACCCAAAGTCAATCAGCTCCTTACATTTAAAAGCCAGGCCCCACTGGAATATCAACCGACTCAATGACGTTTCAAACACAGAAGTCAAAGTAACTACGTAAAACAGAACGTCAGTAAAAGGGATTTTTAATTAGCTCTGTCCCCTGTTTTTGCTGAGGACTCCCTGGTTTTGAGCCAGGTTCAAACATCTTCTCGGTTTCCTCAGCTGCAGCAGATTTTGTGCCATCTCCTCTGGTCCCTGGGAAGCTTTGCTTTGTCATCACTTGGTGACAAATGTCTCCTCAAGTCACAACACAGATAAACCATCTCTCAAAATGATACTTCTCAAGATAGGGAAAAAACCAAATTTTGATCGAGGAGTTCTTTCACATCTGATCTGAGAGCAGAAACAAGCTCTGAATTAAGAATGATACTGAAACTGTAGCAGAATTCACTTCATAGCATGAAAAAATTAAGTGACTTATTTTTATTTTTTTCATAAGATCATGCATATGGCAAATTTAAAATAACTATGCACTATCTTTGCTATCTAAGGAGGGTAACAGAATTTGCCTTTACTCTTCCGTTACTCTAAAAAAAATCATCAACCAACATGAACCCAACCGCAGCTCACTGAGGATTAGGTGGATAAACATGGCTTATTTATGACTCTATTTTGCCAAACATATCCAAACCAAGCTTTTGACTTGATGCCAAATAACTTCAACTGTAGATTTAAGACTGTATTTTTTAATGTAAGACATGTTTCAAATGAAAAATTGCAAAAGACAGTCATCATGAGCTTTGATGAAAAGTAAAAGCAGAGTAAATGCATTTCACAACCTGTGTGCCACTGGCAGATCACAAGCAGAGAAGTGAACAAAGCAAACGCTGCCACTGATTAACTTCTCAAATTTTCTCAAAATCAGCTTAGCAGGAAGAAGCAATTGCTCAGTAAACCAGACTAAGTTCAGTCCAATACTACTGTCTTCCTCAGGAAAAGGAAGCTATCCTAATGTATTTTTACTTTTGAGAGTACAAATACTCCAAGTTCCTGCCAAAGCAGAACACACCCAAGAGCAGCGCTTGGAAATGATGATCAGCTGAACACTCAAACTCTTATTTGTTAAGAAGCTAATATTCTTCATGGCACCGCCTACAATAAATTCATTATACTTACAGTTGTAAAAATTGAGCACACTTAGTGCAGGGATGTTTACATGCCATTTCAGACACAACAGGAGCCCTTAGAGCACACAGTTACCTGGAGACAGAGCTGCACGTTCAAAATCCGTGATCACAAAGGCCGTGCTGGGTTTCACAGGAGCTCAACGCTCAAGAGCTGCCCAATGGTTTCCAGTGAAAACTGTTGGTAAATCTTTGCCAAACACCTTCAGCCCACTTGGTTTATAGCCCAAAGCTGACAGAAATTCTCTTACCTTGCGCTCGGGGCGTTCGTTTCCTGCGGTCTCTGAAAGCTGCTCCCGACTGCAGGGCCTCCAGCAGACTGTCCATCACTCCTGTCTCGTCACCCTCTGCGGGCAGCACAAAAAGAATATTACCATCAGTGCAACTGGAAGCAGACTTTAGAAAGACAAAAAAGCCAAAGTGTTGCCACATTTCCACAATGCCTCCAAGGCAGAGACAGCCCCATCTCAATGTGGTGGCTGGGGGCAGTGCTGCAGGTACCACTGCCTGCTTTGGGGACGATGCTCCATTAGGCACAACTGACGCCAATCCTACTGCTCTTTTGCTTGGAGATGTTACCCTGAGCATTACTGATGGCATCTTCAGCATGCAGATAGGCATCTGAATGGCGGCTGCTTCGCTGCTAAAACATCTGAAGGCTTTTCTGAAGTGGAAACAGGTCAATTTAATCAATGCATGTGGAAAAGCTGATGACACTGAATGGCAGGAAGTTCAACGTTGCAGTAGAGAGAAAATATTTTATATGCTGCCTCTCAACTTCATGATTCACTAAATCTTTGGAAAAAAATTATCTACATAGCATAGATGGTCTTCAGGTAACATAATGAAAGAGTGAAGAGGGGATGATCACACAGTGAAGTAAATGGTGTAACATTTCTTAACAGGTGAATTTTACTTCTGCTAAATTTTTTATTTTGCTTTTTTCATATCCAAGCTAACTTGCAGCCTTTAAATTGCTGGACTTTACAGTGAATTATGGAAATCTGGGGAGAAAAATGACTTCTTTTTATATATTTGACTCTTTACATTCCTTTGCATTTCAGTCTGTTAATAACAGTTGATAGCAGCATTCACCAGCATGAGAAATAGAGGTCAAAGAACTCCAAGGCTACAAAACTATTGATGAATGCCTCTTTCTGTTCCCATATCTGTGTTATAACCCAAACCCAAAATATAGGTTAGACCCAGCAGGTAGGTGGACATTTTATTCACATGTCTCAGACTTCAAACTAATATAAATTTCCTCATCTGGGAATGGGAAGATCATTACTTTATGCAAAAAAATTACATTATGGTAAACTTCTGACTCACACAAAGTGTAGGAGGTTAAACGCACATTCAAGCTCTCGAATGTTCAAGTTTAAAAGCAGCCTATAAATGAATAAGCTGTTCTGTCCTGGTTCTCTATTACATTCAGACTTATTAGACTCAATCCAGACCTGTTGTAAGAGCACACCTAAAACAGCACCTGGTTCAAATTTCCACAAGGTGATCATTAGAATAACTACTTGATAACTTTAAATTATACATTAACCTAACCTAAACCATTATATACACACCACACAACACATCCATAAAGGTCTCTCCAGTGGAAGAGGAAAGGGAGCAGAACAAGTGCAGAAACCAGCTCTGAAATACCAGTTTTAATTACATTCCCTCTAAAAGCCTTAAACAACTAAGCTCCTGCAAAATAAATAAGCAAATTAGCTTCTCTCAATTCCCACTCACATACAAGGCCAGAATTTTCTCTAAACTGTACAACATAATTGTTTTTCTTTGTGCTTCTTATCCTACCCACGCTTATTCATTGATTTGTTGTTGGCTCTGTATTAAATTTACCTTCAAAATCAAAGGTCTGTGAATACACTTTGTCCAAATTAATACACATCAAGTTGGTCTGAAACATTTAACAGAAGTGACGGCAGACCCAGAACTAGTTAATATCTTAGAATATTTAATGTGTAGAAAAATTACAGTATTCTTCGATCTTCATTAAAAGTAAGAGTTGGCAGTTTATTAAAAAAGACAAAATTCTTTCAATACTTCATGAATGTTTATGCAGCCTTCCACTTCTTTTTTGCTGAGTGTGCTGCTCTTCCTGCTAATTACTGCAACTGCCAAAACCCACCCTGGTTTTGGGATGCCAGAATATACAACATAAAACACATATTAAGGAAGCTGTAGGATACAGGGATGAGATTTTTGACTCCTCAAAGTAAAACTCGTGCAAGGTCTGATCTCAGCACTGCATCTTAATTAAAGTCTTCAGGTGGTTAAGTGGGAACTGGACAAAGAAGTGCATTTGCAGGGAGCTTTGATTAAAACGGATAAAATTCATCAGAAATGCCAGTCTTTCCCTACAGCTCTTGCTGCAGTTCTTCACACAGTACCAGCTACCTTCTCCATTTATCTTTTTTATACCACCCACAGCATCTTGTAGACACAAATAAGAAACAAAGACAAGAATTGCCAGAAGTTTCCAAACTAAAAAACTAATTTCCAACATTTCTGTCAGCAGAAATAAAATACATAACCATTATTTCTCTTTTAGATATCTTTCATTGTACACAAGGACAGGAGTTTCATCTGGAACAAGTGATTTTCTTCCTCACTGTTTCTTCTCCAAGTTGGCCCCAAGCATTTAAGAGAAAGCAAATGTGTGGAGACATGCAAAAAAAGCCTGGAATTTGCTTTGATTTGCCTTAGCAAAGAGCCAGATGCACTACAGGTATTATAGAGCACTGCAAAGGCAAAAGGATTCTCAGTCATTCATTGATGTGTTAACTACAAGCCCCATTTGTTTTAATTTGGATTTCACACTGACATTCTATTGCAGCTTTGGTTTAGAGATCCAAACTGTGTTTGGGGGTGTGTTTTTAGGTTACAGAAATACTCATCCTCTTGCAGGTCCCATGTTTTAGACCAGGGCTACTCCACAGATTTGGGCAACTTTTAATGATGATAATAAAGACAAAAATAATCTTCTTCTTCCATAGAACAATATTATTGCTCCTTGCACTGCTGAAGAGACACAACATGCATAAGATTTTGAGAAATAAAATCAATTGAAATAATAGAATGAGCATGTGTAACTTCATGGGCAAGCCAGGAGCTCTTCCACAGGGAATGCCCCAGAGCTCCAATCTAAGGAGGCGGTGACCAAAGAAACAACAAGGACCCAGCGTGATAAACAACCAGGACACTCTGTCTGCAGGAGCAGTGGGACACAAGCTTCATTACAGCATCCACAGAAGGGGAATCACAACTGGAAAAGCCTTTCATATAACCAGGGGAGTGGATCCCAACATGAAAAGCCGGAGGCAGCACAATTTCTTTAGACTCCATAAAGCAGCCACTGAAAGGATGTAAGACAACCTCCTTCTGTGCTTTAGAGTCTGTGCAGTCCCAGCAGAGCAAACTTATCCAACAGAAACCCTCACAGGGGCTGGGACTGCTGAGGAGCAGCAGCACAACTTCGAGGCTCAGTCACTGCAAGTATCTTTGCAATCAGATCTGGGGATGCTGGGGTCTCATTTTGAGGTTTAGATTGCAGGAATGCGGGGGTCGGATGGCTGGGACAAACGATGAGAGATCTTTGGAGTCAGAGGTTGTCTTGAAGCAAGCGGTTTATTGCTGGGGTGTGGGTGCAGGGGCCCTGCAGAGAGCTGCCAGCCGCAGCTCTGGGCAGGGCCGAAGAAGAGAGAGCAAGAGAAGAGAGCTGATAAGAAGAAGAGCTGGCAAAGAGGAGCAGGCAAAGAAGAGAGGAGGAACAGGAAGTCCCTGGCCTTTTTATCTCTCTTTCTACTGAACATCCTAGTTTACTTAACCAATCTAGTACAAGATACAAAATCCTATAGCATTTACATACAACCTATAAGAATCCTTACATTACCATACTGTGTGACCTTCAAGTTCTTGATAAGGAGAGGGGCACCCTTCACTGTAAGGAGGATAAACTTCAGCTGGCCATACCATTGTCCTCCAGCTGCTCAGCAACTGAGGTTTGGCACTTCAGATATCGAACTCTGCCCTTAATTCTATTTCACTTATAGGTTTCATATTCTCCAAACCTAGGCAATCATATTTACAAGGCTTTCCTGTTTCATCTTCCCCAACATTAGATGAGATTTGTCAGGAAGCAATATTGACAGAAAGGATCTGAATCTACCTTAAGGGCTGTATTTCATAAGGTGCCAGCTGCTGGAGTAACTTGGGACCACAGAAACTGCACTTCACTTGAAGCCACAGAGCTGAGCCAAGCATCCAAAGCATGGTCCACATCCCATGTATCTGCTTTCCTCAGTTCAGAGTCACAGCTCTTAGAGGCCCTGGGAACATACTCTTGTTTCTGGAGTGTTTGCTGCCCTCCCTTTCTGTTGTCTGCACTGGTTACTACAGGAGTCCCCACATAATTTGCTTGCACGCTTTTATTTTCTAGTATTTTCCACATGCACTTGCAAAACATCTTGTACTCGTTATTACAAATACACTGATTGCAAGTAATCTAAGTTAATAAGTATAAATATTGCACAGCCATTTGGGTAAAGGTTAACGGGAATTTCACAGGAAACTTTTCATAAATTTGGGTCCTTACTGAAAGACTCCAGTCAAATACCACATTAGGTAACACGTGCTGCCTCCTGCTGCTCCAAAGGGCTTTTAAATTCTGCTTCTATTCACATCTTGCCCTACCCTGTTTTGCTTTGAACTTTTAAGCACTTTTCAAAGTCTAATGTGTGTCCTGTAGAAACTTTTAAACAAGACTTTTTATTCATAACCAGGACCAGAATTTTTAATTGCAATATATTCACTTAAAAAGGTCAGCTTTCAATGTCTTTGGGAAAGCGTGTTTTTGTGTTCTCCTCATATATTTGCATTTTATTCATTTGCTAAATTCATTTTGCATGCATAATAAATATCTCCAGGAAGCAGTCTTCCTCGGCAGTTTGCAGCAGAGTGGTGTCTCATGACTCTTATTTACTTTTTAATTAAAGGAGAACAAGTTAGGACAGTGTGACTGAGAAGTGAACCCCTATCTCAAGGCAGTTCACAAAACAAGGCAAATCCTTGCTTACACACCAATTAAGAATATTGTTTATAACAGCCTGATCTCAGGCTTACATGAAATTAATAGAAGGAGAAAAAAATGTGCTTTGTTGCACTGGCAGGCTATTGAAAACAATGTCTGAAATGCACATTTTTTCCTTTACTGACAGGAAATGTCACAATGGTCAAGGTCTGCTATGGCTTCATTGAGATGCACCCCCACAGCCCCTGGGGCCTCATCCTGCAGGGACCACAGGCACCACACCTAAAATAGGCTGTAATGGGAATTACCCGGAACAAATGGGAAGAGATTGCCTCTGTGTGGGAAGGAAAAGATTGTGCAGCTCATCAAAAAAACCCAACCCAAAAAGACCCCTATGATACCCGACTAATTCCACCTGTAAATAAAGTTCTACTGCAGTTCCAAGGCTACATTTAGGCTATGGTACTGAGCTACTTTTAATTTCTGTGATGGGCAGACACATAAGGCAGATCAAAATCATCAATGCTTTTAGCACTGGTTAATAATTTCCTTTTAGAAGTTCCTTATAATTGAACAACTGCTCCAACATTTTTGGGAAAAAATGAGTTTTGGGAACTCGTTTTGAGGAAAGGGGAGTTCTTACACATTCCGGATGATTTTACTTTCTTTTTTTAAAATACTGGTGATGGTTTTGACTGGGACAGAGTTAATTTTCTTCACAGTAGGTGGTGTGGGGCTGGGTTTTGGAGCTGGAAACAGTGTTGATAACTCAGTGTTGATAATTGCTCATACACAGAGCCAAGGGTTTCTCTCCCACCCTGATTCCTGAACAAGCCTTATACTAAAATTGATGAACGAATTACTTCTGAAATGCTTTTTAACATTGTAAGTTCTACAAAATATCAACTGTTACACAGCAGTTACATTGAGATAAACAAGATTACAGCAACTTTCAAAATTAATAACAGTACCTACTTTTTGAAACACAAATAATTTCTCTGAGGAAAAGCGAAGTTGAATTTGCATAGACAACTCCCCGAAGTTACTGCTTGTTACTCTTCAGTAAATAGTCCCCCAAGAAAACTACTTTTAAGAGAAAAGAATCCAATTGTTCTTTCTTCCCTGCAATTATCCCAACCTCAGATTTGGCAGTTTAATAATTTCCCCCCCCGATAAACGATCTCAATTGGAAGGTACCATATGGGCCATAGTCATTATCAAAACCAAATTTTTCCAAAGTAAAACATTTAAAAGTGAGATTAAATTCCAAGCTGTAATTTCTAACTTCCTGTCCATCCTCACATCTCTGCATTTCTCTGGAGCTGCTTCTGACCCATTTAGCAGCAGTTCAGTCATTCTGACACTCACCCCATTCTCGAGACAGCTTCAAACTCCTGCATAAACAGATCTCACAAAGTTTTTTAGCAACTCCTGCAGAACTGCTTTGAAGGAGAAAACTCAAAGCTCATCCTGGTTCTATAGATGCTCACCTTTAAGCATAATGCAAAGCTCAATCTATTTTTTGTTCTGTGAATATCAGATTTCAGGTGGTGTGCAGCATATTCAAACAGACCGTCCACATCAATATGAAAAATAATGACTTCCCTAAGGATTTTGAACATTTGCCTCATTGACATCCAGCACCATAAACTAATAATCTTTAAAATGTAAATAAGACCTGAGTTTTACCACTCCAGGTACCCCATGCAATCACCAGCCAATACATAAATTCAAAAGGACATTTACAAAATAACATGTAACTTGTAATAAGCTTAGTATGGATTTCTGTTTATGCTAAAGGACGTGGAAGGAAGACAAACCAAGCAGAAAAGCACAGAATCATTGGAAAACTGCAGCAAAAGCAACCTCTGGAATTATATCCTGCACCAGTGCAAATGAAACACCAATTCAAGGAAACACAGCAGAATTATTGCTCACACTAGAACACACCAGTCTGAATAAAAAGCACATGAAATCTTATAAAGGGGTACTTGAAAAGGGAAAGGAGGAATATCCATCACCCACCAGCACAGAACTTCACTTGCATTATCTCCATCTGCATTAGGGGAGAATGTTAATATGTCTCCAAAACAATTAATTCAATACTAATTGGGACTGAGGAAGCTCATTTTATCTTTTATCCTAATACTGGTAGTTAAAAGGTGATTTTAACTGCCATAGTAATCAGATATAATGAAGAGCAAAACTGTTGCTGATTAAATAACATTTGCATCAGAATGTCTGTCAGACACTTGGCAGCTCCCAGGAAGCTGAATTCTCCAATCCTTTTTCTCTCTCTCTGCTTCAGACATGCCCACAGAAACAATGCTGCAAGAACTCTGCAGAGGTTAAATCAGGTGGAAGTCATGAAAGGCTTCTCCTCCAAATTCATCTCCTATAAGGAGGAAGAATGGTTCATGATTTCAACTGTGAAACTTCAGATCTGTAGGTGTGTGCATAAGGCACTTAAACCTTCCTGTGCCTCCACACTTCACCAGGAAACCTGGACTTAATCACCTAATGCTAACAATTTTGATAATTTGTTTGAATTTTGATTTTTATAATGCTTTTCTACAACTTTCCGTTCATCTTTCAATGTTTTGGAATGCCCAGCGGGTTTTTTATCAGTTTACCTGTGGTGTTTATGTGGCAGCTCAGCTATACAAAGCACAAAACCACTAAACTGAGTAAAGTACTCTTCAAAATACTGCCAAGTGTGAGTTACTTCATCACCAGGAATTATTCAGAACAATTCTTGGTTCTGGCTACACTGAGGTTTTCTATAGTTACACAAGAAACAGATATTAACAGTTAATTAATTAGAAATAATCTAATCTGGATTCTCTAGTGACCACAAAAAAGTTGCCACTGAACAGTCAGATAACAGGGAAAATCCTTATTCTAGAACTACACAGAAAAAGCTGGAAAATGCAGGAACCCAACTGATCTGACCTCAAAGGCTGCAGCACTGAGCTCAAATCTGACTCCAGAGAAAGAGCTGAGAGAGGGTGAGGTTAAAACAAGCCTTTGGGTGAAAATCACCTTGTCAAAATGACAGCTTGAGAGGACATCTGCCTCCTTCCTCTGAGTCTTCTGTGTCACATTCACTTAGACAAATTTACAAACTATTTATATAAGCAGCAATGAGCACACAGAAGTAGCTCCATCAAGAAAAAATTAGTTATTTGGCAAAAATAGTCAATTGAATATCAGTGTCATGGAATCCAGTGCGGACGGAGGTTTAGCCCTCCTCCTACCACAGCAGCAGAATTGTAACACATGAAATGGATATTTCAATATATTTAGAAATAGGAAAAAAAATATTATAGAAGTATTAAACTAACTTTGTATCACAGGTTTAAAAACATTATTTATTTAAATGGCAGTTCTGGTGCACTGGGCCATGTAAAGACATTCATATATTTGCATTTTCATTAAGAGAGGAGTAAAATGCAAAATTAAACTTTAGTTGTATCAGGAGAAGATTTTCATGATGGAAAAAAAAATGCTGTCAGTGTAGTGAGGCATCTGTGCCACTGCTCAGAGTGGTCTGCCCTCAGCTGCTTGAAAACTGAAGGGATGCAGAGAAAGGAAACTGAGCTCTCAGGACTGAGCTGAGGCAATTTTAGAAGTTGTAACTTCAAACTGAGAGCTACAGCCCTTAACCCAGCCCAAGTCACTGACAGCAGTGTCTAAGTGGGCTTTCCACACTTCTCAACAGCTCACAAAACATTTTGGCTTGCATTGGCTCGAGTGGGAGTTCAAATAAACTCTCAGTGTGTCTTCAAGCACACTGGCAGGGGGAGGGTGATGAAGGGATATTTGGCTGGTTCTCACCCCACTCACAGAAAAGTTCCTGTCCATGTTACTACGGACTTTTTTTAGGGAAGGTGGCAGATATTGAGGAAATATTAATCATATGCTGAAAGAATGGATTAGAAAAGTCTCATTAGAAACCTTCAGCAGTTTAACTTCACAAAGTAAAGAAAATGTATTTATGCATCCCGTGTTTAAATTTTGTATTTTGTTTATAGTGATACTAAAATTAGATTAATCTTTATATGATCTGGTATTAAAGTTTGTCATCTTTACAAAACAACAGATTTGTTCACTGAAACTTCTGCTGCAGAATATTCCATGCAGTGACACTGCCAGTTCAAGCAAGGCCAAAGATAACAGGATTTGTGGTACCATTGCAGATATCCTCCAAAAAGCAAACATCATTTTTCCCTGGGCAGGTCCTGTTAAATGGATAACAAGGACAGGTGTTTTTATTGCTGGGTCAGATTAGCAGATTAACACAAACTCATAGAAACTGAACAAAAACCTGCAAGTAATCTCTTGCCTAAATCCAATTTTACCACCTCTACTTGCCTTCTGGAGTCAGACAGGTAAAGAATAAAGCCTGTATTTTACAACCTTCTGGAAATCTGCACAGCATCAATATCAAGCCTACACCATTCCTTCTGCTTTCTTACCTTCCTCTCTCTCAGGGTGGCCTCATGTGAAATACAATATTCACACAGCTGACAAGCTCAACACGTTGCTATTTATTGTGCTGAAATGTCACTCTGTACTCAGACTCCAAGCTCAACTACATTTTCCAGCTCTTAATAGGACTACTGGGAGAACATCCATTCTAACACAGACCTCCAAGCCCAAAAAGAAAGACATTAATTGCCACAACACCTTGATTATAGAGATGTTTACAGAATGGAATTAACAACAAAGCAAGTAAGACACTTCTTCTTGGAAGTCAATCCATAAGAAAAAAAAAAATCAATTAAGTGCTACAAATGCAAAAAAGCCAATAATTCACACCAAAACGCCTTGAAAGGAACATAACACACATTAAGTGGCAGATATGGAATGACACAATCAGGTAGGCTGAAACAAAGCACAATTTTCCATTCTGAAAAGTGAACTTTTTCCAGATTTCAGAACACTCAGCAAGTATTTCTCATATTGATCAGAAATAGCCTTCAGTTTGTTACTCCTGACCTGGTTTGGCCTTTAGCAAATCTCTCTGCTAAAAACGATGCCTTACCTTTGTTCATATCAATCAACTGCTGCTTCTTCTTCTGTCTCTCCAGCCTCTCCCGCTCTGCCTTCTCCTTGGCCAGCTTGGCTCTCTTCGTTTTCTCCTCCAATTCTCTTCTTTTGTTGTTTTCTTTTAATGCCTCCTGCATCAGATGAAATGAATATGAGTGTCTGTACACCAAGGAAACCCAAAACAACGTGGTTTACACAGATCCTGTGTTTACATGCCAGGAGGGGAAAAAAACAGGGACCATCCTCAGAAATCCTGGAGGAAACATAACATACCACGTTTTTTGTACACATGAGCATTACTGAGAAGAATAATGGAAACTAAAATAGCTTTGCATTTATGATGAAAGAAAAAAATTTGTTTCAGCAGCAGCGTGTTTTGTATTTCTGCCTGTTAAGATGGCAAGTCTACCTTAAACCTGTGCCATGCTCTTAGGAGGGATGAGTGGGGATGAAGCCAAGTTTCCACTACGATGGAAATTCAATTACAAGTGGTTGAAACTCAGGTACTAGAATTTAAGTTACAATTCATCAAAAATTTCTGTTGAAATAGCCAGTCTGGATCATTAAAATACAGAAAACACAGGAGCAGAAATGAAAAATAGTTGGGTTTTTAGATTATGGCTATAAAGTCTCTGAGATAGCAGGTTATACAAACTAGCAAATTACAAATCCAAGACTCCCAAACACAGAATATTCATTCGAGGGACAGCACCTTTCAGTGTGCAAAAGCCATTTCAGGAGTTTCCTGAAGTCAGACACCAGACTTCCCCCTTCCCTCAGAGCTGACCCCGCTCTGCTGGTACTGGTGATGGTACCCACGGCCCCACTGCAGCCTGCACCAAGAACTGCACTCACTGCCCCATCACAGAGCCAGCTGCACCAGAAACACCTTTTCTTTCAGAAAAATAAAGGGAACTAAAGGGCAAAATCAATGTTTAATCCCTTTTGGTTTTGGACAGTTCTGTCGCTGCACATTCAATCACACTTGACAGAGATTGCATTTTCCTGCAACTTCCCAGGCTGTAATGGAAGTAAATGCCCCCAATCTTAGGAGAAAAAGCAAATATGAAATGTCATGGTTGCACTGGTAGCTCACTGCCATTGACATGCTGTGATTAGATCACAGATTCTGTCACATTTTCTACCAGAAAAACTACAGCAGCCTGAACTAAACAAGCTCTAAAGTTACTTTATCTGGAAATTCTCTTTGAGCCCAACTGTATGAGTTTTATCTGAAGGAAGATCCTGTGGAAATTCAGACTGCACTTCATAAAATACAATGGATATTGAACCAATGGTGGTTAAGAAAACAAAAAGCCATTCAAAAGGTTTAATCTTCCTGAAGGACAGTAACACAACAAAATACTGATAACTCTGTGTGAGAGTACCCCTTTTTACCTATCTACATCCATCCACCACCTGGAATGTACTTGCTTGTTATTACCCTCCATCAGGCAGTTGGACTCTTAACCATTTCATATTTGTAATGTCATTTACTGCTCTACGTCTAGTCAGAGTTAGATGAAAGCTGGAAATAAATCATCGGCAAGAACATGCTCCCACCTGGTAGCAAATTCAGTGCAGAAAGCAAAATAAATCTATATTCATCTATATTTATAAACATACTTGAATTAATATTGCTAAGAAATTTGATCATAGTTGCTCAAAACTGACTGATGATGAATGTAAATAAAGAGAATTTTGACTCAGGTGTACAGTGGTTTCTACAGCACTGGCTCTGCCTGAATTACACCACCAACCCTTTCAGTTTCATTTTCTACAATTCTACTGCAAAGAGTTATTTTTCTCTCTCATGTAGCTTTGGATACTTCATTATTCAATATTCCTCATTCTCCAGACCTCCAGACTGTGGAAAAGCCCAACAATATCTAATACAAAGATTCTGCCCCTGACTTGCCACAGTGTCATTTGGGCCCCCCAATATGAAGTAAAATATGAAATAAAATTAAAAGAAATCCCATGCTTTCACCTCTTTTTCCTTTGGCAGGCTTTTATACTCCCCTAGACCTTTTCTCTTCCAAACATTTGAGTTGCAGTGGATTTCTTTTAATACAGAACAGTGCTATTCCAGATGAACGGGAGTTTTTTAAAGTATCAAATGCCAGTGATCCCCTTTCTGTGTCATTTTGGAGGTTAAATTACCTCAAAAGGTAAAGATCAGTTTGAAGACTGAAAAAAATAGCTCTGTAATCAGCCTTGCTTCTAAAAGAGGGAATAAAAATCAGCAGTTTTGTTACTGCAATATAGTTCCACAGTGACTAAGTACTTACTACTGTTCATAGGGATATACTACACAACTAAATTTATTCCCCAATTAAAACTAAACTAATCTAACAGTTATAAATTAAAGAAGCAATCCATTGATAAGAATAAAAGCCTTATCAACAGCTTGAGAACACATTTTGAGAAGTACTCATCTACTGTCCTCTGAAAACATGTAAGTGCATGCAAAACGGGAAATAATTTCCAAGTGAATCTCAGCAGACAGAAATATTTAAATGCATAAAACCCTTTTATTGATGCGCTGTTCATGACCCTCTTATTTTGGTTGCTGCATAAGGGCAAGCAGTTTTGCTAATTCAACAGCCAATTAAAAGTTGGAGAAAGTTTGAGTATGGGTTTGCTTTGTTATAATAAAAACAAAACTAAATTATTGTCTCTCCTAGCAGAGAAATAGATTCAGCAAGGAATATTATCTCTTTTTAAGTGAGTTAGTTGAAGAGGCACAGAGTTTGATGTTCCCCCTTGTGTTTATTAGGATTCACTGAAGTGCAGCTCTTGTACTCAGCACTGCCAGTTTACAGCTTGGCTTCCTTAAGAAGCAAATAAAAAATTAATGCATCTCTTGCATTCTGTACATATCTTAAGTTTTGACAGACAAACATATTCACACATCGACACGGTTGTAAATAGACTCTCAAAGGTAAATTATTAAAAACAAGAAGAAAGAAAACAAACTGCGATGCACAAATCTCCCTGGATATTAAAGATGCAGTTGGCTACAAAGCGGTCATGCACCAATAATGAGGGCTGCCTGCGATCCCTCAGGCCTTCCCGAAATTTGCCTTGCAACTGCAAATATGTCAAATGAAGTTCCAGCAAAATAATCTTTTTCAGTCGTAAGTCATTAGGAACGGCAAACTCAGATTAACTGGAAGTTAATCTACAGAAATAGAGTTAAAATACAGGAGATTGAACAATCACTTTACATGTAAAAGAGAGACCTTTCATGGGTATTCCTTGGAGGATAACACATTTAAATACACTGTTATCCCCACGAAAATAATGGGAAAGAGATGTAACGAGCTGGTATTAAACAAGAGCAGACAAATTGAATTTCCTGATGGGTGGCCATGAAACAGAAAGTGGAGGAGATTAGGTTTGGGACAGTGCCCCGTGGCTCGTGCAGCAGGGCCACCCCAGGGACACAAAAGTCCTGGGCTTGCCAGCACAGATCAAGGGCTTGGCAAGGGGAGCTGCTGCTGCTGCCTGGGCAGGCAGGGAGAGGGGATTGCTGCTGGCTCCTCAGCTGGGATGCAGAAACACCTCCAGCTGTCCAGTGATGGAAGGCAGAAGAGGCTTGCAGTGTTTACTGAGCTGAAGTTAAGACTACCAATGAAAAGCTGCATGGTATCACTTAATTACTCAACTGTGTAAGTTGGAATCATTATTAAATAGCCCCTGAGTGGACAGATTTGGGACTGTTTCTCCAGCTCCCTTCAATCAATATTTGGATAGCGGAATAAACACACGTGCTTCATTCAGGTTGTTCCTGAAAGAGACACAGAGCTGAAGTACACCCACACACAAACAAAACTGTCTCAGTGTCTTTACAAAAAACCACACAACAACTTGAAAACCTCAGCAAAAAAACTGTTGGCTGTTTGGGTACAATCCTAAAAGAGAAACCAAGGCCCAGAGCAGGTCGATTATTGTTTTGTTCCAAAAGCAATCTTTCTGGATCAAGGAAAAGACAAATCAGTATTCTGGCATATCATCATGTGAGCATGATCCTTCAGACTTTTTAACAAAAATTCACTCTAAGTAAATCTGTAAGAACTGTTCATACAAAAGCCTGAACCCAGTAGAAAAAGTGAATTACTCTTTTTAACAGCAAGACCTTGAATGTGACATGTTGAAAGGTTTCAAAGTTTCTGGGTAGAAATTCTCGACAGATTTTAAAAGAGACTGTGAGACTTACACACAGTGTAAGATATAAAGACATAATGTAATTGAAGAACAAAATAAAACTGCCTGGGCTGGAAAGATTTTGCAGGCTTCCTTAAAAACATGGTTGGGGGACTATGGAAGGAAGCATTCCAGAGGGTGTGTGGCACTACTCCAAAGAAATAACAAATGTGAAAAAACAACACTGAAGGCACACGCTCGTACAGCTGCTATTTTTTTCTTGAGGTTTCTTACACCTTCCACTTCGTGTAAGACTTCCCTCTGTGTTCTGCCAGGATTATCCAATTCCATTAGCTGGCTTGGATTGCTCTAAACGTGCTAAGCAAGCAAATATGAACTTAAGGAAGTGAATGAGCTGTAATTTACTCCGACATCAGCAAGCTAAATGAAGCTGCAATAATGCAGTGATCAATCTGACATCACAATTAAGACAAATACGGATTCCAATTATCAAATTATCTTAATAAGAGATAGGAACAACAGAAAGATGAGACTAAGAATACGTATGTGAAACAAAACTGTAGAGATTTTAGAGAGAAGTCAGGTTTGTTCTAACACGAGAGCTTTTCAGCAACAGTTAAGTGCAGGTGTTGGCATCTGCAGCCTGCACACATCATCTGTGGAAGGGTCTCTGCTGGACTTAGGATCAGGCCAAAGGGGCTCACTCAGGGCAGGTAATGAAGTCACTGCTTTACAAGAGCTTTTCAACAGCTTCAGTTCTGCCACAGTCAAAATCCCAAACTATGATTTGCTTTCAGAGTGGAATGAGGATTCAAAATCCTCATTTCAATATTACAAACTTCCAAGATAATGCCTGAAAATAATGACATTTCTCAGCTGGACTTACTGCTACGAGCACTGCATATAGAACAAAAAAACTAAAGAAATCTTTTTAATCCTTTTCCTTTCAAGATTAGGAAATTTAACTTCATGGTTTCCTCTAGACCATGTTTTCTCCCATTACTTTAAAAAATATTACTTAACCAATGGTATGTCTACCCTGAAGTATGACATCGAGTGCTTTTACCCCATCCACAAAGGCAAGCACATCAACAGAGAAACAGGTTAGACAGGTCAGAACAAAATCCCAACTCCATCTATGCAGTTATTGCTACACTTGCCAACATGGTGTACTTGAACTCAGTTTAATTTCTTTCATTATTATTTATTTTTACATCTTTTGGGGAGCTTCCAAGAGAAATATCATCTTTGTGTTTTACATCATGAATAAAGCACTTATCTAGCAGCACTAACCCCTTGTAAATAAAGCTGAGTTACTGCTCCTATGTGAATTCTTTTGCTTCTGATTCCACCACCTGTATCCTTTCCTAGCCCGGACCTAATTCCTGATCTTCTCAGTAAAATGATTAAAACCTCTTCTGCTTAGCACTAGCTGGATGTATGCACCCAGATGGGAATTTAGAGAGCTTACAAAAGGGTTTGGGGCAGGGAGAGGAAGGGCTCACTGTATATTGCATCTTAATAAGGACAGGGTTTCACTTTTGATATCACCTCTTGGGAAATTTCGCTGAAGAAAATACTTCTTGCTCATTATTCTTTATTTTTTCATAGCTTCCTGCGAGCTGGAAACTGTTCTCTTTCAGACTGCATTAAAGAACTGTTACTTTTTAGGCAGGAGGGACGAAGTGTATTCCCAGACAAATAACCAGGGAGAACAATGAATAAATAGAGCCTTTCTTTTAAACCACTCCTGAATTACAAACTCAATTTATGAATTTGAAAGCTGGGAATTTAGCCTGACCATGCATTGTATTTCACAGTAAATCAGATGTTTATTACGTATTTATTTATGTATTGTATATTCATTGATTTCTATTACTGAAGCAAATGACCTGCTGCATTCTAGGGACATTTCAAAACAGCCACCAAAAAACCACCCCTGAGTCACTGAGCTTGAAACTGACTTTGAAGCAAGTTATAAACAAACAAATATTAGGAAGAAGAAAAGGTCTCACAGGTACATTCATACTCAGGATGCTGAATCCACTGTGGTCAAAACCGTTTTTATGAAGGCAGCATAACAGATGTTCTGTGGCCTGTCTGGTACAGGGCATCAATCTTACAAAATCTTAAAAGCCCAGAGTAGTGGTGACCAATAAAGAGTGTTCAGTTTGCTGATCATTTCATGTGTCCTCTCATTTTGGGGAGATTTTCACTCTGTGGATGTTGTGTTGCAGGGCACACAGCAGCCATCAATCAATACCAGTGTTGATGCAGAAGGACAATTTATTTCACTGGTGTTTTACCAAACCCATCTCTCATTCTGCCAGCTGATGAGTTACTCACATCTCCCTAAACACTGACTTAAATCTTGAAAGACATTATAAATATACTTAGAGAAAAAGGGTTGTATTCTAGTTTCATTCCTTATTCAAAGAGCTGCATTTACACAAATGTAAGGGAAGCAGTCACCCCTGATAAAACTGTCTACCAGATGTAAAAAAAAATACTTCACTGAACAAAACAGCCTCTCTGCATTTCCTACAACTGTACCCCCCACAAATGCCTCTTCCTGCTTCAAAAACAACTTTGGTTTTTTACTCAAAATTCACCTTAAGGCTATCTACATTAAAAGGAAGACCACAGAGCAAACAAAATTTAAAACATTTAAAATCTGTGTAAGAAAAAAGAACTTTTCCTATCTAGTGCCGAGGTACAGATTTCATACAACTTCCACAAGGCACACAATCGGATTGAAAGCAAGTTTGTGTCCATTTGCAAACGGAGGCATGACAGATTTGGTGGATGTTTTTAAATCCTCCACCACCACCAAAAACAAACATTCAGAAAGTGACAGCTTGAAAATATTACAGGTCACTTGATATAAGGTGTGAGACAGCAAGTTAAAGAACACAAATGGAAAAGAACAAACTGGCATCTTGCTTCAGGCTACTCATTAATCATTACTTGATAAGAGCCTGATCCATTTGGGTTTGATGTTGTATCGGGTTGCAATTGTCCTCAAGGACAATCAAAATCTGTATTTACTTTCAATGAAATAAAGGACTAAATCAATCAAAATCTAAAAAATATTTCTTCTTCAGAAGAGTCCTAAATATCCAAGAGATATTATCATCCAGTGGATCTTTAACTGCAAAGATGAGGAAAAAAAAACCCACAACAAAACCACTCTTTCAGCTAGTTTTTATTCAGTTTCTCAGCAGTTGTCAGCTCCTGGAGAATAATACACCTTTTTCTTTATTCTTCTCCAGGCTTGAATTTGACTCGTGTTCCACTGGCAAAGGAAAGTCCTGCTGAAATACTTTACTTAATTCCTGTGATGCTCCAGCAATGTGAAGAACTTTTGAGCCTCTAAACTAAACTGGCTCATGGCACAAGAAAGGAGCTTTACCAACAGACTGGCACAAGCAAGAACATAAAAGAATGATGAACAGGAAAAAATGAGTCATCAATATTTATAAAATATTTGGAATTCTACCTCAGCCAATTAACAAAATACTAAAAGAAGTTAGTGGGACCACTCAGAGAAAGCAGGAAGGTATTACAGCAACCTGAACTGGGCAAATTTAAGACACATGCATGCTCTAGGGAATGTTTGGAGATGTTCTCTACCCCCAGTCTTGTCTGATTGCTCCTGAATTCTTATCAGTAGTTATTACTTTTTAAAAGTAAATCCCACAGATTAAAGGAGTTTCAGCATATTTTTCCTCTGGGGAAACTTCTTGCAAGCACCAAAATGTTGTAGAAAATCTGAATTCTTTTTTGCAATTTTTTTTCTCCCTTTAAAAAATAAAAAGCTTTACTGTGAACTTTTAATGTTTGCCCTAGGCCTTCCTCAAGTGTCTGGAAAAAAATTAAATCCCTAAACAAGAACCTTTGTGCCACTAAAGCCTACAAGGTTCTGCTCTAGTGATTAAAATAAGCCAAGAAATTCTCCAAAGACCTAATTACAATAACTGCCACTGCTGCCTGTACCTGAACAAGAGCACTGACCAAAGCACAAGTGATGCTGTGCTGAAGGAGGTGTCTCCTGAAGCTACACAGCCCTGGGGTTTCACTGTTTTGTACTGGAGCATTACTGGTTAAATAAATATCCATCACACTTATGGCCCAAGTTCATTTCATTACTGAGTAACTTCTTTTAAAATAGGCTTAGAAGATAAAAGAACAGATAAAATGATAAAGAGAATAGCATCAGAGGGATATACTTAACTGTTTAGACCCAACAGGTAGCATTAGAAAAGTATCCTGGGAAGGTATTTTGTCCACTTCCTAAAATTATAAAGGAATGTATGAAATGATCTCTGCCTTTCTGGGAGCTCAGGACTATTTATCCTATGCATTTTCTATTGAGAAAAACTTTTGCCTACCAGAAAGAAACCTTACACTTGGTTTGTCCACCGGAAGTCCCTGAATCCAAATTTTAAAACCCAAGGAAGTCCATTAAAACTGATTCATTCTATAGCTGAAATATAAAAGTTGAATTAAATTTGAAAATCTAAAAAATATTTTCTAACTACCCATATGTCTCAACCTTATCCACAGCTGAGTTGTCAGGTTACAAACCGGAGGACAATATGTCATGAACAAACCCTAAATCATTCTGGAAACATTCACTCCATTTCCTGCCATGGAACAAAACACAAAATTAAGTGTAACAGAAAAAACAGAGAGACAAGGGAAGAATTAAAACTGGGAGAAAAAAAAGATATAAGAAAATATGTAACATTTTGCAGGTATTACTCACCAAAAACAGAGTTCTGAAGTTGCTTAGGTCGCCAAAGAATTCTTCTATGCTTATTGCTTTGGGATCAAAGGTGAAGTACTCTCCCAGATTTTCATACAATTTCGTCATGTTGTTGTGCATGTTGGACAGTTTTTCATATTGCTCTCGGGCACTCTCAGCAAAGCTGTGAGGTTTTGTTAAGGGAAATGATTCAAATGCACAGTCTCACAGTAAATAAAGGAAACAAAGCACACAAGTGAAGAGAACTCAGCACAAAGGTCACAACTGGGAAATGTGCAAGTGCTCTTCTGCTTCCAAATATGACATTTTCATGTATTAATATTAACACATCTGCAAGTTCATACCAACACTTCCATTAAATGATCCCTTTCCAATGCTGAAGATTTGCCACTGACAGAGAACACAACTTGCTCTATAAAATTTATAAATATCGTGGAGATTTTTGAGGAGATGAATAATTTTATAAAATGCATTCTATGAAAACCCACAGTGAAATTTAGTTTGCTGTGGGAATCTGTGATCTCTCATTGCTCAAGTGAAGTCATGTCCCCGACTTCACATCCATCTATTTTATATGTAAAATGTGCATAACTGTCAATGACAAAATCATACAGTATGACATCTCATTTTCTTTGCCTTTTATAAGGAAATTCTTCTCTGTGGATTCCTTCCTGCCCAGCCACACAGCTCGTGCCTCAGGCTGCCTGTATTAGGTTCACTTTTTTGCGGCACACTCTCAACTCTGTAATTTCACAGAACTTACAAAAATGAAATATCCACCCACCCATCCCAGCAAACTGACAAACGGCTTTGAAAAATTATTAGTGAGAAAAACACCATGGAACAACAAAAGTCTTTTTTTTCCTTAGGAAGTGTGGAAGCCTAAAAATGAGACTGAGATTGACTTTCATCCCAGCAGCCATCATTAAAAGTTTGACATAATGCTTTTAAATAGAAAAATGTGGTGCTTTTTTCCCCTACGTGAAAAAAACAAAAAATTTTGAACAATTATTTTGCAAAGAGAGGAAGGGTGCAAGCTAGTAAGGGAAATATTAGTTTGCCTCAAAGCAAGTATGTTTCACTCTGCTCTTTTCTTCTGTGGGGTTGTTCAGAGCCACAAAGTCACAAATCACTGGGAAAAACACAGCTGCTACAGGATTAAACCAGTTCTGCTGATAGTGAACTGGAGCTGATGAAAGCGTTTGCTGCACACATCAAACCCCAAGAATAAAAGACACGAGTTATTCCCTGAAGTACAGACACGCTGCAGCCTGGCTCCCTGGGGCTTTTCCTTGTAACAGCTCCCTTCCATGTGGCTTCTGATTGTTAACACAGCTCCAGCCCTCCCCAGACCTTCCCCTCTCGTTGGAGAGCTGCCTGGTATCACATTTCTAATCACACACCACTTCTGAGATCCCAGGCTCTCTGCAAAACAGCAACCAACCTGCAAACCGAACAGGGGACAGAGACATACAGAGAAATCATAAAAAATACCCATTTCTTTTTGAGATTAGACTAAACCCAAAAATGATGCTTCAGAAAATGGTCAGCAAATTGCAGAATAAAGCACAGAAATTCAGGTGGATGTTCTACTGATAACATTTTTGTGGCATTTGGATGCTGCTGAGTACCTAAAGGCTGTCACTGCACAAGCTACAGGCAAGCACAACAAAGCTGAAAAAGAATACCTTCCATTGGAAAGAGGCCTAATATCTCACCTGGATTTTCCCATTTTAACTAATGGGAGAGTACATAAAAAATAATTTAAAAACTGATTCTTAAAAGTATGACTGAAAACTTTAACAGTATAAATTTTTCCAAGCAATCCTCTCTTCTTGCCTAAAGCCTCAGTGGCATAAGTGCAAAGCTGGTAGCTCGTAATGTTCATTTAAGAACAGAAACCAACACAGTGATGGGTATTAATACATAAAATCAAGATTCTGAAAGAGTTCTATCTGCCTGCATAGTGCCACAGCAGTGGCAACACCTAATTCTCAGCTTATTGAAAACAAGTTTAACCTGCTTGATCAGAACTTCAAGCTTGGACTGTTGAGTCGCTCATCTCAACAAGATAAACCTGGTACGGCTCAGTTTTCAGTGACATTTAACTGCACAAAAAGAAATGAAAGTTTAATGGCAAGAATACATTAAATAGGTAATAATGGCACATTACTGAATTATTGAGCACAGTCTAAAAATTTTAGAAAAACACGAATTGCCTTAGAGTCAGCAGACTGCTGTCGTGAGCAACTCACCAAAAATACTAAAGGTGTACAAAGGTATATAAATGTATGAATTGATTTTGTGGATCCTTTAAAAACAATCTTACATGATATAAAACCAAATTAATATACCAAAAAATGACAGAAAAGTCTGAAAAAAAGAAAAATACTTTGACAATTCCAGATTTGCAGCCAATTCTTGGAGACAAAGCTCCCAGTTCTCCCCTCATGTTGCACATTTACCTAAGAAATAACAACAGCAAGCACTAAAAAACCCCAATACTGCTACTGAAAGTAGAAGATATTTTAATGCACCACTCTAGAAATAAACACTGTGATTTCAACATTATTATTTTTTATCTATTAAGTACCAAACCACAAGTCAGAAATATCTTTAACAGAAGGCCTGTAAGACCAAGGGATGGCAGCAAGATGGAAGAATGGGATGAGCA
Organism: Falcunculus frontatus; assembly: GCA_013398115.1. Classification (NCBI taxonomy): domain Eukaryota; kingdom Metazoa; phylum Chordata; class Aves; order Passeriformes; genus Falcunculus; species Falcunculus frontatus. The sequence goes on from VZRV01005205.1 coordinate 1,071,744, forward strand.
AAGAGAGAATTGAGTATTTCAAGTGTGCTTCATTTTGAAGAGGACAAGTCAGAGCTGTAGAGACAATAGCTCCCAGTCACAGATCATGCAATACTAACAAAGTTACTATCACACTCTACAGGCTTCATGTAACCTTCCTTCTTATAAAGTATTAGTAGCTTAAAACACCCTCTTGAAATGTACTGCTTCAGCCAATGGAGCAATTCCAGGGGAGCAGAGCCAGATATGTCCACACTATTTCATGAAAAAATTAGTGAGGAATCTAAGGTATGTCATCTTGGTGTAACAGCAATATTTAATTGCAACAGTTTTCCTGAATAGAGACTGGAGCTTTACTGAGTGCTCATCTACAAACTCGAAACATGGTTTCTTTCTTGCTATTCTAAACCAAACCAAAAATCACAGATTTTTTCACTAACAAGTCAAGAGATGCTTGTTCAAGCAGGAGAAAGTACTTTATTCAAAAGCTTGTTTTTTCCACATAACCAAATTTCTTGGTTTCTTTCATAACCTTAAGAAAATTCTATGCCAATACTTCACTGCAAAAGCTATTATTAAAAAAACCCAAAAAAACAAACCCAGTGCAAAGCCTAAAATAATTTAAGCAATCAATGGATGTAAACCTTACCATGATGCTGTGCTACCACTTCGTCAGAGATTAAAAACCACTAATTACTAATTATTGGCTAGATTATTTCTTTATGACAATATGAGGACCCCTATCTTTACCTTCCATGTTTCCTACTGGTTTTTTTTTCCCCTGTAAACAGATGAAAAATGAGATCAGAGAAATCAAGGTTGAAGACCTCAATTCAGCTGGGGGTTAAGTCATCACTTCTCCTGTAACATCTGCTGTGGATTTCCCATCAGTATCTCAGTAACTTGAGCAGAAGTTAACAAAGCCCCAGAACACCCCGAACACTCCCGTGCCAAAGGCAGCACCGAGAGCTCAGCACCCATCAGCAGGGCTTGTGCCACAGCAGGAGAACCCTGCTCCCTTAACCATGGCTAAAGGGAGGGCACTGCCCTGCCAGCAGCTCAGGAGCCCCTCTCCAGGGCCACAGGCACTAGAAAAAAAGGAATTTAAGGGATGTTCACCCCAGATCTGAAATGGCAGAACAACACCAGGCCACCACCTGATGCCTTTGACAGCTCCAGTAGATGAAAGAAACCCAGACAGAGCTGGCAGAAAGCTCTGAGCTCTCTGCACAAGCCATGGCCCTGTGTGCCACGGCACTGCAGCTGCTGCTCACAGGAAAATACAGCAGCAGCATTCAGGGGGAATTCCATTTTCATGGAATGCTCAAGTCTCCCAAGTTTGTGTTGACACAAAAGAATTCATTTCCAAAATAGGCACCTGGCACCATGCTCTGGGTGGGTTCACTCCTGGTGGAGAGCAAAGCCATGAGAACAGAAGCAAACCAAGGCCCTCTGGGACTGCAGGGGGAAGATAATCTCATTTAGAAACCCACTCAACCTAAAGGGAAGGAATCATTGGATTTAGCATAATCTATAAATTAGCACTGTAACAAGGAGGTAAAAAATAATCAGGCTGGAATTTTCTACGAGTCTGGAAAGCAAAGCCACCTAAACTTTATTTATTTAAATATCTGATCTACTAATTTTACCGTTCACTTCAGTTTTACTGTATGTGTCGAGGTTTCTTATTCTGCTGTATACACTGAAGGTAATATTGATTACAAACTCTTCTCAAAAGACAGCACGGCATCACTGGGAAAACAGAAACATGGCTCATCATAACTCTCCACGTGATTTCCTTTACATTTGCCCACAACAGTCCTTTTGGGTACGTTTCTAACTGATTCTACAGATTTTATGACACACTAGGTTTTAAGAAAAAAACCCAAAAACCAACAATAATTTATAACTTACAATAGGAAAACTGGTAATTAATTTACTATTCCCAATGTATTCCCAATTAAGTTCTTCTCTCAAAATAACACATTTTTCAAAAATACACAGTGTAAAAATACACACACAGTAGATATGGTACACTTATCTACTCCTAATATAAAAGAAATATACTTCAACAAGAACTCCAATACTTTTTGAATGATTTTTAATGACAATTACCACTAAGTGTGCAAACTTACAAAAAATATTTCAACCACACCACTTGCACTCCTGCACTTCAAAACTCTTGCATAGCATTGCAGAGCAGGATTCTGACTCAAGGAACAATGAGGCTCAATATCTGTTTTAACTCGTTAGAAGAGAAAGTTTGATTCAGTGGTGTCATCTTTAATGAAGGATGCACAAGAGCTCTTAGTTTCTAATCTCCCAGCTCATTCATAATACAGCTTTCTTCGAATTGAACTGTGGAAATACAAACAGAACTTATTAACTGAAGAAAGAAATTCAGCTTTAATAGCAGTAAGCCATTGCACTGATAGCTCTATTTTCACCTGCTATCAGGATATAAACACATGCTAACAATTTTATCACTCACACTACATCCATAATGCATCTCTCTGACTACGCAGCAGCCAAGACTTATGGAGCATACACAGATAATTATGAATCACAATTACATCCCTGATCTTTTCTTCCTGTTGGAAGCCTTTACAAAAACAAAACGAAACAAAAATTGCAGAAATCCTCATTGCAATGCACTTCACTCCACCCAAATTAGAACCCAAAGAAACCAAAATCCATTGCAGGAGCCCCACTTCATCTGTGTACATGAAATCATGTACTTCTGAAAAGCTTAAAGATTCCCTAATAAAATACCCATAAAAAGCTCAGTGTGAGAATTTCTTTCTCATTACAAAGCAAATTACCTCATCATTCAGCATTTGACAACACAGCTCAGGAAAAAACCCAAACAAACCAAACCCCAAAAGAACAGTGGATTCTGAGCTCTCTTTTTGCAAGGAGGGCTACTCCTCTCCCTTTGCTCCATTAGTGCCTGAAATTATCATTAACTATCAGAATTCTGTAACACAATTGCATTTATTGTGCAAAGACAGGATTTTAGTGGTTTTGTGTTCATGGAAATGATGCACAGAAAGATCACAACCATCCAAGAACAAGCCTGGCCGTTACCTGCTTCTTGTCCCAAAATCTCAGAATCCCACTTAGGCTCACAGTAATTAAGATGAAGCTTTCTGACTTGTCCCTTAATGGCTGTAAAACTTTCATCTTGGTAAACACTAAAAAATCTGTCAATGTTTACCTACTCCCAGCTCTAAGCAATCACATCAATGCCTAACTTTGCAGCATTCAAATCTCTCAATAATGAAAAGACAATTTCCATTGATTCCACCACATTGCTATGCACAGGAGAAAGCTTTTGTCAACATCATTTCAATATTACTTTTTTATTTCTACTTCGGTCAACAAGCACACAAAGATCACTGCTCGTTTCTCTGAAAGTCCCACAGGAAGACTCTGGGTAAAAACTGATAAACAGGTCCTACTTTATAAAATACTCAGTCCAAGGGGCAAAGCTCCACGGGCTGTTTCTCAAACTGTTTTACACTGGGAAAGTTGGCTCAAAGATTGAGGGGGGCAAATCAGGAATTTCCTGTGGTAGGAAAAAGAAGAAAACTTGAAAAGTAAATAAGAGCACTGGGCTCTCCAAAGAGAGCACAAAAGGCAAAATTTCTAAAGCCACAGGCTAGAGAGAAGGAAAGATCTGATCTTTTAAAAAAACCCACTCCAAAATGGGAGTTAGGCACTAATCTAAATTAACCTGAACCACTTGTGGGTTTTATTATTCAAAGAAAAAGAAAGTTGGTGACCTCAGAAGGGTTTTGTTCCATAACTGTAACAGGGAAATAACCCCTAAATTCTACACTCCCATTTTAAAGAAAGGACACAAAGTTTAAGAGTTTTTAGAAGCTCTAGAAGCCCTGAAAGCAACCCAAATTTTCATCCTGGCAAAACCAAAACTTTATTTCCACTGATGAAGTCACCAGAATTTTAAAACTGCCTTCATACTGCCTGACAGCAGAAATCATCTAGTTCTTAATTCTCATTTGTGCTATTTTGATTTGTAAATAATGTGAAACAGCATGAAGAGTGGTATTTGTAGCTTTTTTTCAAACTCAAATCTTTTTTTTTTTTTGTGGTGGCAAACAATCACTATTCCTGCATTAATTAGAAGGCAACACAGAAAACATTATAGTAAAGCACATATCAAACAGAAAATATTGCCTGAGTAATGGATTTGCAGCATTCCTTCCCTGGAGAACAATTAGATACAAATCTCTTTAGATGAATAAAAACAAGAAAGAAAACAACAAAAATGCAGCTCGTACAAACAAAATGCTGTTGTAAAATTTGTTTTGCATACTATATTCAGATTAATTGTGACTGTTTCAAATATCATGAAGTCTGACACGCTCTAGCAGCAAAGAAGAGCTGTTGATAGGTACTTCAGCAGAAGCCTGGCAAGGTGGCCACTCCTGGAAATACTCTATTAGCTTTGGATCACACACAGTCTTAACAATAATTACAGCTTTGTGTGCCCTGAATCTTTCACAGAAACTGCAGCCACGCTCCCCCCCTCTTTGATCAGGCAGCTTTTCCTCACTTCAGCTGGGTTTAATTAAGGGAGGGATGTTTGAGCTGTCAGTTGCACCCGGTTTGCACAAGCTTCAATCAGGAGATCTGATGTTCCTTCATCGAGAGAAAGTTTTTGGTAAAGGTTGGGGAAGGAAAAGAGAAATGCCTCCCTGTATTTCCAGGTTTCCTTTAGAGCTGCAATGTCAGAAGTCCTCAATTTCTTGTTTCGAGAAACCTGAAAAACTGCTGAATGGATAATGTTCAAGAGCCCAGATGTTCCAAATCAAGGAGGAAAAGGAATTTTATGTCACCTGAGGAAAAAAACCCAACAGAGAATAACTTTACTCAAATTGAGATTTGCTTAGTGCAAACAACTGCTGCAATGAAGTGTTCAAAAACCCAAGCAGAGGAGAAAATGAAAGACTACACTAAAATGAGTTTATTTTGCACCTAAATAGTATTCTGAATACCAGGTGCCTATGTAAAACCACACATCATATATGGCTTAAGTAAAGTGGTGTTTGTCCTTCCACTCCTCTTTTCTCTCCAGAGATGGTTCCACATTTTTGGGATTAGTAACTTACTGGGTAATTATTTGCTAGAAGCTCACCACTGCCTGCACACAAACAGCCTTGTCCCCAGTGCCTGGGATTAAACCAAGGAAAAGTCAGGAAAGTGACGTTATCCCTCAAAATTCCATCTCCAACAGCAGACACTTGAGAATATTCCTTCAACAACTGTTCTGGCCAGAGGGCAAAGCCAAGAGCAGAACCACAGGGCAATCAGGGTCTGAAATCAAGGTTTCCTTTATTCACAGGCAGCTCCTGTTGCTCAGTGACATCCTTCCCCTCCAAAACACTTGAGCCTTTTAAAACATGTTTCTATTTGGAGTGTGGAGAAGTGTGGAGGGCAAAAAGCAGCTCCACCACCACAACAGTTTTGCTAAAGCAGTTTCTCAGGACAGTTTCATTTTGGTCTCTAAAGCCGCAGCTCCAGGGGTTTACAGAGTGCACTCTCCCTTCAATTTCTGATTTTAAAATAAGCATACAATAATTAGTTAATGGATTTCTAATGGATTATCACTCTAATAAAGCACAATTCTTTACAAAAAACATCTTTCAGTGATCTCGACAACCTGATTTAATATAAATTTAAGGATGAAAGGCCAGTTTCCCTCAGGCAATGAATCACAATCAAGGAGCCATTAAATTTCTGTTACATGTACAGAAGTAGAGCTCTGTTCATAGAATTTTATTCTTTGGAATCTTGTACATGATTTTTTCTCCTATAGAATTTTCCATGTGCTGTGCTGACTGCTGTCAGAAAGTTCTCTCTCCCCAGCCAGCCAACACAGGCTCTTTCTATTCTCTCTTTCTTTATCCCCCATCCTCTCTCGATCTTCCTCAGTTCTGCAGCACAATTTGAGGTGATGTCTCAAGGTGCAGAACAGAGTAGAGCTCCCTCCTGTGGCACAGCCACATCATCCTAGGGATTAAACCAAAAATCCAACATGCATCTCTGATCTAATGTCTGCAATTAAATGTACAGAAGTTCACACGATAAAATTTACAGAATATATGTTTTTCAATACATAAAAATTAGAAAAATAAGCTACTGGAAGTTCTTGATTGTCAGAGAGCTCCACCTGTTGCCATCCCTATTTGATATTTACCAATTTCTTCCTTTATTCACACTACAATGGAATCCACAGATTATTTGTACCCTTCTGTTCACAGAATTCTTACTATAACCCAATATGAAAGAATCAATATCATCTTATGCCTCCTCATATCAGGGCTTTCCTTCGTAAAAAGGAATGAAAATCTGAAGGTAGAAATAAACTGTCAAAGAAAATTGATATTGTGCTTTGCATAACACAATTTTCCTTCATAATGTTCTAAAGTTCTTGTATTTTAAACTATTAACTTTATGAAAACTGTGCCTTAGTCCAGACCAGTGAAAATACAAAGGATCATTTCCCAAAGGGATTTGTCACTTTTTTTCACTGACATCAAATAGTTGTAAGAGAAATGAACATTATGCAATAAAACATGACACATTATTAGGTGCTTTTCAAACTCAATCCAAGTAAAGATTACACCTTTATAATCCTACAGTTATCACCTGGAACACAGCGAGCATTTTCACTTTGCTTTAAGATGGATCAAAGTGGAAGAAAATAAAGAAATCTTATGTGATAAGAAAGGGAGTGGAAAGCTCTTTAAAAAGCACTGTTGAGTATAGAGATTTAATTCTTTCTGTACATGTCTGAACGAGGGGGAAACGAGAGAAAACCCATTTAAAGAGCAACATTAAGGTAACAAAAAATGAGTCCCAGCCAACCCTGAAAACCCAGATGAAGTGGGTAAATTCAGCATCTGGGAAAGTTTAAAAAAAGCTTTTATTAGACATGAGTGAGGGCATATAAGCACAAAGTTTCAAGTTAGTTCACAGATTCAATATTTCTGTAAAAAATCACAGGACTTTTCACAAACATGAGTTACTAACATTTTTCTTTCATTTTTCTGGTCTCTATTTCATATTTTTGTCTCTCCTTTTATGTTTCCTCCTCCCAGGCCTGCTCAGACATATTTCTGTGAGATCCCACCCTGCCAGCCTTACTCTGAACTCTCCATCCAACAATGTGCAAAGTGCCCTGACTCCTTCGGTGCATGGCATCGGCACAAACATGAAACCCATGAAACCAACACACAGTGCCACCTCTACACACCACAACAGAGAACACACCCTCAGCAAACATTCAAATTAATTAATTTTACTTTATGAGGAACATATTGTTTATACTGCATTTCCTACTGTGTTTACCTCCTGGATTTTTACCTCATAAAAAAGAGCAGACAGTGCACGATTTATCTTGCCACAAACCACATCCTCAGAGATGCACAAGTCCATTACTGGTTTTCTCCATTATAGCATCTCACCTCTCCAAAGTTTTTCTCACACTGTTAGGTCTGGATTCCTGAACCACAACCCTTCAAGATTTCTCTTCTTTGTATCTGAATTATTCACTGATTTTTTTAGCTGGCAATTTAGCTGATAGACTGAATTTTGTTACAGACTCTCCCTGAAGCAGGTATATAAAAAATGGATTTCTCACCAGCCCCTGAAGAACCTGAATGATCCCTTATCCTCCTGAACATATTGTTACCTCTCATCATGCTGTGTTCATACCCTCAAGGCAGTCTGTAGTCTGAGGCTGGTTTTGTCTCAAAGCAAATCAACAATTTTCACATTACTGGTCAAGCACTGAAACACTGATTTACTAATCTCTCTCTGTTGGCTTATATCATGTTTTGTTCATAAAAGAATGGAATATCTCATGATCAATTATGCAGGCCTGGGTAGAATTCCTTTCCCAACAATGAGCATAAAGATATTAAAACACATAGATACAATAAAGGGAATAAAAGCAGGTACCAAGCAAAAGCCCAGCAAAGTACTGTAAAAAACCCATATTAGGATAAAAATAAACATCTGGAATCTTGCCAGATGAGACCTGACCAATTTAAAGTTTTTCCAACTCCACTTCACTATGGAACACGCAGGCTACATCAAATTAAACAATTCACAAGAAATATCCAAACAGCACGTCTGGTACTTGATGGTCTGCAATAAAAACAGACTAACAATTCTTCTGATGCTTAGTGCACCACAGAGGAAAATTCAGCATTTCAGTATACCTTAAGGAAAATTTCATACTGGGGGTGATTAAAAAACCACACATGCACAGAATCACCCACATTCATCCCAGAAAGCTTCACCATGGCTCGTTAAGGCTGAGAGAGAGAGGCAGTGAAACAAAGGAGGGCTTTAGGTTTGAAATGATTGTGGGGTGCTCCGGTTCAAGATAAACCTGCTACTCCACACATCCTGCAAGAAGCCCTTGTAATTCCACCTTGACTTTTAAACCTAACAGATTTAACAGAAGACAGACTGACAGTTCCTTCCACCACAATTTCTCACATCTCCCTCAGTATTACTCAGAATAAAGAAAGCAGAGGGCAGAAAAATGAAGGCTATGACTGCTCAAACCTTTATTCCTCAGCCATTTCCTACCAGAGAAGTGTTCATGTTATCCTGTCTCTCAGTAGGGAAACTGGACTTGACCAAGCAGAAGGAGATTAAAGTTGTTTTTTCCACAAGGTTAAACTCATCTTTAATTGGGAAGCATCTAATTCTACAAGGGTTACAGCTTAGTAACCATGCATGCTCAAAGCACAAGAGTAAATGAAGGAAAAGCACTTCCCTTTAAATGGCCAGTGTAAAAACCTGCACAGCAATTCTGAAATTAGGTTTGTAATGGGATCGTGACAAACTGATTGATCTCTCCCCCCCTAATTTAGAAAGATGATTATTTGGGACAATAATTAGCAACATTGCCATTTACTGTATTAAATAACAAACCAAACACAACTGGTTTCAGTCAGGACCAGAAAAGGAGAGTTGTTCTATTCGGACAGCAAAATAATTTGCCTTTTTTTCAGCTATATATTTTAATAAGTTAACTTTGTCCAAAGATTCACAGCATTCACCTGCTGCACATCCCAGCAAACACAAGGGGGTAATGAGCTGCAGCCCTGAAATATTTACCTGCAGCAGAATCAGTACACTTAACCTCACCTTAATTCAGTTATGTCTATTGACCTTCATGCCAAACATCCACTCACACCAAATGTGACACCAGCCATGCAAATACTTCAAAGCTGTTTTCATGGGGGGATTACATTTTTTATTCCAGGGTGAAAAATTAGGTAAGTGAAAGTATTAGTAAATGCCACAGGGCCACAGAGGACATTTCTCAGTGGAAATCAAATTGAATAGCAACAGTTCTGTCAGGACTGTCAGTGAACAACAGGCTCTGCAAATAAATAAACAAATAAATTTCAGCTTCTGGGATTGTTTGTGTGAGTGCTACTGAGGACTGAGATTTCAGAATGTGTTGCTGATGTTGTTCCCTCGAACTGCACAAGGTCCTGGACATATTTCTGACCCACAGATTATTTTGTTTTTAAACTGGTACCTATAAAAAGGCAGCTCTGCACACACAGATCATTTATGTGCTGAGAAGACACATTTTCTAAAGACTAAATAAACATTTTAAGTACATTTGAGCTCAACAACATCAAATACTGGTGGTTTTTTCCCCTATAGCTTAATAATGTCAATTGAATATACGTAACTAAATATAGCCCAAATTGCTTGTAATCTGATTTTTAACTTGGCAGGGTCAGTTCTTCAGTAGGATTCAAACTGCTGAGATGCCACAAGCTTAAACAATTAGCAATGCAGAAATGAAGAAGGAAAACTGTTTATTCACTGATGCCCTGAATTTTCTAAAAAAAGCCTCTAGTTTGGAAAAGAAAAGCAGATTATTTGTACAAACTAATTCTTCCTATCTTCTATCGCCGTGCTTTCAGCAGGGGGATTTTCTGCCAGTGCTGATGAAATCCAGCAGCCCCTCAGATGTACTTCCCAGAATTACAAGCACGAGCAGTTTAATCAAGTGTGTCTTGGTTGCTCTGGCAGCCCCATTTAAATATCAGGCGAGTGTTCAGAGATAAAAGGTTTTTAAATGTAACCTCTCAGAAAATGATACACTGTCAATTTCCTTTTCAAAACTGCATTTTAGGGATTCTTTTCTTGCATTTGGGGCAATACAAAATAATGCAAATCTGGGGCATGCAGACTCAGGGGCTGTCAAACAGCCAAGCAAATCACTGGAATCTCAAATCTAATACCCAAATCACAAATTTAGCTGTCTTAGAGGTACAAAAACTTAGAGCAGAGTGTCCTAGATGCAAAATTTAACGTACACCACCCATGTGATACTTCCTTCTTTGCTCATGTTCATCAATCTACATAAAACCCTACAGAATAGGTAGTACAAGGTGGCTGCTCTTAAGACCTTTTATTAAGTCATTACCAATCAATTCAAACTGACACAAGTCTGTAGCAGGGCAAAAAAAATGGTATTCCTGGCACTTAAATACATGCTCTGCTTCAAGAAGTTCCTTGAAACATGAACAACTGATATACAAAAATTAATTGTAAGGCAGAGGCTGTAGAGCATTATAGGGCTTACTTAGGAAAAGTATTTTATATGGATAAATAACCATTAATTCTCCTTTAGTCAAGAGTTGCACTTGCAAATTAAACTGTTTTCAAATGTCATTTCTGTAGATAGCAAGAAAGAAAACTTGATATAAACACTGCAAGAAAAGGCAGATACATAAAACTCTTCTAAGGTTTATGCGTGGCCTGGAATTGGAAAATCATTGAATGGTTCTCTCTTCCAGTTCCCAGAGCACTGAGAAATGCCTCTACGTTTAAAATCACATTTAAATACATGCAGGCAGAAGATAGTTACTTCAAATGTAAGGACATACACAAAGGTCCTAGAAATGTTTTCCCTGTGGGGTTGTGAGAATCCCCTGTTTATGAGCAACTTCAGACATTAATGTACATTTTCCTACAGAAAGTAAGACACTAGTACATTTCAAGTCCCAAAAACAAAACCAGGCTTTCCTAAAAATGACATCTCCAAACACTTGAAGGGAATTACTCTTCCCTGAGAAGCCAGGAGGAAATCCCAAGTGCTGAGAGATGCCAGGAGCACTCCTGCCATTGCCACTCTCTCAGCGCTCTGGGGCACGGTGGAAATTGCTGTCCTGCTGCTCAGTCACTGACAGGAGCACAGCTCCCAGCCCTTTCCAGAAGCTGAGATCCTGCTCTGGGAACATTTGCTCCTTCCCCAGGGGCTGCTCTAAGAGACTCTGAAGTGCAGCTCCTACAAGAGAATTACCAGTTGATGTTTAATGCACATTTAATACTGAACATTCCCACTGCATAAAAGTCCCCCCCCCATAAAGCAGATTTGTCCCCAGACCATTTCTGTACAACTGAAGTACATCAAGTGAGGAAATAAACCCCTCATATTTAGTTGTGAAGCTGTAATGGTTATTAGATAGAACCAGGAACATAAATGCACATCAAGTGAGGATACATGCCTTTCAGGAAGGCAGCTTTTTTATTCCATAAAAAGGATTCTGTTCTAATGAATGGTGTTCCTTACTGGAAATTAAAATTAGTTCACAAATTGCTGCTGTTCCATTTAATGATAAGATGAATGCACAGTGCTTTGAATTTTTTTTTATCTGCAGTAATTTTTGCTCTTTCATTCATCGTTCTCTTAATTTTGCAATTCTTTAAAAATAAGCTTTTAATTCTTCACATGTATGCAATCAGTTAGAAAACCCACGTGGCAGCATTTAGTGCCCTGGTAGGCAAAAGATTTTAACAAGTCTAGGCACGTTAATGTCTCTTATTAGGGTAAATGATACAGCTGAAAAGAGAAAAGCCATCCAAGGTCTCCATTTAAGGACACATCAGTACACGTAGGACACTGTAGAAATAAATTCATGTCAGATTTTTTATAAAATATACACAGCCGAAGTCATTCTTCTCCAGGTTGCAGGATAACAAAAAGCATTAACCCAGGGACCAAATGTGCTCCCTCCTGTGCCCTCGCTCTCCCCCTTCTCCTGGGAACAAGGTTCAAGGCTCCTGTTTATTTTCTTGAGAAATAAATATTCTCTAAAGGAATAAACTTTTGTCATAAAGTGTATGTATGATGTTGGAAGGGGGAAAAAGCGGTATTTATTATTCATGTATTTATAGTTCTAAATCAATATTAATGTTAACTCTGTACAACTTTCCATTTGTTTCCTCTGAAATTGCTTTTCATTCTGTTTTTAATCTTTGTTAATAACATTTACATTTGAACTCCATTAATCTGAATGCTTTCTCAATCCCCAACTAGACACTCATGTTTTAACATCACTGAAAATGGTGTATACACCTACTGCAAGTAAATATAAAATTCAGAGTTCTGCACTTTAGAAAAGATCTTCAATTAGAGGCACGAACTGAAATAAAACCAGGAGTAAAAGCCAGATTTGGCATAGTCTGTAATTACTTTTCTAAACTGTTCAATCAGACTCCCCAGTGCTGCATGCAGCAGGGCTAATTATAAAAGAAACCTCTCCCATTTAAAACTGAATTATTTACAAATTCATCTTCAAAGAAAATACAATTCCACCCATGGATCAGATCATAAAAGAGTTGTTTCAGGAATCACATATAAGTTATTTAATATGGCAAGAGATTCACAGAAGGAATATTTTAATCCCCTTATTTTCTTCAGCCACACTACACTGAGATGAGTAACTGTATGTGCTAAATAAAAAAACTGATTAAGTGAAAAATTATCTTGCTTAGAAACTGACCAAGAAAAAATCCAAAATGAAAAGGTAGGTAGAATTTCTATTCATCTTTTTGTCACCCACAGTACCAAAAGCTTATTTGTTAAAAAAAGTTAGAAAAGATAAAATTACTTAAATTCTTTCACAGAATTTGCTTCTATATCATAGATATTAACTTCATTATTATGAATTAGTATTATGAATGGTATTTTTCTTGTCAGTGACCTCCTACCTTAATTTGACACTCCAAGCAGTATTACTCTCACATTTTCTGAAGAAAGTCTCATCCACAACTACTGGTAAATAGCTTTGTTTATGGCAGGAACAGGAAAGAGAAACTACACCCGGAATATTATAATTCCTGCATCCTAAAACTCTACTGAGACACGTCTCAAATTTTCTGAAACACTCAGAAAGATGTTCAGCCTGAAATTCTGTAACTTTCTAATCTCACTATGTGCCATCACCAACAAATCTTCAGGCAGCTGATGAAATCAAAGAAATACACACTGCAGACTACAGTGTCATTTTTACACCCTCAAAAATTATTCTTCAATCTAATAAAAAACATGGGAACGTAGAAAACTTTAAAATATTCAGTGGTAAGCAGAAACAAACTTGATCACCTGATATAATGGGAGAGGACTTTCTAAAGAAGAACCACACTCCTTATCAGGTCATCTATTAATTATGCAAACACAAATTCTGAGGTAGAATCGGTTCATTTCTTACAGCCTTATCTCTTTTGTCAAGCCCCCAAAGTCCCAAGGAGATAAAAGCTGCCAGGCATGCACAGTTCTGGGGGTTGGTAATCTACCTGGGAATCAATGTTCGTGTGCTAGAGCCAGGCTGCCCACGACAAATAATTTTCAAACATTTCATAGGATCCTCCTACTACTGCCAATACAAAGAAGCATTTGTACACATTATTTTTTTACTCTTTTGCACTGTCAGACAAACTTTCTTCTCTAAGAAATTCAGGTGATAAGCTACAGAGAGAAAAATGTTAAATATTATCTACTTGGCTCTTTTTTTCTCACCAAATCATTTGAATGATGCCAATCATTTCTGTAAGTACATACACAGGTAGCAAAACGAATATACAACTAAAAAACCAATTTCTATAACCTGGAAAGCAGAGCTGTCAACCTTAACAAGAAAAAACAGTGGTAAAGGTGCATTCCATAAATTGGTTTAATTTCTGAACAGGAGTGGGGCCGGTGTGACAGAATTCAGCCTCTGCACAGGGTAACACGGCACAGGACAATTACAAGGAAATACTGGAAGTTTTCCTGGTGTGAATGTATCTCAGGGAAATAATAAGCTTTGTTTAATAGCACAACTGATAAATGTGATTACCAGCAGCAAGTCTCTTACCCTTGCACGTAAGACAAGGTGAAAGGGAAGATGTAAGGAATAAGAAACAATTTTCCACTTAGTCAGGAGTTGTCTCCCTTAAGCTACTTTCCTGCAGTCTTGTCAGAAACTTAAAATAAATCCATACAGAGAAGATATTAAATATCTTCTTGTGAAATTCTGTCACTGACTCCATTCAGATGGTAAATCCTGCAAAAAACCGACTTTGCACAGACACAGCAGTGGGGAGAAGCTCCTCATTACATCTACCCACCAAACGTGATGAGCAGCTGTGAACAGCTCTGAACCTCAATCCACCCCTTTTTGTTTCCTCTGAAAAACCCCCAAAACCACGATTCCTGTCATGACTTCTGTTGCAGCAAGAAAGGGAAGATAGCACAGGAACTACCTGAGCTTCTCTAACGCACAAAATGCCTTGGACTTGGCCATGCACCACACTCCAAAAGCTCCCGTATCCACACAGAGGTGGGATTTGTGCACAGTAAACCACTGGAAGTTCTTTTTTTTTTTTCTTTTTTTTAAAGGCCTTCTTCTTAGTCTTTGCTGCAATTCTGTGAGCTTCTCATACCTACAGTACACTTTTTACTTTAAACTTTTGAAGAAAATGAAAGCTGGATATACAGAAACAAACTAGAGAGATATCATATCATAGTCACCCTCAGATTTTACTTGGTAGTGCTTAAAGAATCCACAGAAATTAAAGGACAGAACACTTTCAAGTGAAAAGAAATGTAAATATTTCTCTAAAATGATGGTAAAAAATAACCTAAAACCATTAACAAAATTAATACTCTGCCCTTCAGAAAAAACACATCTGGAGCTAAAATAATAAGTACATCAACTTCACTGCTGGTATTTTTCTCAAACTGATTCAATAATTCTTTCAGACAGAAAAAAAAAAATCCCCATACTAAGTTTATGGCTGCTCACTGTAACTACTTCCTTCAAGAAAGCTGTCTAGTTGTCCCCTTGAAAACCTGATTATTGATGATTTCAGTTCTACTCAGTTCTGTTTGCTCACATTCACCATGTTCATAGAAGCTTTTTTCTCTGCTCTAGAAGAAATGTGTGAAAGAAGAGATGTAAAACCAAATCTCAAGTGCTGTAAATACTTAAGCAGAGGATGAGAATGTTCAGATCACCAGTGAGGACATGCAAAAAGGATATGCTCATCTTTTCTACAAACTTATCGTGCTCATCCTGGGTTTTAGGGAAGTTCTCAATGTCCTTCTCCAGGCGCTGGATCTGCTGGTTCATTGAATCAAGGTTGCTCTTCAGAGTCTGGGCTGAAACTGAGGAAAAAAAATGGGTATAAAGCTTCCGGATTCCAGAAAGGGTATCAGAAGGGGAAAAAACAATGTCAGTGTAAATAGTTTTAAAGAGAATGATTCCATTAAGTAGACTCACATTTTTCCAAATTACTACTCGTAAAAATCCCTCCCTTCATAAAAATAAAGTGAAAATATCTCCTGTAATATACCAGATCATCATATTTAACACTGAAATGTCACCACTTAATTCTACCAGTAGTTCAAATTACTCCATTTCTATTTAAATTTATGGTAAAAATTCCAATATTTCTAATATTATTATTTCTAATATTCTTTTAAATCTAATTCAAAGATTAAAAACTAACTAGAGTTCAAAGAGATTTCATCATCTTAATGCATGTAGTTGGTTAAATGAATGATCTTATTATTAACACACATTTCTGTTACAGGAATGATTTAAGGACTAGACATGGGGAAGAAAATTAAATAGTTTTCTTACATTGAAATTACACTGATTTCTGCGACCCAGAGCTGTGTTAACAGCAAAGGTAGGTCTGAATAATAAAAGCTGCTGATAATCAAAAAGAAGTAAGGGACTCAGAGGTACAGCACACTAATTAAAAAGAAGAGGGTACTGTAAAGAACTCCTGCTTGCTGTGTGACAGGCCATTCTAATGAAAACCACTGTGATGCTAAATTGGGTTAAACAACCCCTAACTGATACATCATGTGAGCAAAAAATGACAGCACCATTGTGAGGGTGAAGCAATCCCAACTACAAAGAAATTCCAGACCTGGATGGAAAGTGAGAGAGAAATTCTTGGTCCAGCAGGAGAATTAAACCTGAACTGGCAATATTGACTTTCGTGCCATAGTCCACGGGGTCCATTTGTCATTCTCATTTCTAGCATAAAGAACAATGGGACAAGCACTTCCTCTCCATTTAAAGCTGCCTTGTGGAACCCAAGTCTCTCTTCCATTCTTTGTCTCCTCTTGCACAGTTCACAAATCAGTGTGTCCAAGGAAAAGCAGAGACTCCCGAGACCCCTTTCCCCCTAGTGCAGCCAAGAAAAGCAAATGACTCCATTTTTTAAGGGGATTTTAGTATCTTTTGATGGCAAGTGATTTGTCCAAAAGTTCCACCACGTACTTTCTAAAGAACCGTTTATTTTTCTATTTTCTTGTTACTTAAAAAAAATGGTGCCGTGACTACGTGAGATTAAAGAGTAGAAGGAAATTGAGTCACGATGGCCTGAAAAACAGCATACAGGAAATAAAAATCTGGTAAATAAGGAAGCTGTTCCCAGAAGAAAATCAATTTTCTATTCTTTCTAAGTAACGACTCACATCAGCCATAACACTGATTTCACGAGCGTGTTCAAATACATAAGGCACCAATAGAGCTGTCTTTATAGCAGCCATTATCTTGATTTTATTTTCAATTTTATCCATTTTATACTGGGTACCAAAGGAACTACTAATCATGTAATCCTAGAATTATAGTGAAAGTTTTTTAAGCTTAATTCAGCTGGGGTGGGAATCTATACTGACCACAGAATCCTTGTAGCTTTTGAATTCACATTTGAGAGTTAACCTTGAAATCAACCACTAAAACACTTGGAACACCACAAATTATCAAAGCTTTTAGGTTATGGTCGCATTAGTTTAATCATTTGATATTATGATCAAAGCACACATTTTTGCTTGAACTGAAGGACTTGAATTACTGTAATATTTTTATAGGCTGTTATGGAGTTGGAGAGGGGGACAAACAGCACTGAAGGAAAATGCTAGAACTGAAAAATAAATGAGGAGGATGCAAATGGTGGCTTTGTTCATAAAAAGAACAGCAGTTGGTATGTAAAGAGGCAACACAACACAAAGTTTAACTGTTTGCAGCAATTTGAAAATATTTAAATGCATGACCATGTAGCAAGAGTAAAAGTTTATTTTTGTCTGAAATGCAAAAGTACAAAAAAATTCAGCAAGCAGTGACATAACTGTTAGCCTTTCTGATCAAAATGGATGGGAAGTGTTTTCAGTAACACTGTTCCATAAAGCTAGGTTCAGAAAGCCCTAGATTAGGTGCACAGTGGCTTTGGAAGGATGGAGGAACTCTAGCCAAGCAAGAAGGCTGCATCCTAAAGCTGTGCTTCCCATAATTAACTTCTATATTCACACTCAATTAACAAAAAAACCATTGTAGAATATGCGATTCTGTTCACTTTTTTTTTTCCCCCTAGCTCAGGCAAATATACAAGTTTCTGTTCAAATAATTTATGAAGTTGTTGTTCTGCAAGACAAATTTAAAAATACAACAGAACAGGGAACATATATATACAGACTACAATAAAATATCTGCATTTCCTCCCATAAACCCTTTTATTAGAGATTTACTACTTCAGTAATGTGCAGAGGAATCAACATGAATACCTTTTACTTTCAGGGAAATTCATGTAAATTTCTTCAAACTCTTGCAAGGTTTTAATTTATGAAAGCATAAATTCTGCTTGCAGCACAAAGCCATTTCCTTGAAACCATTTCAAAATGCACACACTGAACAGCCTGTCCTCTGCACTCCTCAAAGACAGAGGCCTGTTCACCTTCAATTTGCCCATCATTCCACATGAAAATTAAGCATCTTAATAGAACTAGTCTCAAAAATGGACATGAAAGGCAGCATTTGGCCTTCAGTGGCACACAAGCACTGTGCAAGGGCTCTTATTGAGACAAACCTCTCTGGAGCAGCCATTCCAACATTATTCCATTTAATGCTGCAGCAAGATAGAACAACCAACTAAATCCAATACATAAATAACTGATTTGAAGGTAGGAACATGAGGCAAATACAGAAAATGAGGAAAACATGAAGAAAAACAACCCAGCAGCAACAGCCACCAGATAAAAAGTCCTGTGTGTAACCCCAAACACTCGAGGATGAGAGACCCAAAAAAAAAGAAAGCAACCTAAAGGATGCCTGGCCATTTATTTCCTTGGATTAGCAAAGATAAAATGTTTGCCACATTTCCAAATTAAAACAAATCCACAGCAGTAAACAACGCACTTCACCCAACCTCACAGCTTTATAGGACAAAGAAGACTCCCATCCACAGTGGAAAGATCAGCATTCAAGAAATGGGAAAGTCTGAGAATTCAAGAGTCAGTCAAATTTGCTGACATAAAAAAGAGTAGAGACAGAGTATAAATGAGTTTAGAAAGTAATGATGTGGATTCTTAGACAACAGGTTCAGAAACAGATCAAGAGTAAGAGGCAGGGATGTAATTTTTAACATCTCTGAGAACACGTGCAGACGGTCGGGGAAACAGCCTGGAGGAACTGCAGTGTTCCCCCCAAATGACCTGTCTAAAAAACCCACATAAACCCCAAAACCTATATATGGATCCATCTTCAAGGCCAAAGAGAGCAAAAAGGCAGCAAAATTTCTCAGTTACCAAATTGAGTCAATCTGGTCCTTAGTTTAGCCCTAAGGAGAGGCTGGCTTGCAGAGGGCACCTGCAGCTCGAAGGTGGAAAGAAATACAGAATCTTTAACGTGTGCACCTCAAACCATGATGATAAAAGGATGAGACCAAGAAAAAAGCCAATAGCAGAAGTTAAACATGCATGTTTCATCTCACCACAGGATCACTGTAACACACAGGAATACCATGAACAAGGTGATGTGATGTGTAACCATGTATTGTCCAGATTATTCCTGTCAGCTGCAGACTAATACAAGCACTTGGATCTATCAATAGTTTCTGCAAAAATACTGAATGCAACTCACTTATTCATGCATCATTAAATCTCGGACTGATTAAAAGATTTTGTATATTATTATTTAATGACAGTAGAAATTCGCAGTCACTGAACAGAGGGCACAATATTATTTTGACATGGAAGGTAATACTTTCCTTCACCTTATTATTTTCCCTGTATTAATTGCTCCTCCAAATTGATCGGTTTGAAAAAACCCCTCAAACCAATCCCATCCACTTATTTTGGAGAAAGCAGTTGCACAGTCTGCACGCTAAGGAAGGCTTAGTGAGTGTCTGGTAGAGCACTTTACTCCCAGAAAAATACTACCAGCAGTTAATCTCATGCTGATGTCGAGCACTAGCTGGTCCCTGTAGTCAAGCTAAAGCATTTTGTATTTACATTAATACAGCAATAGGACCAAAGGTCAGACTAATCCTTTCTAAAATAAGATTGCATCAGACTGAGAGTCCTCCCCACAACAAGAGGTGAAATGATACATTTTGATTAGATGCAGTGTCTCTTGCATAAGGAATTTAAATGGTCTCTGATCATGATGCAAAACTGGGATGTCCATGTCCACAGTTGGAAAAACTCTGAAGTGAAAGCCAACAATATAAATTACTTCAGCAAGCAAAAGCAAGTCTGTATGAAGCAAATGAACTCACGGATTTTTAAGTCTAGACAGTATTTGGACCGTAACTACATTGTAAGCATACTAATGACTATTTATTTCTTATTGCCTGAGGGCAGATGGAAGTAGTCTTCCACAAAAGAATGAAAGGCAGTTTGGAGAGAAATGAGTGAGCAAGTACATAATCTGCAGGAATTACAAGCATTGATTACTCAATTCATACCAAGTAAGTTTCTATTTGTTAATAAATGTTTAAACACCTCAGAGTCAAAGGGGAAGAACAGATTCTACCTTACCCAGCTAGAGGAGACACCATCCTCCTCTTCCAAAACGTGGGAAAGCTTTCTCACACAACCTATACATCATGCATAATAGATTTTTTCCCTCACGGAATCTTCCCTGCACCTTTTCAAGTTCAGGAGTACAAGCAGGTCTGCCCAAATGGTAATGTTTTGTTTATATGCTATTACTATGTACTGGAGTTTGACTGGAGGAAGCTTCAAAGCAGAATTTGTAACAGATTTCACACATGGATGCGCATTTGCACTTTTGATTTGCATGCTGAGATTTCCTTCCCCAGCAGAGTCTCTGCATCTCAGCTGCCTGCTCACAGCACTGCTGTGGAAGGGTGAAGAAGGCAGGGACACAGCAGTGCTCCACCTTTCAGACTGCTACAGCAACTTCACTGCCTTGGCCAAACAAAGATACAGCACTCATGCATTGCTGTCACTGTCCTGTCCACCTGCAGGTAGAGGTGAACACAATTTTAATGTGAAACACTTTGTAACAAGTCCAAACCCGAGTAACTCTTGGTTTAGAGTTTAATGAGAGATTCAGTCTCAGGCACTCTGTGTGTGCCACCCTCCCACTTGCCCTTGTCAGGAGCGGCCTTTGCCCACAACCCTTCTCATTTACCTCACTGACTAAACAGCAAACAAGAGCATCTTGTAGAATGTTTTTTAGTTGAACTGACTTTTTGTATTACAACTACAAATCTCTTAGAAAACAGATGTCCCAATTTTAGAAAAATAACCAGGAGCACTGGAGCTGATGGGTGAGAAGAGCACTGCAATCAGCAGCGTTCTCCTGGCAATATGGGATATCACCTCCAGAGCACTCCAGAAACTCGCCGTACTTTGATGTTGATTTAATTACAAATGTCTTCCAAGATCTCAAAAGTTGAGTTTATTTTTAAAAGACAGCTTATAATTACAAAATCAGAATGTATTAAATGAGCATACTGAAGCAAAACTGCTGGCAGGGGTATAAGACAAATTGCAAATGAGGCACAGGAGACAAGTAAAAGCAAGAAATGCATAGAGAAGGAGCAAAGCTGTTGTCACACAACCCGCTGCTGATATAAAAACTCACAGAGATGTTGGGCAACTTCATCCAACTGACCTCCCTTCACACTCCCAACCTGTAACTGGACCTGGCCTTTCTGACTGCCTGACCCACTTGCAGAGGTGCCACAACCTTCCTTCACAGCCATCAAAGTGCAAATTCAACCACAGATAAGCAGGAAAAGAAAGAACAAAGTGCCATTTTGTAGCTTTCACCTCTCTCTAGAGGCTTGTATTAAGGAATTCTAAATGGATTACACAACTTAAGACATTTAAAGCAATCCTCAACTCTGAATTGGTTTAACTACAGCCAGAAATTCTTAAATGCTTTAATTTCTTTAATAAGCAACAGCCCATGAGAGTCATTTGGACTGTTCTTTCATTTTGCCCCTGATACTTACACTTCAGGGAGAGAAGTGCAGCCTTAGAATGCAGGCCATACAAAAAGCTGTTTAATGGAGATTCCAAATTATAACTTCAAAATGGAGCTTCAGAATGCAGAACAACCACAGCTCTGTACACCATTTATTACACACAGACAGCAACTAAAAAAATCCTCAAAGCCGTCACAGACTGGGAAAATTCACTAAGCAATTTTGCAGCGTGTAAGGCAATCCAGAATCTTAGTGAGTCTCCAAAAAGATGTCTCAGGGAAACTGCTGCTTGGAACTACAACACAAGAAGTGCCTGTGAGGTTTCTGCCTCCCTGCCTTCCTCACTGATGCCTGTCAGCGAAGGAGAAGTGTCCAGGGGAAGCTTTTAATGAGCTGATGCCTCCCCCATCCACGGGGCAGTGCTGGGTGCACACCCAGAGTGCCACGACAGCAAGGAGTGCCCCCGTGTTCGATCCACCTGTGTGTGTCCTACAGCCAGAAGCACCCAGAGAGTTCCTTCCACACCACTACTGCAGTCTGTGTGAGTGAAAACAACGACAGCAGCCTCTGCACAACCTGTGGTTATGATGCAAAATGCCAGCAGCTTCAGATCCCATTGCAGAAAAGTCCCAGGTGCCAGAATTAACCGTCTCCTGCCACAAGACACTGTCTGCTTTATACCCCTCGAGCCGGATTGGGCAGAATCTGTCACAGCAATTTAAACTGTGCAAGGTGGAAATGCTGCAGATCTCTTTGCTAAAACAGTTTTTTCTGCTGCAACAAACTATAAAACTTTTGTTTGACAGAAAAACGGCTGCTGCTTATGAGCATGTTTTAAATTGCTATACTTCAAAGTGACAGCGGCACAGGATGTTTTAAAATATTTCCCCCATTCTAAAATCACGCCATTAAATCACAGTGAAGTACCTGTATAAAATCTTAAAATTAATATTTTATTACAGTATTTGTAATAAAAAAAGTACACACATATTTGTATTCCACAGTGTTTCTGATTGCTAATGGCCTTTCTCGAGAGATGCCTCAACCATCAGAACCATATGTTTGCAAATTAATGAAATAAATTTCAATGTCCACATGAGTGACAAATCTGTGCTGGGGTTATTGGTACTTTGTAGTCCTCTGCACACACCTGATTCACCCCCACAAGGCACCTTTCACTTGATTTTAACACTGGAAAATAATTATCAAGTGGCACACCTTCGCATCAGGCAAAGAATTCAGAATGTTAAGGGCTCAAAAAAGCCCTCACTGTTAGAGACTAAGATATATGTATATATTATATATATACCACTTTCACAGTTAATCTCAACTTGCTCTGACACTGCACAGCCCAGTGACTGCCACTGCTGGCAGACAAAGCAAGCAGGTAACAGGTACATCAGAAACTGGATATTCAACAGATAAAGACACAGCTATGGTTTATTTTTATGTTTTATTATTTACAGGCACAATGTTTGAATCATAAACTGGGATTTAAAAGCGTTGCTCTTAATATCTAAAATTAAGTTGCTGTTATAAAATACATGGCTAACTTATTTTAATCATCTTAATTTTGTGTGTTACCTACTTAATTTTTTTGTTTTCTGAGAGGCTTGATACTCAGGAGAATGTTAACTTAAAAAATATATTTCTTTTCTAACTAAGTCCAAACTATACTTTTAACCACATGACTGTGCCTAGAAATATCTGATGTGTAAGGTACCTCTTGTTTTTATTTGGAAATTTGACTGAACCCCAAAATGGGATGGGAATTTTTCAGGTATTTAATAAAACGCTCAGGATATAAACTGGAAAGAGCAAATACCATGAAAAGCAGCAGGTGGAATAACAAGTGAAATGAACAATGCAGGAATGTGCCACCAAGGTCTCAAGGGGACAAGAGGAAAGCACTGAGGCTGGGGCAAGGGAAGGGAGTATCACTGCCATCAAACAACGCACTTCATCACAACCTGGTGAGTTTTGATTGGTTTTCCTTTCACAGTCTGCTTCCAGGAAGAAGAAATGCTTTTCCAATGATCCCTTGATAGTTAATCATTTTGACCTTTGCTTATATTTTCCAGACTAAAACTGTTTCCTAATTTATTTTTACTGTTCATAAACCTCCAGGTTGATCTTCCATCTTTAAAAAGATCAACTATTTTATTATACCTAATATCAGATTATTGAAGATTTTAGTACATGCATGGGCAGTTCATCTAATCCCATTGACCTTTTCATATTAAAATCCAGTTTTATGCTTTATCTGCTTTGTTTAAAAGAAAAAAAAACAAAACAGCCATTGTTCAGATGCTGGTTCTTCATTCTTGGATGAAAATTGAAGCTGAACAGGACTTCTTTTTTTCTTTACATGGAACTGAGAATATGCAGCCAAGACTTAAAAGAAGTTGAAGATGCCAAGTGTAGCATTTGGAAGGTTATGTACAGTCCAAACTACAAGGCTGCCTCCTGACTAAAAAGTACCAGCACCCATCTCAGGTAATGACACTCACCTGTCTAGCTCATATTTCCTTATTTAAAATTCTTGCAGAGATAATATGTGCTGGTAGATTTCTTCCTATTTTATGAATAACTAACTGATGCCAGCATCCTCATAGCCAGCCAATTTATTCCAAAAGAGGCTTCCCACAGGAAAAATAAACCCAACTGTCCATCCCTGAAACCACGGGTTTATAAAACACCAAACAATAAATAGGAAGTGCAAATCTCTTCCATGCAAAGCACTTCAACTTCCTACACAGAAAAAGCACCACACGTGACAGAGCAGATGAACATTACAATTAACAAACCCCAAGAAGGACCATGGGGAACAGCTGAAGCAACTTGCACAAATCCCAGTTATTCTGCCAAAAAGCTGCTTTGCTCCAGAAAGCAAAGAAGGGCCGAAAGGGAAGTTTTGGTCATTAAAAATGAACAGTAATTTATGCTGTGCTACAAGTCAGTGCTGTTTATAGGAAATGCAGCTTTTATCTTACAGAATGAAACAAATTTAACGGCAGTAAGATCTTTTTCATATGTATTCTAAGCATCAGAATTATTAGAGGCTTTGCTCCCATTAATATGCTTTCTCTGTTTAGGATGCTACAGCTTAACTAAACTTTACTGACTCTTTCAGTTTAATTCCTGAAATCAACTTACAGAACATCAGAGCCTTTGAATCAAACTATAAAAATCTCAAAGCTGCAAGGTCAAGTGTCAGCCACAGAAGAACATTTATAAAAGATCATCAAAAGTGCCTGGTAAACCAGAAAACTTCACAAAGAAAGGAAGAAAAAGATTAAAAGTCACCTCAAGAAAAGAATTATCAAGTGGTAGAAAACATTTTTGGAATTTAGATAAGATACCCAACTCCTACTTGCATAAATAAATTAATCACTGCATTAGTCCACCTCAGAACCACAGAATATCCTGAGCTGGAAGGGAATCACAGGGAACATCCAGTCCAGCTCCTGGCCTTGCACAGACACCCCAATAACCCCAGATCAGCCCCATTTTGTCCATGGGCACTCAGGCCTATGAAACATCCTGCAGCAAAGTGTGGCAGGGACACATTTAATCAATCCAAATAGAGTAGAGTTTATATGCAGAAAAAAATATGGAAACGTGTGTGCAAAGTTCAAGAAACAGCAAAAAAAGTGTATGATAAAGACAGACACATAAAAGTGTGAAGAAGTCTGAGATGAAACAATGGCAAAGTTGGGTTGATGGATGAACTATTCCCCAGGTCCTCTGGGAAAGAAGAGTTCTGCTCTCACCAGACAGTTTAAGACAGAAGAACATAAACCGAAAGCAAATGATGGCCTAATTAATAAAGTATCTGTCTAACAGCTAATCACTGCACTGAAGAGAGACACTGACTGATAACACTGCAAAAAAGGAGACAAAAATTTCCAAGAGAAAACCTGGACAGAGCTAGTGGAAATGTGTATCCAAATACTTCTCACCTCCACTTCCCTCCATATTCTTGTGCTCCCCCAGGTATTTATCTTCTGATGAATCAGGTAAATTAAAAGCTTGTGCTATCTTCAGCTACCACCTACTTTGGCCTTTGAAAACTCAGCAGCAAGTCTGCCAAGCAGCACAGCCTGTGCCCCATGTCCAAGAGATGAAGGAAGCTATCATGACAGCATAGGGTTAAAATGTTTCTAAATCGTGGTAGCTAAAGTAGGCCTTGGGAACAGGAGTGGGCATTGTCTTTGCTAAAATCATGTGAACCTGCACCTGGGTACCCACCTGTATGGGAGATGATAAAGTTAAATGTGATGATTGCTTAGTAATAATTAAAAATAATTGTTTAATCGCAACAAGAATCATGAGAAAGGAACAACAATCACGAGAAATGTTGTGGGAAGGGGGCTTAAAACTCATGCTCGGGTGAAATCAATATACACAATAGAACAATATTAAGTTAATGATTAACATATGATTATACAACAGCTATGTAAGGAAAGGGTATAAAATGTATCCATCTCGAATCCATGTCGGAGTCAGATTTGGGTCTGTACCCTTGATTCCCAGAGCTCTTCAATAAAAGCACCTGCATACAATCATACAGTGATTATGTGTTTCTACACTATCACACCAGCCTGGACTGCTGACTGACCAAAAGCAAAGCATCAGTTGTGGACTCTGCAGCACAGTTAAACTCTATCTATTTCCTGTGCAGCCTGGGCTTCCTCCAAAGCATGTTCGCTGTTCTCTATCAGGTGTGGAAAGGAGGAACTCGCTGTGTGTGAAGGCTTATGTGCACACACACTGCTCCCTCTCCAGAGGTTTGATGGGACACTAAACCATCACTGCACTGCTCACTGCGAGCCGTGGTTTTTCAAGCACCTCACTGAAATACACCTGTTTATTTTTCACAGCCCACTACAGAAGGAGTTGCTCTATTACCGTTTTTCCCTCCTGACTTCTCAGCTCAATAAATACCAGAAAGGCACAATCCACATGGATTATCAATGCTTACAGGTTACATAATCCTACAATCTCAAATGAAATGTTGGAAGCATTTAATGTCAGAGCAAACAACTGTTACCTTTAGGTGCTTTTGTCTGTTTGCTTACCTTTACTTGCACTCTCCACATGCTGCAATTCATCTGGAAATTTTAAGATGTCCCGGTAATTCTCCTCACAGATTTCTGCCAGAAAATGCAACAGGGTCGTTTTCTGATCTGATGATTTTGTATCTCGAATCTAAAAAGTGAACACAGGAGAAAACAAAGGGGAAAAAAAATTCTTAAAATGTTTCAATAAAGTAAATATTGTAGATGTCAACTCATTAGCAAAAGGTTACCTACATGGGTTGCCTGCAAATAAACAGAATATTTAAAAAATGAAATTTATTGAATTCTTCTTAATTTAGGACTACAAAAGGAATCTACCTTATGAAGTATTTTTAAAAAGAATGATTAATTTTGATGAGAATAAAACCTGAAGACCATCCATACAGTTTTGATTTTAGCATTGCCAGTTCAGATGAAAAATAGCTGTGAACAGAGATCAAACAGAACAGAACATTGCTTCAATGCCACAAATGCAAATCCCTGAAATGCTCCATAGCTGGACATTGTCCTAACAGTCAGAACTTGTATTTTGACCAGTCAAGTTAAAGTAACTCCGTGGTGTAAATCCACAACTTTTTCTTGAAGCAAAATGTAAACCATGCTACTTTAGGCTAAAGATTTTGAGACAAATTCTATAGACACACAGAGAATAAATGCACTCTGCCTTACTGGAATACAGAATGACATGAAAAAAAGCAAAGGTAATCCTGACTGTAAGTAAAGGAAATTTAACACATCCAGTTGTATTTATGAAAAGCCGCAGGAAAACTGGGCACAATGTGAAGTAACAGGTAACTGTATATTTTTGCTGTTCTTTCAACTGCAGAGGCACTTTTTAGTGGCCTGAAATAATCAGTATTCTTGGAAGAGATAACTCTGTTCTCCGTTAGCCTGAGTGCATGAACTGCTGAAATGAGTTTTTTAGTTAAAAAAAGGGGAAAAAAAAATCTGAAATAACTGTTATAATATAGGACCAGTGGCATGTTTCCAATAAGCTTGTGGCTAAATCCCATGGCAGACTGCACGTGTCTACACAAAGGAACACCATGATTTAAGAGAATGAGACAACAAATTTAAGACCAAATTTCTTAGTTTGCCCATTTTTGTGCAGATGTAAAGAATGAATGTGTGAGTTGATGGAAGATCCAGCAGAAGTAGAGATTTCCTCTTATTCACAAAGGCAACAGACAGGGTGGGTGTAGGTAAAGAGTTTGAGAGGAGTACACTTCACCTGACAGAAAGAATTAGTAATACATCTGGAGAGAACTGTTTTAACAGCATTTCACTTACTCATTCAGCACAGTTCTTATACAGAAGTAAGCTACAACATACACAACAAATGAAATAAAGGATTTATTTAAGAAGAATACATAAATGCGTGTGTAAAATCTCCTATTTGTTTTCTCATTCTCTCAATCACTTGAAGTTCTAATTCTATAATCCTCATGACAGGCTTGCCATCGATGTTCAATTTAATAGAGGCCTTTCAGCTTTAAGGATTACCCTGTTAAGAATAAATGAGTGCAGTGGAAAAACAGGCTTTTAAAAATATAAGGTATTTAGGCAATTAAGAAAGCAATTTAATTCATACCAATTCAGTGATTAAAGACTAAGCAATGCTCAGTAATGGTATGCAGTTAAAGGGCTTTCATGTGTTACATACACAGTTCTTCTTCTGACTTGAAAAAAATCGTAGATTTACTGGCTAAACATCTGCATGGAAAAAAGAAATTGCATTTCAATTTGTCTGTGAACAACAGTAGTGGGATTTGCAGTCTTTGATCTCTCTGACATCATCAAGTGGATAAAGCACTTTTTTTTCTAAATGGACAAAATTATTTTGCTTTCAAATTACAACAGAAACATGTTTTGCCACCAAGAGCAACATCACATCAACAAGAGTCAGTATTAGCACCTTGTAGTAAACATTTATTTAGATCTTGAACAAATGTTCCAAATTCACTTCTTTGGCCCAATCATAAACAAGTCTCTACTATATTCATCCTCATTTTTAACACAATAGATACAGGTAAGTCTGCTTGATATTTAGAATCAGTATCTGTATTTTAAAAAACAAGTCCTTAGCCTATTCATACAATGAAAAATAAGATAGGTGCTATCTGAGGGTAGTTTAGCACATACTACTTAAGTATCAAACTAGAATTGAAAGGTAGGAACTGGACAGGTGACATCATGGCTGTGTCTTTACAGCCTCTGTATTTCCATACTGTACTTGGATTCAATACATACTCATATTCAATAGCCCACTCATTATTTTAATGCAATGCTTTTTATATTCAGTTTTTATTTGCATGAATTTTGCCCAATCTATATAATAATTCTTGGCTTGTAAAAAACCTAATGGCTTAGCCCAATTTCTGCTGTTTCTACGCACTACAGCCAAGTGGATGAAAAGAAAAAAGAGCCCATTAAGTTGAGCTTACAAGACCAGGAACTGGACTTTGATGAACCTCATGGGTCCCCTCCAACTCAGGATATTCCATCATCGCATAATTCAGGATAAATTTTTAAAACTGTGGTGTTAAAATTTTAAAATACAGCTTTTGAGCCTACGGTCTTTCTTTACCCGAAAGACAGAACTTGGGAATAACACATTTAGTTTAAAAATAAATTAAATAAATTGGTAGATCCGTGTGGGCTACAGAAAGCAGCTCCAGCTGGATGCTGAAGCATGAGTTGGAGGGTCAATACCATGAGATCCATTGTTTAGGAAAGGATTAAAGGCCAAGGTACATAGAGCATAACACAGCACAACCCTTCAAACCAAGGGAGACACAGAGCAAGGTGTTTAACTCTGCAAGCCAGAAAAACACCACCATAACAAAACTCTCCCTTTATGCAGAGTAAAGCATTTAAACCACGCCAGTCACACCATAACCCACTGCCAGGATGGGTTTGGGTTTTTCCCAGGTGCTTCTGGATGCAGCTTGCAGGTGTTAGGGTTAAATGTGACAGCCAATGCAAGGAAAAATTTCTGCATGAACCATCACTAGAGTCACTTTATAATAGCTATAAAAAAGCTCTCTATTGATTTTTATGAGATTATAGACCTTCTCCTACCCTAGAAATCTTTTCCCCCTTACCAGAATAAGGGCTGGTGGACAATAAATGTCCCCATATCAGTAATACTCAGACTGGATAAACAGCTTGTCTTGTACTATTTGCACTATGAACAAAAGCAACCTAATAGCACTTAATAGATAAAACACACATTGATCCAGCCAGAATGCTGCAAAAGCTTTATTAAAACTGAGCTGTTGGTCATCACTTTAATTCAGCGCCACACGACCAGGAGCTGTACCTGCACATTCCTAAAGCAAAGCTCTTTCCTTTCAGTTCCATTCCCATGCAGCAGAATTTGGAGCTCCTGAGGGTGCCCCTGCTGCACTGGGGGTTCCAAAAGCAGCTGGATCCTGTGTCCATGTTAAACAAACACAGCAAAAGATTTACCTGGAGTGAATTACTGCAGCAGCCTCCCCCAGCCTGAGCACTTCTCCTGCCATATTTCCATTTTTACAGAGCATTACATGCTCAGGCCATGAAGATGCTCTGGTGCATACATGAGAACAGCTGCTCTCCCTTGCCAGTCTGAGACATCCCATGAATTCTGATGGTGATGTCTCTTATTTGAACAAAATTAAGTTCTCTGCCTTCTGCCAAAGGTTGTTTACAAATCACTTCTATCTTCAATAACATCATACACTGCAATATAACATCCAGAGAGATAATCTGGTTTTAAAGATTTGCAATTACTATTCAGTCATTAGCCTTCTAGCTCAGATCAGACAGGCTGGAGTTTGTGCTTTCTTCTATTTTATCATGTTTAAATAAAAGTTGTAAGAAAAACAGATTTCTGTGTATGAAATGACCAGCTCTGTTGTAAAAACATTTATTTTCCAAAACTAAACATTTATCCCAGATCAATACTTGCCTTTTTACTTTGCTTTTTTTTTTCAGACTGTATAATGTAAGTACTACATCTAGTAAACAGACAATTAATTTTAAGATTGTTCAAGAAACAAGCAAAAAAAAAAAATCAATAGAAAACTCTGGTTTTATTGAAAAGTGAATTCATCACATTAGGATTCCTCTTCATGAAGTGAGTGTATTCTGCACACAGAAACGTGTACACAGACATCTTCTACCTTGCTGACAGCTGACTCAAAAGAAGTTCTCTTATCATGAGCAGAAAGGCCACTAAACGATAGTCACTGGTCTAAAAAAGAAACTATTATATCAAAATGCAAAATAAAGGCTCCTGAATTCTGCTAGACAAGCTTGAAAACTGATACAAATTCCCTAGGAGCAAAAAATAAAGACACCTTAAAATTATCAAAGGAAAACCTTCAGCATGGTTGCAGTGGCTTCTCAAATTGATATCACACACAAAAAATTAAAAATTAAAAAACCTTTTAATATTCACACAGCTTTTAAAATTTCATAGCATCCAGACACCCCACAAAAGACGCACATGTGAAGCACGTGACACTGCCAAGGAGACCTTGCTCTTGCTGTTAGATGTCACTCATTTCTATCAGAGCCTTCTTCAGCCAAGAAATATGAATTAGAAATTTTAATTCCCAGCAAGATGCCAGTGAACAGGACCCCCTGCCATGCTTCCACATGCACAAGTTTTCATTTTCTCAGTGAGGGCCAGTTAGTGACCAACAGTCACAAATTCTGAGACTGTCTGAATAATGAAAAAAGCTGGCAGGTGACTGTAAATAGATATTAAAGCTGGTGCTTGTAAGAGATATCCCCACCTGATATGGTTGAGTATTTTATACCCTTCCCAACAGTTAAAAACTATAGTCTTAGTTCAGAAACAAAGCCAATAAAGTCATCTTACTCTTTGGGTGGAAATGGGAGGGCAGAATTTAAAAACTTTTAAACAGAGGAACTAAACAATTATCACTTGAAAATAATCAATGCACAAAGACAGCCATTACCCAGACATAAATCTGGGTACTTAACAGTAATTTTAAAAAGTGTTGAAAATACTATGTAAACACCTTCTTTCTAAAATGAAACACCAATGGAGTGGAGGGCTGCCTCTCTCAACATGATACTAAAGGATAAGTACAGCTGCAAAAACATTTGACAAAAAAAGTCTTGCAAAACCACATTATTATACTAATCTAATTCAATTTAGAATGGCAAATACACAAACCAATGACTTTAAATAGCAAAAAAAAATCTTTTAAAATGAAAAATAAAATGAAAAGTTCAGCTGCAAACAATGCACATGTCACACTGTCCAGGGAAACTGATCCACATTTCCATCAATATCCTGACTTATTCTGAGTTTGGAACGCAGCCGTGATAATTCATAAGGTTCAATCAATATATGGAGATATTAATGACAATTTCGTGTCTGGATCTTGGCAAGATCTTTTTTATTTCAATCACCCTCAGTGTTTGTGATTATTTTTAGCAATGACCTTATCACAAAATATACCTGGTTACCTAAATGCAACAGCCCAGCCAACATTTGATTTCATTACACAAAATGTTTTTGAGTAGTTTCTCTATATCTCACAGGGAGGGGATTCAAAAAACCAAACAAAATAGAAAAGGACACTTTCCTCAGAAATATCTACCTTGAAAACCAATTTTAAAAAGTTACCAGATTTTGTTTCTGAGGGCGATGCTGAATTAAATCAATTAAACAGACACAGATTTCTGTCTGCATTATTTCCAGAGGAATTTAGTTGCAAGCACAGGTAGCTTTGCTTCAGCAATTACTCAGTTCAATAGAGAACAATTTACAGGACAAGTCGATCTGCATCAGCTGTGTCAATAGGCAAGATCTGCTGACAGCAATTCATAAATCCATCACCCAGAGTGCAGAACTCCTGCTCCAGCAGCACTCCTGTGCACTCATCACTTCCCCTCCCACTTGGAAACGACTGTTCTACTTCAAACATGCATTTCCCTTTAGATTCCACTACTACCACAAAGAAAATGCAGCAGGAGATGCACGAAAAAAACCCTTCAACTTGGCTTCTCTTTTAATAAAATTATTAAAGAATGAAAATTTTTCTCAGGTGATGATTTTTACTTTATCAGAAGTTGGCAACATCTCTGCATTAAACCACAGCAAGAAGATTCTTTGTCTGCTGAAACATGCCGGATCGCACTTGCTGTGTTTGAAATATGGTTTTCCCCAAAGGTGAAATCTCCTTGAGGTTTCACCACATATCCTGGTGCCCAAAAAAGGGACCCGAAATCTGGATCCTCTGATAAGACCAGAAGAAAAGTCTTGGCAAGTTTTATGCTATTTTTTTTTGATCCATTTACAGTCATTGCATGTCTTCAAAATAAAATATACTTTCAAATGTACTTTCTGATCTGAGATGGTGAAGTTTGGCTCAGTGCCTTACACACATTTGTTCTACCACATACACAAACAAGCACTGCACACTAATATCTGACTGCTCTAGATTCTGGAGTTCTTGTTGCATCCCAAGTTTTGCTGCCACAACTGAAGTCCAACTTTGGTTAACTGTGTTCATCCTTAACACAAATCCTTATTTCTGTGAAAGTGCTTGAAGGACAGCTGGGTGGAAGATGCAAAGACAGAAGAGTAACGAGGTATTTAACACACACAGACTGTGTAAATTCTATTGACAAGGTAAGTAATCAAACTCAGATCGAAAACATTTCTTCTCCTTTGCACTCCGGAAGACTCAGAGCAGACTTAAAATGAAACTGCCTGAAATCCCCACTGCACCAAGACAGCTGGAGCAGGGACCATCCTGGGAATGCTCACTCCGTATTTCCCTGTCCATTATTAAACACAGAGGTGCAGTCAGTAAATTACACTGACTGAGTGCTTTTCCCTGCTTAGGGCACTTCCTCACGTGTCCTGAGTTTCATGGAGCTGCACTTCAGTGTTTCATGGCTGCAGCTTACCTTGCAGAGAAAGCTGATGTTGAAGCCAAGGGATTGTGCGTTTCTGGAGCCAGAGTTCATGTAGTTCCCAAGGAACAGCACCAACTCTAGGAGTTTGCTGAAGCTTTCACTCTTCTTGAGCTCCTCACAGGCCAGAGTCACTGCCATGATGTCAGGTTTGATGTTGTTCACGTGCTCCTCGAACATGAGCCGGAACAGGATCCCATTGAGCCGCGCCCGCAGCATTTTCACTGAGCTCATCTGCAAAACACCAAACATTGCATCCAAACAGAAAAAAACAAGTGCTTATTTATGAAAAAAGCTTATATTAAAAACCCCAATGCTGTGCAGCCAGCAAGCCTACAGTTTCTGTATGTTTTCATGGCCTATCTTGTATTTTCAGGCCTCCCAGGATCCTACCACCTTTGTGTTTCAGACACTTGGCAAAAGAGAGCACAAGACTAAATCCTTCCTGCTTAGATAAAAAGATGGGCGGCTATAAATCATGATGCTGTAACATGGTAAATGACAGATACTGAAAATAATCTACAATAGTGATTCATTAATTTAAATCCCCAAGACCAAATTCACTAGGCTAGGTAACAAAATATGGCCATGGCTTTCATACTTTGCACAAGTGATCAGAGTTATTTCCTCCCACCCAACACACTGTTGTTTACAAGAGAAATTTAAATTAGGAGAAAAATATGTACTGAGCATTTTTAAACCACTTAAAATTTTTAATTTAACTGCAAGAATGATTATGCTCCAAACCTATCTCATTTGACTTAACAGAACACAGAAGGATTTCTTCCCCAATGGATTCACCATCGGGGGTGTTCCTGAAGCACTTAGCAAGAAAAGCTTTGTTATGTGACAAATCACAGATCCTGACTATCAAAACAGAAAGATTTCAATGTGCTCCTGTCTCTGCTGGCCAAAATTTTACCATGGTCCTTTGAGGAGCCATGATTTTTCTACTGGTGCTATCTCCCAAGAGCTAGCAGAAACAGCAGCAGTAACTTTCCCAGGAAGGACTTGAGTGGCCTGAATAATAATGAATTCACTCTAAAATGAACATAAACATGAAGGCGCTCCAGATGGTATCAAACAATTCCTATGATCAGGCTGGAACAAGGAAAAGGAAAGGATCAGAAAAGAAGCATTTCAGCATAACTAGTGATCTTTTCTTATAAATCTCCATTGTCACAAATTTCTCTCTGAGCCTCTATAAGCCAAAATCATTGAAAGTCTTGAAACATTATTCTTCTAATCATTCTGTATTTCAGAAATATCATACTGAAAACATCTGCCTTGAAAGTATCTACTTACACTAATCTGCAGTAGATGGAAATTAAAATTAATCACATAATTTGCTTTCACTTTTGTAGAACAATCCCCAATTG
Source organism: Falcunculus frontatus (assembly GCA_013398115.1). Classification (NCBI taxonomy): domain Eukaryota; kingdom Metazoa; phylum Chordata; class Aves; order Passeriformes; genus Falcunculus; species Falcunculus frontatus. The sequence goes on from VZRV01005205.1 coordinate 1,106,713, forward strand.
CTGTTTTTACTCAAAACGGCACAGAAAAAAGTTGTCAAAAGCTTCAGATCCCAAAACCAGAGTGCAACAAAACATGGATAAGCCCACAGGAGAGTGTGACACAAACATTTGTGAAGAATAATCCTTAACAATACTTCAGAGAAGTGTCCTTTCTTCTTTTAATGCTGTGCAGTGTCATGGAACACTGATCATTTATTAGCTTTTGACCACCAAACCAGCAGTAAGTTTTAATTTCATGTGCTGACCTACATAATATTTTAAAACTATCTTGATAATTTCCTAAGAGCTGTTTCATGTGGGTTGTTTCCCTAAAATCCAGAACAATTTTATACATAACGCCCTTTAGGTACCAGTAAATGAAAACCATAAATGTTATTTCAGTTCCTCCTGCCCCGGTTTCCCCTTTTGAGTGCCTGTTTCTAAACCCACGTGTTCAATGGCTGAGAAAGAGTGAACACATACTGAATTTTGAGGAATCTTCTAGAATTAGGTACGGTGCAAAGCCTATGTTCACTCAGAAAACTCAAATTCTTTATGGCTCTAAATAAAATCAGTGTCAAAGGCATGTAAGAAATAAGACATTCAAACAGGTGCATGGAACAGCAAGCACTGGCTTCCACTGCAGACACTTAAAGAAGCAAGAAAATGGGTATTTCTTTTCCAGCTGACTGTCATTGCTGGGCTGCATGTCATTATTTCCCCTTCTGGGCTTTCATAAAGGTCTTGTCTGAACTCTCTACCTAATCAAGTTCTTTATTCAGTTCTTTATGCTTTATTATCATCATTCAATTCTCAAGCCCTGCATTAAAACAAGGATCAAAGGCTATTGGAGAAAGGCAAAAAGCACAATTAAATTTGCCTCACTTCCTAAGAAAAAGCTGACATTCCTCTAATAAAAATTTGTCAACTTACTAAGACAACTTAGCCTCTTACCTGTGTTATATTAAAGTTGCCTTTTTTTCCTTAGCAATGTTCTAGAAAGATTAATTCTGCAGCAGCTCACAAAATTACAATGAGGCCAAACAAGCGGCCAACAAATTCAATTTAAAAGACTGAATGAGTCCAAACCAATGGTGGTGCAATAAACGTGTACAATTCTCCCCACTCTGCCTGCCTCCCAGCCAGGACTGCTCATGACAGCTGAACTGGTTAGACAGGAAAAAAAAGGGTCACAGAATATGCAAGTTTTTACAACTATTCGGTCAAACGTAGGCTTTTATAATACTGAAAATGTTCAACTGGCACTGAAGTGGAAATGCAGTTCCTTACTGAAGTTGCAGCTGTTCTCATATCACAAAAAAATTAACTCCAGACCACAAGGTTTACATCTGGAATTCAGATAACATTCTGAGTAGCTGAGTTAATGTTATACAGCTCATTCAGTTAATCTGTTTTCCTTGCTCTACTTCAACATCAATGCAAACTTTCCTTTGTAGGAAGTTGTGGTGCCTTTTTTGATCCCAGGATATAACTTCAAAAAGTTCCAATAACTAATTAGAATATATAATTGATTTTAACATTTCATCTAAATGAAAATGCAGTTTTAATTTTCATTTACATATCAGCTGAATATTAAGTTAATTGGTCCCTTCGAATAAGTTAATCATTTACTAAGTATGGTTTTCCTACACAAAGTTTAAGCAACTTATTCCAACCTTTATTAAATTTGATGGGGGAAGTGATTATCCAATTAACATATCTTAATAATTAACACACCTAAATTTACATAAAAATAAGGGTACACACTTTAAATATTATTTAAGATAGTCAGTCTCCTATTCCTAATGTCAAGGTTAAGATTATTATTAATGCAAAACTCCAAAATTAATTTGACACATAGGAAAAAAGAACTTCAGTCAAGTAAAGAGTTTACGTTCAGCTGCATTTCTTCCAGTTTAATGGACAGTTCAATGGTATAAAAATCAGAATCAAACCCAGCATTTTAGCACCAGTAATGCAGTCAGAGGCCTCTAGAAATAAGACAGAAGCAGGACCCACAAGGAAAAGTACTGGTTTTTATTAAACCAGATGGTAAAGCTGAATAAGCAAACAAGCTTCAGGAAACTTGGTTCCTTCATAAGGCAAACAGCACCATTTGGAGATGTTTGATTAAGCAGTTTTTACTAATTAATGTTGCATTAAATACTTGGAAACTCTCTCAACTTCCTATAGCCAGCGTTTCCTCAGAAACACAGATCAATGGCACAGTGATCGTGGCCATCCTGGGACTGCTGGGAAACGAGGGCACTTCTGTGCCTCTTTCACTAATCAAAAAGCAAGGCCCAGCCACTTTCAGTCCAGCAGGAATCCTAACTCAGAGGAATTCACGAGCCCCAGAGATGGAAAGCAGCATCCTAATCCAGAAATATCAGATGAGACAAGCCAAGGATGATGTTATAACAGGGAATGTGTCAGAAGGAGGGATCAGTGTGGGAAATGATCCAAGTTATAAACATCAGGGTGAAACACTAAGGAATTTACAGCAATAAAACAGAGGAATGTCTTTAAATCAAGGTCATTATGCACAACTTCGCCAATTTCTTTGGTGATTTTAAGCAGGTAACTGAAGAGAATTCCCGAACATCAGAGGCTTCATTTGTCCCAATCCCTCCACCTTGCCGGCTTCCACTGTGCATTTCCCTTCAACACACTCCAGATATTTTCCCTGCACAAAACCTGAGTAATTTCTCACTTTGTCTGACAGTATCTAGGCTGGGGGGAATATACACATGCATAGGTGAATATATAAAATATAATATGGAATATATGCATATATCACAATATCTCTATATACACATAGATAAATTGTGGTCTATCTGAAGACATAATACAACATTTTGTTTATATTTTAAATATATATTACATACTATTATTGCTTCAAGGAAAGCTGCAAATATATATTTCTAGAGATTTTTAGATTGTTACTGATCAATAAATGGTAATGTTTTACTACTATAGTTCTTGCAGTGAGGCTAACTAATGTATCACACTTCTACCAAAATTCCTTATCTTTCTTTGGAAAGAAAAGATTTTTGGAATTTCATGCCATTTAGTTAAAAAAAAAAAGGAAATCAATAGGCTAAAGTTTTTCAGAAGAAGTCACTGATATCTTTCATTTTCTAAATCCTCTACTAAAATCTCATTAGGACAAATCATATTCTGTTACTTCCCCAAAAGAAAAATAATTTTTTTAAAAAAATCACTCAGAAGGCACTTCTGAAGCCAAATTATGCTCAAATCAGAGCTTTTTAGTAAAAAAGTCTTTTAAGAGGCCTCTATTTCTGTTTTAATGCATTTTAATGTACATAATGCCTTAAAAATCCAGCAAGAGCAAACGTAGCTTCTGTGGAGCTGGGGATAAATCCTGAGTGCGTTACAGAGGCTCTCATCATCATTTTAATCTCTTAGGCTGACAAAGGGAAGTGAAAACAGGAACTCATTTGCCTAAAGACTTCTGAGGTCTTTGGAAGACCAGGCAGAAAGTGACTTCCAAGGTGTGGCAGTAACTCAGTACCCCACCCTCACCCACCAGTGTGGATTAAATATCTTCTGCAAATGCTGCAATTTCCTTCCAAGAGAGGGTCCAGCCATTCTAACACTCGACAGCCCTGCTCTTGAACAGACCCAGGGACTAAATGGTGCTGAAAGGAGCACAACACCAGCTCCAATTCCAGTTCTAATGTAAATTCCCACCTCTCCTCGGGCCATTTTGTGGGTTTGTGTTTGTATAAATACAGGTACCTTACGTGCATGCACACATACACATCAAATACGGATATGGACACAGTAACTATTTCAGCTGCTTACAGGTTTTGATACAAAACAACAAATTCATTGGAGCTGTCAATGCCATGGAGGAACTGGGTCTTCTATGGACTCTCGGAAATTTATCTTTTGAAGCCAGCAGGTTCTTCAGAACTGTTTAATAAACAGACAAGGCAACACAGGCAGACAAAAGATTGGGTCTGCACATGAGTGCCTGTTGCTTTTAATAGTTTACTGTAATTCCTTCCAGAAAAACACCCAGAATCATGGAATCAGAAGGGTTCACACCGGAAAGGACCCTTAAGATCACCTGGTTCCAACCCTGGTGAGTCAGGGCCCTGCCCAGGCTGGCCTAGTACATATTAAAGAGATTTTTTGATTGTTATTCATCAGGAAATAGTAACTTTTTCCTACTGCAGGTCTTGCAAAACACTAACAAAAAGATTTTATCCCTAAATATATTTCTTTTTATGTGACAAAATGGAACTCTGCCGTTAATCATTGCACTAATACATACCACAACTCCAAACTGCTCTGGCTCAGCAAGATCGTTATATTCATCCTTTAATTCAGCTAAGGCATTGAGTTCTTTCTGCTCAGGAAGATTCTTCACCAGGTTCTAAAACAAACAAGGCATTATATCAAATTTGTTGTATTAAACTACCTGAGATATTAAAAATAACATGCTTAAAATACCACAACATGGAAATGCACGAGGAAATTACGGGACGCTTATTTTATTTACGCAGCTTTAACATTATATAAACATCAAATCAAAGCAGCAATTATTTAATAGAGACATCAGCTCCTCTGCTACAGTCTCTGATTTGAAGAATGTATTAAAAGGTTGGAGTATCATTTTTCAGGGTCTGACAGCATCAAGGAGTTTTGGCTGTCGACAATCTCCTTTTGCCCTAATGGTTGCATCTTGCTCATTAATCAAGAAACAAATGGTCCATGTAAAACATGACAAAACTAGAAAAAAAAATTACAATCTTTAGAAATGCAAAGTAGCTGTGCACAAAGTATACTTAAAAACATCTTATACAAAAAAGGTCAGCATCCCAAAATTGTACAGATCTTTTGGAGGGCAAATATACAGGAACTGAGGAAAAAGCTGAACTTGCTTGAAATCTCATTCGTGTCCCCAAAGAAAATTGTGAGTTATCAAATGCTCTTCAGATCTCAAAATACAGATACACTAAATATATTACAGAGTTATATTAAGACTGAAGAATAGTTTGTTTTAAGAAATACCCAGTGTAAGTGTAGATTGTATTTAAATTTTCATATATATACCAGTTGAAACCACAACAATAACGTAACTCTTTAAGGGAAAAAACCCCCAAATTTATATTCAAGCAAGCATCAATAGGAAAAGTTATGTGCCCGTTAAAAAAGCAACCAGCACTGCAGAAGCACATTTTTTTCAGCTATAAAAACCTTAATTGGAAAAAATCTGTACTATTAGAGGTGAGGATGTCTTATTTTTAGACCAGACCAGTCTTGCCATCACTCTTGCAAAATTCTTATTTGTTTCGAGAATTTGATTACTGATCACTCTGCCAGGCTTGAAGGAGACATTAAAGTCCAAGATGGAAAAAAGGCATCAGTCTAATTTGTCAAATTTGCAAGTGATAACAAATTTAATTCTCCGAGCTGAAAGCATCAAACATTCACCCATCTTAATAAAGACAAAATAAAGATGACAGGCAGCCTCATACAAAACATCCCTGTTACAGAAAGAATTATACTCACACTGAGGAGCTACTGATTGTCTCAGCAAGCAGAGTTCAACACATGGCACAGAGAAACATCAGATTCACCTCCGTGTTGCACAATTAAGCTGTAGCTTTATGCTTAAACTAAGTATGTTTCCTTTCCTATTAACCCAAACCCATGTCCCACAGATTTCTACTAACACACACCCACAAAAATAAGGATCTGTAAAACATTCTTGCTCATTTGATTAATTGTTTAATGCTGGTAAAGATCAAAGACATTAACTAATGCAATTTTTTAAATCTATTTTGATTAGCTAGACTATTTATCAAATGCTGTCCTCCAGAATTCCATAATGTCAGAAATTTAGATTTCATTACACATTAATAAACTTACTGTAAAACAATGGTTTTCCATCAATGCAGAAATACAAGTACCTACTACAAACCCAGCTGGATTTTTAGCTGTGTAACCAATATCTGTTAATGTGCTTGATTGCTTCTTTTTCCTCACCCACACCCCTTAATGGGCCAGAGCCAACAGAGCAGCTCATTTTACCCTTGTAACAAGGAGAATTTGGCTCTACTCACACTGCAGCTCCTCTTTTAACACATATATCTGTATGTTTACATTCATTGCATGTATTGAATAACTGAAAACGAGGATAAAGCATCCAGTGATCACATGTTCAAATCCCTGTCAGGACTTCAAGAAACAGTTTCCTACTGTATTCACTGTGATGTAGGTTTAAATAAAAATAAGGTAAATAAAAATGGTTTAAATGAACATAAAAAGGAATCCAAGGTTGACATTAAGAGGCTGAAACTGTCACTCACTACTCCCTGTCACAAGGCCCTGAATTCTGTCAGACATGGTGTTTGACAATTGGTTACAAGAGCTTACTCCCTCAAAGACACTCGAGGAATGGAAAACATTTTTTCCTAGAGTGCTTTCCCCAAGGAAGAGGTACAACAATACATAGTCTACCATGTAGTCAAACTCATTAATCCAATTTATTCACATATTACACCGTAAGTCCAAAAAGCAGCAAGAAGCAAGTGCCTGAGTAGCAAAATGGAAAAAGCACTTTGCTATCTGCTCGATTATGCCATACCTGTTCCACTTCCACACTGTGACTTAGAACAAAGCAGTTTCTACATGTGCATTTTTATAAAGAGTGAGTTTTGGTAAGCATGGAAAAAAGCCAGGTTTGCTCTGTACGATTTTTCCAACCAGTAGTATTAAAAACTGTTAAACTGGTAAACTAGTTAATAGCTCAGCTGGAAGATTAAGATAAAAATAAACCAGAATAAAGTGAATATGAAATAGATGATACAGCCCATTTACCCCCACCACATTTCTAGGAATATCCTCTGCAACACAGAGGAATCTCTTCCAGTTTATCAGCTACCTGTCCCTGCTGCTGGAAGCAGCTTCAGAAAGCAACCAATCTCCAAAGCAGCCATTTTCTGAAGACTCCAGGCTGCTGAGCTCTGGATAGTTGCATCCATGATCAATTCACATCCATTTATTCTGGAGCTAACATCACCTTCTGCTTACACACCTCGGCTTTCCTGCCCGAAGCTCACGCACACCCCTCTCCTCCCCACAGAGATGTGATGTGCTCATATCCTGCCAGCTATTTATATTGCTGATTTAATCAAGCCAATCTCTTCTGCTTCCTTCTGGAGACTCTTTCTCTATCCCTCAATCACTCTAAGTAGTTTTTCAGTTCAGCTTCTCTATTTTAAATTCATTTTTGAGAAATGTACTGAGTATTTTAGATAAGGTTGCAGAAGTAGATTATTCAAAAGCAGAAAAAACATCCTCCTGACTGGAAATCCTTGACCCAATACACCTTGCAATGACATTTTGTGGTCACCCAGGTCTGGCTGGGATGAAGATAATTTACTTCATAGGAGCCCAGAGGGCGTCACTTTAACTTGTGACCAAAACACTGCTGACTTATCAGTGGTGTAGCTCCTCTGTTGAGCTACATTTGTACTAGAGGAGATCAGTATGAAACTACTCTGCACTTCAGCTGACCAAGGCGGTGTTGGTTTGCTCCACCTTGATTTCTGATTTTACTAAACCTGCAGGCTTCTGAATTATATGATCTGACATTTCTGATCAATAAAGCAAGTCCTCAATAAAATTAGGGCTTTGCACTTATTTTCAAATACTGAGGCAACTCAGTTTAGACCAGAGTCCCCAGAATAACCATTTTGCAGGTCCAAAAAAGGAAGAAGAAATTAATTTAGAAAACCTTGGGGGAATGGGATGAAGGTGCAAACAGGAGACAGGGAAGGACGACGGGATAAATCAAGGCCCAGTGTGGTAGCTAGAACCCAAATCCATGTATGATCAACACCACTATTGCTGGGGTGCAAAATCTTTGTAACTTTTAGGGTTTCCATGCTTCTCTGTTGAACTGTCACTCCTCAGAGACCACGAGGGGCCATGTACACACCTGCTCTCTCCCTAGAGGAAGGAAATCACAGAGGGATGTAAAGAAGCTGTATTTCTTCTCTCCAGCTGAGAGAGATTTGGGGCTCAACATGAGACTAAACCAGCTTGAGAGCAGGTTTGATTTACAGATAGGTTTGGAGTTGCAGCAGGATCCTGAAACATTCAGGGACTTTCATCTCTCACTAGAGACAGGCAGAGTTGTTACAGAGCTGTTTCCACGAGAAGCCTCATGAAACTTCATTATGCACCAACCCGAACCTTCCTGAGCTTGTCTTCAAAGCTGAAAAACTAGAATTCTCCAAGGTTTCCTATTGGGAGGGGAAATTCCAAAGTTCTTCTGCTAACAGTGTCTTTGAAAGGCAGTTTTAGTGCTACATGTGACCATGTTCAAAAGGAGAAGGGAAATCAATGAAACAGGAAACACAACTGATACTCCTGCAGCTGATACCTGCAGCAACTCCACACCAGTCTGACTCTTGAATTCTTACACCTTTCATGCCATTTTTAAGTGGAAAAGGAGCTACAACCAAAAGCAGAGGTATTTTCACATACCTGAATCAAGGATTCACTCAGCTTCTCTTCATCAACCTCTAAAATGATATTTTTTATTTCTTCATAAGGCAAACGGAAGGAACCCAAAAATATTGCTGAAATTCAGTAATACATCGTTAAAATCAAAAAGGTCAAAAAGATTGATATACAAAGGCAAGCCATTTCTAGCAAGTCAAAAATCATATCTTCACATAAATTGTGTTCCACAGTTAGGAAGTCTCCCATATAAAACAAATGCTAGATAGGCACAATATTGCAGTGTGACTTATATGAATTTCCTTTCTAAGAAATAAAACTGTGACAACACTTTCAACTTTTTGATCAGCCTCAGTTGCTCCCTAGCAATGTTACTTTCCAATAAAGTCTTGTCTTCACGAATGACATCTGCATTACTACTTAAACAGACCTAATCAGCCAATAGAAGACTTTATCTATTATAGTGCTTCCATAACCATGTATGAAGCTGTACTGCACTTACAAGTAGATACATGATACTTGCATGATATTCTAGAAAAAATTTCACATCAAAGGGGTAATGAAGAGCTGGGCAAAGTAAGAAAAAATGCCCTAACTCCACCACTTCTAGGGTAACTGAACGTATACAAGAGACACATATAATGCAAACCCTTCAAAGATGGAGTTCTCAAAGCAATTTGATCCCAGAATGTTATAACACCTCAAGAGAGCCCCATTCAGTAAACTACAAAGAATTCTTAACAGATGGATCAGCATAATATTGTAGCTAAGTGCTTTGTATTCAGCCTAACTGCTATGGCTGATTATCCTGCATCCACATTCTCAAAATGTGACGTTTTCTATCAATTGTCTCATAGTTCATTTTCTGCTCATGGAAATCTGCTCATGGATGTGGTAATAAACATGCACATGTTTGGGTTTACACACTCATTTGCCATGGGCACAGTTGGACTACTGACATTTATGCTGCTTCTGATGCAAATAAAAGACTCTACTACTCTTAGTGATTGATTTTCCCCTATAATTAAAGAGGGAAGAAGCAAGTTAAATAATACAAGTGGGCTGTTTCTGTTACAATTCACAGCAGTAGTACCTGCACCTATTTAGCCCATCTGGTAATATCTCCCCTTGAACCTCTATTCCTTCACTGTTCTGACCAGAGGAACAATTAGGAATGGCCTCTAAATCCCATCCCACAAACCTCACCAACACTGTGCCTTGCCCAAACTAATGATCATCATTTAATTGTACTTTCAGTCCTGAGCAATAATTGAGAGAATCAACTGACAAAAACCCCAGTTACTCATTAAGTCTAAATCATTCTTCCATGTTATTTTTTTTTTCATTTTTTTCCGAGTCATATAGTGAATTCAAAACATGTATTTAAACACTTCTGAATTTCAGACTCATATTCAAATCAGCAGTTTTTAGAAAAAGCAATTGCACATGTAAACAAAAAAAGAAAAGCAACGACTAGTGAGATGCAGATGCTACTTAGATATTGACCTAATGCCCTTCACATCACTTACATAAATTTTGTGCAGATTTTCCATCCAAAACTCTTAATTCTTTGACCTTCTTCTTTGACTGAGCTGCTTTCTTTTCTTCTGATTCTTCCACAGGCTTTTTGGCTGGAAAGCAGGTATTTGTTAATTCTACTCATTATTACAACTGTTCAATTTTAGCTAACAGCAAGTCCATTAGAAAGCCATAATAATATATCTTTTACAATCAGTTCAAGGCAAAATTACTACACTGCCTCAACTTACTGTAAAATATCCAAACAAACAAAGCAAACGTCCAAAACTGAAAGGAACAAGAAATAAAAATATGACAATGAGCAATTTTCCCAAGTACTATCAAATAATATTTATGTATTTTAACCCAGGAAATTTCACTTCTGCTCCAATTTATTGCAAGCATTTTTAAAAACACACGGATTTGGTGTTACCTCAAAGCACATGAGTGCCCTCTATTGAAACATTAATAATATTAGTAAGTTCTCCATCCAAAACTAACAACATAAATCACTTGATAGTTATCACTCTGAACAAAGGTATGTTTTTATTAATTATTTACATCATCAGTTGTAAAGAGCAAAACTAAGAAAATAGTGTATATTTTAAAGTGATTTCTTTTAAATTAGCAACATTTGCTAGCCTTATATTCAGCACTTTAAATTATATGGAAAGAAATGTGGCATTGGAGTACCTAAAATATAAGCTGATTTTTTGCATAATTTAAAACAGTCAATTTCCACAGAATTTTCTTAAGCATTAAGTAAACCCATTAACAAGGATTTATTTCCTTTTAAATATCACATAACATATTCGGCACTGAAGGAATAGAATCTTAATGTGCTTAACATTAATTGAACTTAATGAATATTTTAAGTCATTCAAAAGTAACTGAAAAACTGGAAAGTCAAATTAAGTTTCAAGCAGATTGCATGGTTTTGTTCTCTGAGCACTATCTTTTGTTGTACTGTCATGAGCCATCACAGGTTTCATTACAGGTATCACCTAAGAAAAAGATGTTAACTTTTAGTGCGAAGAATAACATAAGATCTCAGTTTCAGCGTCTTTAATAATAATAATAATAAAAAAAAAAGAACATAGAAAACAGGTATGTGTCTCCTTACACCCATTACCACTAGGAAAACATCTGGCATAAAGTAATTCTGCTGGGTTTATAGCCCTGAAAAATCAGTTTACCTTGGGCACATTCATGCCAGCACTAACTGAGCCAGTCCCAGGCAGCGCCCTCAGTCCCAGCTGCCTCTAAAGAGCCTAAAGCACGGAAATCTGAACAGAAAAGATGATTCAACAACAAACCAACACTCGCTCTCCCCTCGCTTTACACCTCCCTTCAAGCCTCCCATGAGCAGCTGGCTTGGTGCTTGTACAAGCCCTGAGCTGCACATCACCAGATAAGCTCAGAATTCCCACCAGCACTGACCCCTCAGCTGTAATGAGCTCCATTTAAAATCCTAAAGTGACACTTCATCGAGTAATCAGACCCTTATCACTAATTGTTCTCAATTAAACAAGGAAGTAAGATCAGGTGCTCAACAATACAAACAAAAAAACCAGCCAAGAGTTAAAAATTAGCTGTCCCATGGGAAGGCAGCAAACATTACAAGTTCTGTTCTATCACAGGAGACACTGCAAAGCCTGGATTTGTGTCTGCTGAGACAGCTGAAAAAAATGATTCAAGAAGATGAGTGACCTACGGCAAACTTGATCTGTTTAAGAGTTAAACACTCCAGATCTCGATGGATTGAGTGTTTAAAGCACTGAACACCACATCCCCTCACAACCTGCTCACAGGGGACCAGACTTGTCTCAGTACTTGGGAGAACCAAAGACAAACCTGCTCTGCCACCACCTACAGAAAAACACACACATCCCAGTCCTCTGGCCTGCAAACTGCAGAGGCAACAAAGTAAAACAGCAGGAGTAACAAATGTGTTTGTAACCAAGTATCACCTCACAGAAAGGGAACTTTCTTCCTACAGTGATAATTCACATAAATCAGAAGGATTTGTGAGACTCTATCAAGTGACAAACACCTCTGTGAGCAAGAGTTCAAGGGCAAAGGTGTTACACCAGCCCAATGCAAACCAGGTATTAAGTTATTCAGCTGCTACAGTATCAGAAAAGGAGACGTGGTTTTGGGGTTTAAACACATTTTATAAACAGACACACAGAGGGTGAGCTGAGGCAGAATTCACAACGGGAACTCTGCCTGTACAGGGCAAGGAACCAGTTTCCCTTATCATCCCTCCTAACCTGTACGCAGTGCACTCCTCTGCTGGTTGTAAAATTAGGAACTACATTTAGACCACAGCAGATCACACATTCAAACATTTCATAACAAATCACGGCTACTCTGACCTACTCAAACCTCTACTTATAGATCATCCATTCAATAAATATTAGAAGTCTGGGTTAGATTGAATTTTTTCTACTTGAAAAAGGCCAGAGAAGATGTTCTTTCAAAAAGTTCTTCTCTTTCCACACACGCAACTTCAAAGTTAACTTCATGCCAATTAACAAAAATCAGAGAAACGCTAGGCCAGACGCTTATGTGACTGTTAAAGTCACAATGGAGCATCCACACCAATCTTACCAAGCCCAAATTCACGGGCAGAAAGAGACACTAGTAAAATTTCTAGATTAGACAGTTCCTAGAAACTCTCCAGCACTGTTTGAGCCATGCTTGAGATGACATGGAGCATCAGAGAGCTCTCCAAAGCCACGCTCATCCCTCTTCTGCCAGAGGCTCTGACCACACAGTCCATTTCAGCAGTGATTCAACTATAACATAACCAGATTACGGAATTTCAAAAAATAATTAACTCAATTAAAAAGATACTCGATACTTTTCAGAATCCAATACACTATTGCTGACCAACCTCCAACCCCTTGTCAGGTTCTCCTTTCACAAGTGCCTGTTTAAAGATAAGATGCTTTTTGGTTTGATGCCACAGAACCAAAGGGAAAGATGAAAGAAGGATTTTATAGCAGACAGCACAGGGTAGCTCAGAAAAGCAAGATGAAAAATCAATCTGGAAGCTAAAGCAGCTGTATTACTTCATACAGACCTTGGAGTTTAGTGCTGTGATTATTCATTATGGCACTTTGATAATGGTACTAGCTTACATCTTCATTCAAAATCAGCTTTTATTCATACCAACAAGTCTTACAGACAGCACCAAGAGCTGGTGACTGCCGTCCCCAGGTTCCCATGACAGAAACGGTCAGAGTTTAAAACAAAACGTGTAGCAGAGGGGAAACTTCCTTACTCTCTGACCACATCACTGAAAGGAGCAGGTCAGCTGCCCAGCTCTGGAGTCATTCAACAGGATCTAGCTCCTACCCAACTCCCTGCTGAGCCATCCACACCCCAGCATCCTGTTTAAGTTTGCTGCTCGTTTCAGAGCATGAAAAGCTTTTTCCACACCTTAAGTACAGCTTGATCCAAACTCAGCTTTCCACAGTCACGGCTCAGCAGTTCCACTCCCCAGAACACACTCACTGCTCATATCTGTGTCAGTCCTGCACTGCATGAGCAGCCCTGAAGGATGGTAGAACCCCTCCAGTAAGTGGCTCAGCCTGGCCAGGTTCTCTTGCAAGTCATTCATTGCAGAAGAGACAAGTATCTCCTTCACAAGTCTCAGTAAGAGCCCACAAGCCCAAGTATTTTGTTCCCCCAGGACAGCAGCACAAGTATGAGAAGAGTTCACTCTTCCAAGGGCCTCTCAGGTTGTCCTCTGGTATTTCTGATCCCCATGTGTGGGCTAACAGAGCTAGCTCATGCACGTCTGCGTGTTCATGCAAAACATCTTTAAATCCCCTACCCTACACCTCTGTGTTTCTTCAGGATGGTTAATCCCATTTCACACACATTTATGCAGATGAATATTTGGACTTATCTGGAATATGTATACACACACAGAGATACACGTGTGGAGTTTTTGTTTTCAAGAAATGGAGGAAATTCTACTCTTGGTTATTTAAAATTATATCCTCATTCAGTTGGGAGAAAGAATTAAGCAAACATTAAATAAACCCCAACAAACCAACAATTAGGAGTCACTGAAATGGCAAAATAGCCACTAATGCATGATTATCTCATGCCAGTTAGACCTGTAGAAGGTTTTGGCTGGGCTTTTCTTTATAATTTACCTCAGGCAGACAAAGAGGGAAAGGGAAAGAAAGCCAATATGACAAAGCCAAAGGAGAACACGGAGACCAGAAAACAGATGTAAACACCAACACTACATAACTTATTTTTTTCTAACTGAGAGCTCTATTAAGTTAGTAATAATACATTTGTTTATCAGTGCTGGAAGGAAAAATCTGATGCAAGATGCTGCAAGGCATTGTTTGCTGTTGATCTGCCATCACCCAGAGCATGTGCAGCTCCAGCTGTACTTTCAGTGAGACCTTCAGCTGGGAACTCATCCAATCCCACTGCTTGAAACCCTTAAAACCCATCCAGGGTAAACTAAACAAAATGTTATGTAAGTTTAAAACACATTAAGCAAGACTAATGATAACCATGGCAAAGAACATACACAAACATATTGAAATGCTTTAGAGACTGAATTAAGAAAAAACTTCTACCATCAGTACTTTTGTACTTATGCAGTAAAAAAAGAAGCATACATTATTCTTGAAAATTATCATTTTACATCTGTTCATTAATTTAGCTACTGAATAGCATTAGAAGTGGCCATGACTAATTTTTTGAAATATATATGATTTTATTTAATGATATTGAAGTTGTTAAAGCATTTTATTATGTGCTGAAATGTCCAGTTCATATGAAATTCCTTTCTTTCTTTAAATTATCAATGAATAATTTTAATAAAGAATTAACAGCAAAAACTGTCAGACATGAATGTGATGAGGATGAAAATTAAAGGGAGATAAAAAGGAGTACACTGAATTATAGTGTGGAGAAAGCAGACATTTAGGTGAACTTTAGCCTACCTTAGCCTGAGCCTTAATCTCCAATTTCTGTCAAGGGTGAACACACAGTGAACAAAAACATCCTTCTATTGTCATGGGAAATGAATGAGTAATTTCATCTTATTTCCATCTGACAAGTGGCCTCCCAATTGCATTTACCAGTATTTGGCAGCAAAGTAAATATACAAAAGAAATTAACTGCTTTGTTATTCTCTCTACCTGAGAGAAGAACTACGGCTAGGACAGGAGTATAGGAGAAAAAAACTAAGTCTATATACAGTTGTAAGGAATGTAAACTACACGCACAGGAGTAGACTTGAGCAGCTGAAAGTAATAATTACACTGAATTTACCCCCCCCCAAAAAGACCCTGATGTGATATGACTTGGTTGAAAAATGAAATAAGGAGCTAGGAATGCCACTGAAAGATTAGAAAGTGATTTGTTGCACAAAAGTTCAGTAAATTCTGTTGCAACACAAGAAAACTTCTGGAAGCCTGGCTAAATTGATCATCTTAGAATGCTCCTGATAGTCTTCCATTTCTTTGTTATTCCTAGAGGCACTCAAAAATGGAAATAAGAGTCAAATGAAGGGGGAGAAGGAGGAAAGTCAAACATAAAGCAGTCTAAAATTTGCAGTTCTTTTCCCTCAGCAGTACACCACCCCGAGTGTGTCCCTTGGTGTGCCCCCGGCATTCCCAGGCTGCAGTGACCAGAACTGTGGTGAGGGGGGCCCGGGAGCACAGCTGGGCACAGCCTGACCTTCCTCCAGCCACCCGCAAGGGAGACTACAGCAACCATGGCCAAGCTCTTGGGCAGGCAGCAGAAGGAACTCTGTCAGAGTTCGTGTGCTCCAGCTGAGCTACACAAATCACCTCTGATCATCAACAAGTGCAAACGTGCCCACGCAGTCATGGAATTGTTCAGGCTGGAAAAGCCCTCTGAGATCCTGAAGTCCAACCATCAGCCCAGCAGCACTAAACCTGAGCACGTGCGCTCAAGTGCCACACCCACGTGTTTTTGACCACTTGCAGGATGCCCATTTCCCTGGGCAGCCCGTGTCAATGCCTGACAACCCTTTCTTTGAAGGAATTTTTCCTGATATGTAATCCAAACCTCCCCAGATGCAACCTAAAGCCGTTTCCTCTGCTCCTGTCACTTGTTACCCGGGAGAAGCAGAGCCCTGACTCTGGCAGCAAGGAGAAAGCAACACTGAAGGCTAAAGAGCAGTGACCAAGGAGGAATTCCCTATCCAGTCCTGTATCCAGTGACACCAGAGAAGATTCAATGGACCCCAGAGGAGAGACTCTGGGAGATGCCACAGCTCCCACAGCTGAAGCCACAAACTCCCCCGGACCACAGCAGCTCTGGTGCAGAACACGTGTGTCATTCAATTCATGAACTGCATGAACTGAGATTAAAGTGCTTTGGCATCCAAATTCATTTCTAGCCTTCACTCTGTCATTCAGGCTCTAACTTTGACAACCAGCAAACAGCTTCCCCAAATACCCAGAGAGAGATGCAAGAGCATCAGCAGATGCCAGCCACGCCTCCTGTCAATTCAGGCAGCAGCTGTGGGATCTCATGTTTATTCCCAGTGCCACCTGGCATTTTTCAGTTCACCTAAAATCACTGAGTTACCAATTCCTGAAGCAAAATTAATTAAGCACTCCTGCTGTCACTCTGTCCTTTCTGCAACCAGAAGAGCTGAATACCTGGTACAGCAATAAAAAAAGAATTATTACAAAGCAAGCAATTGATCTAAAAGTGAATCATACACTGAGCTCTTAAGATAAAAAAAAAAAAAACCTAACGGAGGAAAAAACATGGAACCTCTTGCAATCTTCTATGTTTTTTGCCTAATTAATGTAATCAAGCTGAAGGAAGTGGCATCAACCCAACAAATTATGCTCCGTGGAAGAATAAAAAAGATCATAACTTAGTTTTACAAATTAGTTTTGCAAAAAAAAAGTAACAAGGGATCTATATTCCTATTAATTGTTCTTATAATTGATTGCTACTTTATTTGACCACCACATTTAATGACTGCTATTAATTTAACATGAAATATTTCTTGTTCTGTTAAAATTGCCCTAAAATGGTTGTAAATAGTCTAATTGTCAGTCTCTAGCAAGAACTTGTGCAGCAAAGTTGTACAGCTAAAGTGGACTTAATTACCCACTCTGCATTGTGATGGCTTTCAGCTTTCTATCAACAGCTTTAAGGAGATGCCTGGGCTACAAATGCTTGATTAAAAGGAAAAACCAAAAACAACAAACCAACAACTAAAACAACCCCTCCCCACCCACCCACAAAAAATCCCAAACACACCTACACCCCATTTCACAACTGATTTTGCTCCCTTCTATTTACTGTGCAAGATGTTGCTTTTGCTGTAAGTCAGTAAGCAAATATTAACAATTCATGACATGAAAATGGTCACAGAAATACAGATGAACACCAGAAATCAAACAACAGCAGGCAAACAAGGATTAAACTGAAAACATCCTCTGTGGGCCTCATTTACTTTGTTGTAGATGCGCTGGAAGAAACTGGAATAAAACCCAGTAGCCTTTTCCATGACCTCTTCTCTCCCATTTTCTCCATGAACACTGATATGGAGAAAAGCCTCAGGGCTGTGCACCCCATTTGTCCCCTTGCCAACGTCTCCAAGCTTTCCCCTAGAGGTGCTGGGAGCAGCTCCCAGGATTTGCTGATCCTCGGGGTGTGGTGGGCACTGAGGTCTGCACAGCCCCAATATCAGTGCCCGACTAAGGGGATCAGTGCCTGCATTTTAGAACTCACAGAGGAAGTTTTGACGTGGGTGAGAGAAGATGTTTGCCTATGAAAATAAAATGCTGCCTATAATAGCATTTCTAATTTAAACAGTCACATGGCCCAGTTATATTTTTTCCTCTGACATCAGGCCACCATCACCACCAAACTGAGACAGGACAACTATAATTATTTCCCAGATTCTAACTGATATGTTTCTTATCCATACAATTTTCAAAAGTAAAAAAAAAAAAGTATCAAGACTCAGGAAAAAAAAAAAATCAAACTGAATGTCATTAAACTGCTGTCATATTTTACCAGGATGCTAACAAACTCATTTTCTTTTATTACTATGAGAGGTCTAATAAATAGATCTCTTTAAATTAATAGATCACCTACTGTTCCCCTTGATTAAGGCCATAAAAGGCTCACCTTCACAAACAAACACACCTATGGGAATCACATTTTCCAAAGGAACTTTCCACATTACAAAGGTAAGATCCCAAGATCCAAAAATCCTTTTACACAGTCAAGTTAAATAGATATTGCTGTTTAATGGAACAGACTAAAATGTTAATAAAAATGAAGTGATAAATTGATTTCTTCTACCATTGCGATATCTGACATTTAACAATCCTTACTAAATATTGAAACACTAAGTAAAACACCCATCTCCAAAAGACATTTTAGTATTCTCTTCCTTTTGGAAGTATTTCTGTCATCAAGGTTTGAAATAAACGTGCATGCAAAACCCTTTAACTTAGACATATCTAAATCAGCAATTCCCTCAGTTTTTGAGTGTAATGTGGCACATCCTGGCTATATACTCTGACCCACACAATGTTACATATCCACTGACTTAGTACATAAGGAATTTGATTTTATGTTTAATTAAAAGAATTCTATTCTCCTATTTAGAGTAAAACAAAAAAAAATGGGTGATTAGCTGGTATTTATTGTTATATCAAACCAGGAGAACTCAAAAAGAAGCTTTCATAGGCACCACATCCAAAGCAAATCTTCACAGGGCAAAAGGATCATATTAAAAATAACTGGGATATGATCTGTCTTAATAGATTCCATTAATTTCAATAGTAAAAGTAACTGCCCCGTGAGGCTGATTGGTAATCACAGCTTTGATAGCTGATCAATAGAAACAAGGATAAAAGGATAAAATGCTTGGAAATTAATCTTCCATAAACAAATGTTTAAAACTGTGGCTTTGTGGTGGATAGTATCAAATAAATCTAATTAGTTGAACATAACCTATATTAATCATATGTCAGCACAATTGTTTTAGCTCCATGTCAGCACCAGGGCTCCTGCAGCCTTTGGAGCAGAATTCCTTGGTTTTAAGCAGACACATGAGAGGGCAGTGGCTGGTCTGCAGCAGGCCCCATGCCGTCACAGGGAAGATGCATTGCTCATTCTCCCCATCACTCTCACCAATGATCACTAACTAAGGTCATCCCAAGAGTTCCAATATCCTGGGACACTGAAACGTTTCTGGCATTCTAACGTGACTGTGAAGAACAAACAGCAAGGGAGGCATTTGGTGACAACCAAATCTGTGACTGCCCCTCAGTAAATGGGGCAGATCCACCGGTATTTTTTGGGTGATGGCCAGCCTGGATGTTTTACTGTCTGACTTCTGTGGATCATGCACAATTTTGGTCTGCCCGTCTGGGCAGTCTTTGAAAACACAGAAATAAATGTAAAATAGGTATTAATGAGATTTTCAACAAGAGAAAAAGGAGGCAGCAAATCAGGAAGGCTGGAAGCTGCAGGGCTAAAACTCTGGAAAACAACACATCTGTCTGAAATACAGAGAAGTGCAATGGCACAGGTTATAAATGCTGAAGGATCCCGAGTTCACTCAAGACAAAACACAATGAAGACTTTACTACGTGTAAAGATGTGACCTCCGGCTTAGAAAGAACATCAACTGCTGGCAGTTGAGAAGTATCTCTGTTTAATCAATTCTGTGTACATCAAGCAGCAGACAGTTAATATGTATTAATATGTATTTACTCTTTTGACTGAGCATCTGCTCTCATTCACCTCCTGAAGATAAAAGACAGGGCTCAACCAGCCTGGAGTCAGTCCTGGATGGTTGTGTGTGTTATTACTGAACTAGAACCGATTTGCCTTGAAAAAGCTTTCTTGGGGTCCAAGTACCCCAAAGTGTTCTGAACACACCCAGGTGCTCACAGAACACATGGGCAGTGATTATCTGCCTTCAAGACAAACAAGATAAATTACTGCCACATTACAGGATTAGTCTTAGGGGACCTACAGAGTACTAAATTAAGCTGCTTGCATTGTAGCAGCCTAAAAATAGCGCAGGAACACACAGCTACAAGTCCCTCACCTTCAGCCGCATCACCAGGCTCCACTGTTCACCTCAGCACATTCTGGGCACATGCACAGACAGGATCCACTGTAATTCTGATGTAATTCGATTTTAGCAACTGGAACCCATGCTCTGCTTACCTTTTGTATTACCAACACAAGCAAAACTTGGCTAAAGTGATTCATTAAGAAAGCAGTGAGTCTGTGCTAATGATCCAAGTCTTAAATAGAATTAAAAAAAAGTCAAAGAAAACCTCGACATTTACTCCACATGTACTCCCATTCACAATATGCAACTTAATGATACTTCCACACTGACTTTTACCATGTGGATTTTTTGCTTTTAGAAAGCCTTTAAGCCACTGCCTCTTCAGTGGGAATTATTCTGTAGTAGCATTCTACAATAATTACTTTCCCACCTTACAGAACAGAATAAAGCATGTGCAAGGAAGACGTTTCAGAGACATTTCAGGTTCTCACGTTGCACAAGATGCACAGCAGTCACATAATATAGAGAGTTGTAATTTCAGCTTTACATCTTTCAAGATGATTAATAAGTAATTCAAAAAGCTGATACTTTTGTTATTATCTGTACTAATGCCTATGTACCTAGTATTTTCAATTTCTCAATGAATTCAGAAACTTAATAGCACGATTGTTAACATTTAATCCTTTAGATAGCTTTTGAATGTCTCTTTCTCCAAAGAACCTTTATTCATGTAGGTAACAGAACTACCCTTAACCTACTGTAAATGGCAGAAATTCTTGCAATAGCAGATATCCTGTCGAAAGCATCCTGGAACAGCATTACAGTAGAAGCAACTATCGCTCAGAGAAAGGCTCCATGTCAAAAGCAGATGACATATTTTTGGGAGTTTTTTTGGTCAGCAATAAGAAAGGAAAAACAGTTTTGCACATAAAACATAAAACCCATGGAGAGGGCATCATTTTTCTACAAACACAGAATCACTGCAGGTCAGCAAAGTGAGCAACTGGAACCAGGCCATGAATCAGACACATTGTCACTTTACGCTTTTGCAGAAAAAAAAAAATATCTACATTCTATTTCTTTTGATAGAAAGTAGATTTAGGAGGAAGTGTAGGATGTGCAAACCGTGGTTCTGCTGAGAGATGCAGGGGACATCTCTTTAATACAGACTTGAAAGAACTATTTTACAAGTAATACCATAAATTCAGCTTAGAACCACGGCTTTGTTTACAGCGGGGTTTTATTTATTTAAGCAAATACATTGTTATTCCTAGAACTCTGCTGGAAGTTTTAAGGAGAGTGAAATATTGGTGCATAGTCTCTTTAACAGTCAGCACCAACTGTCCTGGTAAGTAGCTGATCTGTTCTCCACCCTTTCCTCCAGACTTTTTTATTCTTTCCCTACTTGGGTCACAAATTCCCAGCCAGTGTTCAGCTGAAGAACCTGCACTGGAACACTCAGCTGGAGTTTCCTTTCCCAATACTGAGGAAGTTGCCAGAAAATGTATCTACAGCTACAAACACATCAGAGGGCAAAAGGAATTGTTTTAAAACCATTCTTCACAGAACTACTGAACACAGACCTAGAATTGACAAGCAATTGACCTCCAATTCACCATTGATGTATTTTATGTACAGATACAGATATAAATTGGTACATGTGGAAGAGAAGCCACACTTGAAGAAAATTGCCACAGTGGATAATCTTGAAGTTCATTGAACAAAGGATTACTGTCAAATCCATGGAACGATTTAATCATATAATCTCAGAATTGTTTGGGTTGGAAGGGACCTTAAACATCATCTTGTTCCAACCCCTGCCATGGGCAGGGACACCTTCCACCAGACTGGGTTGCTCAGAGCTCCATCCAACCTGGCCTTGGACACTTCACATTGAGAGCAGCTAGCTTCATATTAAATACGTTTTTAGAATATCTAACCTGAATTCCCATAAAAAATGCAGTTGCATACTTGAAGAGAAGCATCTTTCGCAGGTTATTCTTTCTGTTTTGACATTAGAGAAAGCATTCTTCTCAGTCTAATCTCTTTATTTATTCATACAGAAGGGTTTTTATTCCAGGAATATAGATTTCTATTTGTTTAAAAACAAACAAAACCCATTTCTTTTTTGCAGTTCAACACAGATTTTTTTTCCAATTCAACTTCTGAATGTCTTTTTCATCGAATTCATAGAAAAAATACTCTCTGTAAAAGCATTATAGATCAAGACTACTTCATGAATGTATTCATATTTCATGCTAATTAGTCTTTGTACACAATCCCTCTCGCTGCTGGGCCGAGTCCATGTGTCTCTGTCCTCAGCTCCTCGTTAAATGTGCTGGGCTTTATTTGAGCACTGCATCACCGAGACTCAAACAGACAGCTTGGAAGGCAGAGCTGACTTTCTTTCCCTGCTGGATTTTATCAAGCTGATACACACAAAAGCTCCAGCTCCTTAAAAAACAAGGCATGTAGGAGGTGCAGAAGGTACTACCTGCTACCAGAGTTATCACACAGTAGGCTGGAATTCCAGACTTCTGGAACATGTGGGTAATGAACATTTGTCTGTGTGCCACCAGCAGTGATTCTTACATTTCTCTAATGGGAACCTCTAAGATCTTAAATGTAGGAAAAACTCACTGCACCAATTTCCTTTGTAGGGAAAACCCAATGCCTTTGAGAGTTCACCTTCCCTTGGCTTTGTTATATAGTCACAACTGCTCTTCCATCTTCCCTCTTCAAGATTTTCATTTTCAAATTCTGAGATCTCAGGTATAACAAATTAATACACGAACTCTGTAAGTAACCACCTAAAATACAAGACATTAGAACTGAGACAGCTCAGTCACAACATTGTTATAAATACATAGAAGAGCCTTTTTAAGACAATACATGTCTCCTCACTCCAATTCTATTTAAATTCTTCTGGTGAAGCTTTCTGACAAAATTACTAATTGGAACTTGCAGAAGATCTGAGCAGCAGGGGCTTTGTTACCGATATTTTTCAGAAGTTTTTCAGTGTCAGAGATTTCCTAACCAAAAGATGGCCTTGCAGCAGGCACACACACGTGAGAGCCTCTCCAATCTCAGTTTGCCACGTGGCACTAAAAAGGCAGGTGGATAATCAGTTTGTACCTGTAGAACTGCTCCAGTCACTCAGTAACCAGCAGGATTCCTTATTTCAGATCCTTGCTCCTCAAGTCTCCAGTAGGGAAGACCAACCTGCCCTAGTGATGTTTCAAAAGGGTTAAGCACTGCCAATTAAACTAAAACTGAGGGAATGGCCTCCCCATTAGAGCATCTGACCTGGAATCAGAACAGACAGAACGCTGATTCTGAAAATGAACTCCATTTCTATAGGAATTGTGTGGAATACATTATGCTGTACCTCCAAGCAATCCATGAATAATGACAGCAGCTTTCAAACAGCCCAGACCTCAAACTATTTCCACCTGTCTCTTAATCTGAATATAACTAAATTCACATCCAGACTGTTTGTGTTTGATTTTCTGAAGGTGCAATTATTGCAGTTCTTTATGTACTGCTGACTAAGACAATGTCTAAATTTCTCTATCAGAACCCTCTGATGGAACAACAACACTCTGAAAAAATACTAACTCCGCTGCAAAGAAAGCAAGTTCCAGGAATAACAAACTGGAGATAGGAAAATTGTATCTATCTGATCCATCTCTCTTTGGTTTTCCCCCTTATGATTCTAACACAAAGCTTTTAAAAGCAGAGTCCTAAGAGACACAGTCAAAGTGTGCCACAGCCTGAGACCTCCAGTGAAATTCCTGCCTCTCTCCAACCCATTGGCATGAGCATTCTGAAAGCATTATTTACGTAAGATTTTACAGGAAAAGAAGACAACAAATGAAAACAGCACAACTGAGACTGAACCTAACTTCTGAGAAAATCTAAATAGATTTTTTTTTTAATCTGGGATATTCATCATGCACTACCACATGATGAAAACAACTACAGTTAGTAGGTCACACCAGCAGGATATGTGTTCTGCATGGTATTTTTTTCAAAATAAATTATGTTTTCTTAGTGACTCCACATTATGAACTACCTTTGACATAGAGATTAAGTTACTGAAAGGTGAGTATGTTAAAATGCTATTTGAAATAAAACATTAAGAACTAATATTTATAATCTTTACCTCCTAACTGGAACTTTTTCTTTTAGACCCTTCAGAACACTACTCTCATATCAGTCCTTTAGTCCCACGNTTTATGCTAGATGGTAATAATTTTGGGCAGCAGTTTATTTAAACCATACAAAGCTTTTTTTCACCCGAGTTTGACAGTTTATCTGTTGGATAAATCCAGTGGAGAAGAAAAGGAAAGAGTGGAAAAAAGGCAAACTAATAACTCACTCCTTTATGGTACCTGAATTTATCCTGTTGCTGAAGAACAAGAATTTCAGATACATTCAAAGATTAAAACAAACCAATCCGCTGCACTTCTGTGTGAAACAGACATGAAGACTGATGACC
The DNA here is from genome assembly GCA_013398115.1 of Falcunculus frontatus. Classification (NCBI taxonomy): domain Eukaryota; kingdom Metazoa; phylum Chordata; class Aves; order Passeriformes; genus Falcunculus; species Falcunculus frontatus. The sequence goes on from VZRV01005205.1 coordinate 1,131,291, forward strand.
TACGTGTGCAATCCAAGGAAACGAAATTCCCCTGCCACACAGCACTGGGTAACCCCACGCTGCAGAGCTGATCCTCCTCCGCTTCGGATTCCCACCCTTCTGCAAAGGAGAGGCGGAGGAGGGAAAGGAACCCAATAGACACAGCCTGAGCAATCAGCAGCCCAAGGGAGCCACCTGCAGTTTGCAATCCAGAAGCAAATTCGTGATGAGTTCAGAGGTTTTTCTTCCTTTTTATGTTGACAAAGCAGTGCAGGGAGCTGAATCAGTGCAATATATCCGCGCCTAACACCAGAGATTTCTGTACTAAACTGAGTCTTGCTGTCTCACACCTACAAACACAGCTGTGTTAAAGGAAATTTGGCCAAAGCTGAATCCATTGAAAGCTTGCAAATGCTGAAGTTCTCTGATGAGTTTGATCTAGGCTTCTCAGCACACTAATTCAAAGCCATTTTTTAAAAGTACTAATTGCTGCCCCTTGTATTTACAAGTATCAAATGCAAATGAATGCAAACAGTTTTCCTTCAAGTTTAATGGTGCACTGACCTATTATATACATTATACAAACAAAAATCAAAACCTGAAATTTTGTTCATGCTTTGTCCAATTACAGCTTACATGGAAGTTTGTATTTTCTCTTGTCCCTTCCCACTCAAATTCCCATCACGTGAAAAATACAACTCAGCTTTTAAGAATTTGCTTCAGTTTTGAAAACATATGAAAATGATTGTTGAATTGTATTTTAAAAGTCTAATTGTAAAGCAACAGAACCCTGATCGAGAAGTTTTCCCTTGAGGCAAGTTGGATGGATAATGAATTCTGTATTGGAACAATCCCAGTAGTTACAGACTATTATGTACTAATTACTACCTTTACAGATCTACTGTACACATAATTAATTTCTTCAGAGCACTACTATCATTCTTGACTGGCAAAATACACAACCTAAATTACAAGAGCCAGAAATTAACGTGATTCTTTAGGGAGAAGGCATTAAGTTGCTTTGCAGTGTTTTGCAATTAGCCAATCAATCACACAGTGAGGAGTGATTTTGATAGCAGAGGGCCCAGCACTGAGCATTGTCACAGCCCTGCAAAGTTCCCTGAGACCCGAGCACGGGCTGTGCCACAACCCATCTGCAGAGCCACAACACTGCAGGCTTTACCTGCACCTCTTAGGAGACACTTCAGCACACAGTTCTGCCTGGACCTAACACTCCATCAATGAAATACCAACACAGGGAGCTTTTTGACACCCCGTTCCACAAACCACTGAAGACTCAACAGCTCTGCTGGTTCTCTCCCTTCCACCAGTGGCTGGAGAGAAAACTTCTTATCAGTTAAGGGACAAAAGCAAAGTTTGGTAAAAGAGTGTTCAGCATAGTATGACCTGCTTAAATGACTTAAAAGATTTAGGTAGGTTAGGTTCTTGACAACAACACTAACATTTCAAACTGCTAATTTCAGTTGTTGAGGGTTCTAGGACATTGCACAGAATTAAATCATACACACCCCCAACTCTACCAAAAAGCAGAAGCCTAGGTTTCCTGAGATGTATAACCACACTGGATTACTAATTCATTTACTAAGCAAAAATTACTGTTCAACTTCATGACTATAATTCCCCCCAAAAGCACCACTTCCCTTCAGCTCTGGCTGCACTCCTCTAAAACAGACAGCACTCAAACAGCAAGGCAGCTCACAGCTTAGTGATCACCAACATTAAGTCATTTTTGGAGTAGCCTAAACCAAAACTATGTTAAATGAGAAAAATTCACCAAGTTATCTTCTCATTGTGCCAAAGAATCACAAATAGAATTCAGATGTTTAATCAAATTTCAGTGCTGCAGCTTACACAGAATTAAATTTTTAATAAATGCATGTACTACCATTTCTTTTACTGCAGTTACCATTCCCACTGGCATTCCAAAATTTCACAGAATGCAACACAGTAAATACTAAGTCATCACAACTGCTTTTGGCAATTGTCAGTTTGCTTCCACTCATCCATTCATTTGTTTTACATGCTGACTGTGCTCTTGAGAGAATGTGACACGGATTTCTATTTGGCTTTTTATCACTCTCCTATAATGTACTAGGAGACCACCTCATGAAATGGGACTAAAGTAGAGGAGAGGTCTGATCCCAGATGATGCTTGAAATACGTACTTGGGGCATTACTGAGCTGCTTGTAACTCTTAAGGCAAAAAGGGAGGAAGAATGGTGAATATCATTCCGTGTTTCTCTTTGCAGGTGGCAGCTGCAGGGACAAAGTTGCTTTTGGAATGCAATTATTTGGATCTGCAACTAAATGCTCCAAGACTCTTTTTGACTTCTAGTAGGTTTTCAAATTTAAAAAAAAACCTTGAACTCAAAGACAGACAACCCTTTCTGTAGGAGTCAGCCAAGTAAGAGTTGCATATCCTGAGTACCATGCAGCAGCATTTTTAATGTGCATCCTTTGCTATGGCACCTTATTTTCTACACTCATTAACTGAAAACTACACAAGGAAGAACAGGAAAATATCTGCAAGGCTATCACTACACTCCTCACTGTTTGAGGAGTTTCTGTTGTTCCTAGTTTTAGAACTCGGCAACTATGTCAACAAGAATTTCTTCTCATAGGAAACTGTCAGCTATGTCAAAAACTCAAGAGGGTTGTTTCAGCATTTTTAATGAAAAAGCTTTTCAGGAATTCAGAAACATTTCTTCAGATTTCTGATGAAAGCATTCAGCTCAAGGCAGAAGCTTGTCCTTTTCATTAAGAAGGCTCATGCCATTGTGTCATCTGCTGCTGGGCATTTTTTCCCTCAAAGGTCTTCCTGTCACACCAGAAGAAGTGACCAATTCCACACCATTTTACCCTCACTGCAGTGCTAGGAACCAAGAATCAATCCAACTTCAGCATGGAAAAGAGTGTTAAATTACTGCAAAGGATGCTTTTGTATTACTGTATGGAATATCTGAACATTTAGACCAGGAAGTGGTTCTAAGGTGTGTTGTAAAAAGAGAATTCTAATGGTTTAAATTCACTGACTACTTAAAGGAGTATGAGCTACAAGTGGAGTGTGTATTTATCTCATGAAAAACACAGCCATGACCAACTCTTTGAAGAGGTTTCAAAAGAACACAGAAAAAAACCACATTCAGAAATAACTCAAGGAAACTACTCAAGAATCAGTTCAATGAAGTTACAGTCCTCTGAGAGCTCTTCCTGAGTTAACCTTTCAAACACTGCATTAGCAAAAACTGCTGTTCTTATTCCTGAAATTCTCAGCCAGGAATAATAATGCAAATAAATGTGATTTTAGGATCAGAATTTAAATTTAATTATAATTTCATTAGAAGAAAACTCACATCTGTCTGCAACATACAGTGCACTTTTAAAAGGTATTACTGCAAAAAGGTTCCTCCCCTCATGCTGTAAAGTGAAGGAGGAGCAATTCTTGTAATAGACTGTTATGCTTAATATGTGTTTTAAATCATCTTCCTGCTATAAAACCATCATATGAATTCCATGGTATTGCACAAAGCATAAAAGAAACTGCCATTGCACAGTTTTAAACTTAATAAAAGCACAATAAAGAGTAAAGTAAGAATGCACCTTTCATTTGGGTTCCAAAGGTAAGTGCCAATTTTGCAAACAGCTCCGGGTCTTCAAATTTATCTTCTTCAGCTTTTACCCAAAAGCTATTTTCTCCTATTTCTTGAGGCTCGATCTGAAAAAAAACCAGCATCTCCAAAGTCAGTAAGCAGTGTTTCCAACAGCCAAGTTAAAGCAAATGCTACAGGACTTCTGTGAGAATTGGGCTGAATGAAGAATTGGCCCCGCTCTGGGATGTTCCCTCACTGCTGCTTCCCGCACAAACACCAGGGGCTGAGCTGCCCTCTGGCCACAAATGGCCTTTGTTGTACTCCTCCCATCCTGCAAGTTTTCCACACGGGCCTGATAACAACAACAGCATCTGGGTTTGAAAGTGTTCTGGCTTTCTCTTGATTACTTTCTAGAGAGTCCCCAAACTCCTGAGCACTGATATGCACCCTGCTACCCAAGAACTGTATGGAACAACTCACCAGGAAATGAACTGTCCATGGGACCTTGCAGTGACTCAGTGTTAAGTCTCTACTGGCTATATTAAAGGAAGAAAATGCTCTGCAATAGAAAAGCTGAAAGACAACTTGATTCTCCCTGTATGACTCAGAACTGCTATTCTGTTTTCAAAATATATTCCTCAAACAGCTTTGAACACATTATTAATTATTGGTTGTAAGTTTGTTTAAATGCCAAGTGATTTCCAAGGGCTGTTTAACTCCAAGATGATATGCAGGGAACTCAGCAATACTGCATTTGTCAGCCTCACTCCAATTTCCCTGCAACACCCGGGTCCTCCACCTTTCAGCACTGCTTTACCACCAGCTCCAAGGAAGACATTTTAAAAAACTGCCTTAATCCAACACTAATGGGGAAGACAGTTACAGCAAAAGGGACTAAATTAAACAGTAAGAATTTTATTCCTCAAATGATGGCTCCTTAAAAGTGATGATCAAACAGACTTTCCACTTTTCTCAGTAGGCAGGAGATCTCTGGCACCGTTCCCAGAGCACTTAAGCAAAGTGTCCATCTGCAGTTCCTTCCCATTGTCACAGCCAGCGTTCACAGAGACACTTTATAAATTATTCCTATAAACTCCCCAATGGAACTGATCACAATGAAATTGGCTGCAATTACCAATATGTATTGTAAAATAAAAGCTTGCTTTTCTCCATGTTTACAGGACAGCAGTCTATGTCTCACAAAACTCTTGCAATGTATCCTGATCCAGTCTTTGCTCCCACAATAAAGTTATCACTTATCCTTTTATGCAGATTATTTTATAAGAATTAGAAACAGAAAAAGTAAAGAGTTCCAAACTCATTTTAAAATTTACTTATATTAACACACTAAAAACATGGTTGGCTGTTTTCAATATCCTTCTAGTTAAATATATTGAAAGTCTGTTTTTAAACTGCCACTGCTAGATACACTTTCAGATTAAGTACATCTCCAAATATTTTGAAATCATTTGAAATCACTGAAACATTAATTCTTCTGCCAAAAAAACCTATAAATTGGCATGCCATGCATTTCCACACAGGTTCTCTCTCAATCTTCTGGATTCCTCTTCCAAAATTTGTGGGATTATTCTGCTGTTTTGTTACTTCAAAGACTCATTTCACTACTCAAGACCTCAGAATTTAGAAGAACCCAAAATTTAAACCTGTTTCTTTAGAAAGACAATTATTATTACCTATTCAAAAATATCAGGGTCTAGCTCCTCTTCCAACAGCACACCTGTGGCATCATTAGTTCTTGAAAGGTTTTGCCTGAAGTGGTGATGGTATTTACCCAGAAATGATACAAAGCCACTTATATCCAGCATCCCACAGCACCCAGCTCCATCTGGGAGAACACAGTATAACACCCAACTCTCCAGAATAAAGTTGTGTGTCCAAATTCATTTAAATAACCAGCTGTGAAACATCCCAAAAAACCTGCACTCCTCCTGCTTCAGTGTGTGATTTAAATTCCACAACTGTTTGGTGTTTAATTGCAGCTTATGGTCAGCAATGATCACCTGGTGCCACTTAACTGCTTGTTTTCATCAACAATTGGATTTTACCACGTTCTTGGTACCAACACACTCCTGACAGAGTATATGGCTCTCAAGGCAAGTGTCAGACCGTAGCTGGAGTGCCCAGATGTGCACTGACAAATGAGCAGCAGATATCCAGTGAAGCCACACTGAAATCCCAGCTAGAGCTCAAACCACACAGCATGGAATAGATAAAAGTCCTCCTTTAATTTGCCTTGATGATTTGGTGATCTAGGCACTTTTTCTTACACCAAACATCAATCTATCTGTCACATTTTATACCACTAAAAACTGCCAACCACAACTTTAGAATGCAATGATTTACTCTTGTTAATAGATCTAATTATCTAATACTCCACATTTATTTCCTTGATATGAAAGGAGCAGCGGCTACACTGATCAAAAAGGGGTTTTAAAGCAACACACCCCAGTACAGACCTGGATGTTTGCATAATTTCCCTCGTTAGAGAGTGACTGGATATACTGAGAGGTAAATAATAACTAGTAGCTGCTGAACAAGGGCTCACTAGAAAATCAGACTGTGCTTGCAGTTTACTGCTCAAGTAATGTGTATATTTTAAGATGGTTTTAAATCACACGAAATGTGATTAAATACAACCATGTTAAGACACTGGAAGCTCATGGTGCCCAAACCTTCCCCTTGAGCAGCCCCATGGCTCCTCCCAGTGGCCACAGCCCTCTTCCAGCACATCACTAACTGAGAACAACCAATAAACATCTTGGATAATTAATCAACAAGTAACCTTAAGGCCTGATATCAGCACTTTCTGAACTTACAACTGCATTAACATCATGAAGTTTAAAAGCTTAAGTTGGTTTGTTTTGCTAGGCATGTGTGAAAGCTGCTTTAAAACAGTCTGGAGATAAATATATATTTATATACAAAACTTGATGCAAAGCTGCACTTCATGTTCACTGCACCTGATACAACAGATTGGAAGGAAGGTGGCTTCCTGGGATACTTGGTACAACAACAAGTTCTGTCAAGATGAATCTCATTTAAAAATCCATCCCAGTATAGGGTACGCAGTGTGTGAAGGAGGGGATGGAACATCAGCTCCACAACTCTTGTCATACCTTTGACCAGTTGATTCTCTTCATCGAGACTTCCAGCTTATACTTCTTCTTCTCCTTCATCCCATGTGGCAACGCTGGGATCACCGGGAAGGGAGCAAAGGGAAGCCCTCCAAGAGGGGGTGGCATCGGGGGCCCCCCAAACGGTGGCGGTGGAGGGATTGCCCCTCCGGGCAGAGGAGGAGGGGGAGGAGGCCCTGCTCCCCCGGGCAAAGGAGGAGGAGGAGGAATCCCTGCTCCCCCAGGGAGAGGAGGAGGAGGAGGAGGCCCTGCTCCCCCAGGGAGAGGAGGTGGCGGGGGCACACCGGGAAGTGGTGGCGGAGGTGGGATGGCTGCCCCGGGCAGAGGAGGCGGCGGCGGAGGAAGTGATGCTGCACCAGGTAACGGAGGAGGGGGAGGAATTACTGCTCCACCAGGCAGGGGAGGAGGAGGAGGAATTATTGTTCCTCCAGGTAGTGGAGGAGGAGGAGGAATTGCTGCTCCACCAGGTAGCGGAGGAGGAGGAGGAATTATTCCTCCACCAGGCAGGGGAGGAGGAGGAGGGATGGCTCCACCAGGGAGTGAAGGCGCTGGAGACGGCGGGGCATTCTCACTTGGGAGGGCTGGAGGTATTGCTGGGACTTCTGTCAGTGGGCCTGTCAGGCCTGGACCCTGAAACATAAAAGAGGAATTCTTTTCATGGGTGACAGGAGGCCGTTTGACACAAAGCTGAACCAACCAGGATGGTTTTTAGTCAACTGCACCTCAAGAAAGTGAGCAATGCAACTGTTCTCCTATTTAAATGAGAAACAATAACAATAGATTATACCACGTACCATAAAACTGCCAAGTAAACTGAATAAACTCGCATTTTTATAAAAACAAATTGTTTCAATTTTAAAGAAAATTTAATAGCAGCAGTAACATTTAAGTGAACAGAACAGCATTTTATTTCTTACCAATGCACAAAACATTTATCCCACTTAGGATACCCCAGCAAGCTGGGGCATCAGAGATGAGAATAACCACGCTGAATTTTAACAACACTCATCTGCTGCTGGAAAATTTTCCCCAGCAATCAGTGGAGCAGCTACTGCAGTGCAAGAGGTCACAGGAGCACAGTTATTCATAACTGTCCTGACATCTGGGGGGTGGAGGATGTGCAACAACCTGTCCTGCTGTCTTTTAAATCCATCTCAGGGTGCTTCTTTGGTGGGAGGAAGCAAGAGCAATCACAATATCCATTCTAGTAAGTTGTAAAAGGAACGAGGAAAAGAAACAGCAGCATGCCAAACCATCAGAGGGGTGAGTGCATCTAAAAATAAGTGCCATCATATTCTGTGGGGAGCATAACACTAGAAAAGGCATCAGATACTAGAATTACATGGTTAATTAACCAGTGGTCACCATTACTGTGAATTCCCTGTCACGTCTGGATAATCTGAACTGCGTTAGAATCAATAAAACAGGATTAATAATTAATTAGGCTGAAAGTACATTTTTCACTTTGCACAAGGCATGTGTTTCTTTGGCCCACAAGTTATAATGCAACAATTGGTGGACAACTCATTAAAACAGACTGTCAAATTTCAGTTTAACATTGCCTTGTAGAAATTTGTAACAAACAAAAATCGGCAAGAAGGAAGTAGGAACAGGAGTGTCCGAGTCTCCACCTTACTGTCCAAATAGTAAGTGAGATCAGAGGCATTTAGACAGCAAAAATAAAGATAAAAAGGCTAGAAGCAGACCTTGCCTGGCATTGAAGGAGTACAAAACAAGCCAGGCTGAGGCAAAAGCACCAAATCATAATATCTGTTAGTTCCTAAAGGATATAAATGACCTGTCTAAAAACCCAAAGCTGGTGTAAATTAAAAAATAAAAAAGGCTTATATAGAAACAGAAGTTAAAAATATACATAAAACCAAAAGGCCTTAAAAATAAATACTTCCAATACAAAAACTTTCTGCAAAACATACAGAAGTAGTAATGTGAAAGCACAAACAAATACTTGGAGGGAAAAAAAAAATCAGGCTGGATTCAAGATTTTTATAGCCTAAGGAACATTTTTTCTCAATAAAGCAGGTATCTGTGACAGGTTGAATATACCATTATTTGAAAAATGTTACCTCCATTAACTATCCTCAGTAACTTATGCTGGCTGCAAAACAAATCAATACACCTGTAACAGACACTCCAAACTCCAGAGAGACAAGATACTCAGGGGCAATTTCTTTTCAACTCCTCCTCAAAATATCAACTCAGCTGTGGAACTTATCGTGATATAGTTTTATTACCTGGGTCCGGAGCTGTTTGACTTCTGTTTCAAGTTCTTTGATTTTCTCTTCTCGTTTCTGAAGCTCTGCTTGTGCCTCTTGTCGAGCTGTGAACTCTTCATCAAACTGTAACAATTTAACCAAAACAGGAGAGTTTGTCCAGTTATGGCCACACCAGAGCCTGTATTGGCAGGAACTCTTTGTACAATATCACAACTGGAGCAATTGATGCACTTGTAACTTTTTTAGCAGCATTTTTCTAACATGCTCACTTTTAGTACCACATAATTTCTTCCATCAGTAAGTCAATGACAGAGAACCACCCAGATCCAGCTACTCAGTACAGGTTTTTCCCCCCCAAGAGAACACTGCAGACTTCTGACATCAAACTCAAGTATTCATCTATTGCAGCAAGTTTAAATTCATTAAAATTAAATCTGCAATCATCATGTTTAAGAACATGTACTGCCTTGGGGCCTAAAAATGCCTTCTTAGACCAGACCAGCAAAAAATCCAAATTTTCAATGATTTTAATACACACCTCCATAATAAATGCACTTCGGTACCATTGCAGCTAATACAGCACATTCATTCATTTTTTCAAGCTTATACCACTTTAGATATTTAATTATGACTATGTCAGGACAGAAGAGCAACAAGTGGAATTTCTCCCATCAGTTATCTACAGCAGAGGAATACAGCTGAGGAGATGTACAGTTAATACTACTCAGCTGCTTTGGATTTCAGACTCAACTACATCTGAGCCTTGCACACACACAGAACCACCCCAACCCCCAGAGCTTTAGATATGAAAGCACATCCTGCCTGGGAGATCCACTCCTTCCCAGTTTTACCTGGGAAACAAGCTGACTGTATTGCTGTCAGGATTCTGTTCCACACCTTAAAGAGAACCATGAGTAGGACTGACCTTTCTGGAAAACTCCGCTGCTTTCTTTTCACTCTCTTCTACTTTAGCTTTGTCCACACACGCATCTAGAATTTAAATAGAACACCACACACCAGTCAAGTCAAACATATCACAGCTCTGAGGTGCCATCAAACCATAATTACCCTGTGAGCCCATGACACCAAAGCAACAGCTATTTTTTTTGACCCTGTCTCATTTCATTGAAGGCTACAGCATTTCCTCTGGTACTCCCCAAGAACACCTGTAGCATATTTCCAGAACAAAGAAAAAATTCACAGTCAATATAAGTCTAGACAGAAGAACACAAAGAAAATCAAGGCAAAACTTGTGCTTAAAGTGTACAAACCAACAAGATGTGTAAAATTAATGTCCATCCTTCCTCTGTATTTAAAATCTGGGTCCATGCCACTGCAGTGCAGCACTATCTGTGACACACATTCTTCTATGATCTTGTAATACTGAGGTCTAAAACAGGAAACATTTACAAGACAATAAGAACATGAACAAGCATTTATGCAATTGGGGTGGGGGGGCAACTAACTCCTAATATCTGAATGATACAATTGCCAGTAGAAGTACCAAGTTCAAAGTCTGATTTGTACTCTTATTTGTAAATATTTTGGATACGGAACCTTGACCCTGCTAAGAGACCGAGCTGCACCTAAGAGAAGTTTACATCAGAAAGACCAGATACAAGGCACGTGGGAGTATTTTCAATTATCAGTTGTACAACTTTCATGTTCTTTGAAGCAATGAAGGTACCAAATTTGAATAAAGAAAAAGTGCCCAACAACTTAAGAGGTTTTGGGGATGAGGGTGTTGGACTAAGGGTCAAGTCTTTGCAATAAGCATTATTATATTTGCCAAGATCTTTTTAATACTAACATTGAGTGGAAACATCAGTCTCAGAGTGACTTTTTAAGTATGATTATGAGCTACTCATTTTACCAGGGTCTTGATTTTTATTCTTGCCCCTACTCTCCCCAAAAAATCCAACCTGGCAGCTGGCACTTACCGGACATAGTAATCATTCCTGATCAGAAGGAAATGTTGCAGAATTGACAAGAAGTAATTTTCAGAAGAAGTATCTTTTACCATATTATACAGCAGATGAAATACTTCACTGACATCAGTGCAAACATCGTTAAGAAAATACAAGTGCTTAAAAAACTAAAAACTTAAAAAACAAACAAAAGACCAGAAAAGCCCACTGCACCACAGAACACCCACTCCACCCAAACACAGCTCCCCAGACATGTCCCATACTGTTCAAGTAACACCCCTCCTAAAACTTTTAACATTTTGAACTCCTATCCTTAGCAGTAAATATTATTTTTCCACTAAGACTGTGCACAGAATCTCTGTGCCCTGTTTAACAATTAGGACATGTTTCATTATTAATCACAATAATCATACTATACACTTAATGTTTAACAATCCTGTAAAGATATTTCACACAAAGCTTTGTTTCCACTTTGAGGTGAGGCACGCTATTGGCAAACACACACACAGGACTGGTCAATCATTTTCATTTCCTAAAGATGACCATTACCTGTAATTACCTGTTCTGCAAAACAACAGCATTACAGGGGATTTTATAGTCCTCTCATCGATTGCTTCCACCTCCCTCTGCTTCCTCCTAAAAACTGCAAGCAGCCATTCTGAACTTAGGTAACACTGAATTTACTGCTCCTTCACAGCTGGAAAAGGCACACATCTGAAGTGCTACTAGAAATGTTGTTCCTTTTATTATCAAAACTCATTTTTCTTCAAACTTATGATCTTCCATGGGTATAATTTTATCTCTTCATGTATTATGAGACAGAGTTTAGCTTAATAAACGTTATTTATGAAAAATTAATTCAGTTCCCAATGACTTACATTTGACATGCAAATTTAAGCACTAATTATCTAAATATTTTCTAACAAAAAAAGCAACTGGAGAGAAATCTGCTTGACAAAGCCCCTGGTAAGACACACAGCTGAGACAAATAACCTGCACACAGAGCACTGTAATTTCCATTTAATAAAGTTCTGAAACGACACAAGTTGTAACAGCACTTCCTTAAAGGATATTCCATTTCAGCTTTGATATCATTGAGACGATGTGACAGTTCAAAGTGGTCTTCATCTTTGTTCTCATCAAACACCCTCAGCTGAATATCAAGCTCGTCATTTTCCTTATCTTTCAAGGCCTGTTTTTTGAGGTAGAGTATATCTTAATTTCTCCTTTTTTTAAAGCAAGAACTCCCCCCCTTGAAGGATTGTAGCATCATGAAATATAAGACATTAATCTTTAGAACAGGAGAAAGTTTTAACTCAGTGTCTGGGCTTTTTTTATTATAATGATATAACTGAGAAAAACTAAAGGCAAAATATCAGCTGACAGAGCAGGTATGGGCTACAGAACAAATGACTTCCAGTTGAATCAAGTTCTTAATGGGACACAGCAGTTCCTGCTTGTTAATGCCAGAGTTCCTTTAAAAAAACACAATAAGTATATTTCAAAACATTAACTGAAGCGAAGTTAAGAAGCCTAAAGAACTGTAAAGAAGACATGCTTACAATTTCTATTACTAAGTTAATCTAGACCACAGCATTAAACCATCCATAGTACAAGGAGAAATACAGAGGAGTAAAAAAACCCACACAACTTACCATTTGGGACAGAGGAAAATGTGCTTTTCTTTAAAGAAATACAAGCACTTGTTCTAATTCTCATAAGAACCAAGTTTAGCTTCCTACCAGGAAAGCACATTAAAAAAAAAAAGCTCCTTCCCATCCACTCATGTGAATGCACTCCATGATTTAAATGGAAATTGGCCTGGATTTGTCAGAAATGGATGCAGCCACATGTGTTCCCCAACACAGCAGGAATTTGTGCCAATTCTAATGCTTGAAAAGCGGAGGAGGCTGCTCCGAATCTGAACAGATTCGGAGCCAGAGCTATGGATCCCCCTCCTGACTCTTTTTCAACATATTAGCTGTTCAACATTTTTAGAAAGACTGATCACCAAATATTAATTGATTTCACACTCAGATCTGTATGGCAGATGTTGGTACACTCTCCCAAGTTTTCTATCATATCGTGGTTTGTTACAATTCAGTTTCTTTGCTACCTAATCCAACTCTAATTCTTAAAATTTTTAAGCATTTATTGATTCTATAAAATACCTTTCAATAGATTAAAAAAAACCAAACAAGAAAACTTGAGTTCTTGAGGCTTTCAGATGTCCCACAGCAAATAAAGCCAGTATATCATGTTAATGTATCTACATGATATAAACCCTAAAAATATACCCCAAGAAAAATTAACATCACATATCAGAAAGATGTGTCTCAAGGCTGAATGGGCCAAAAATTGAAGTTTTTGTTCCCGACAAATTGACAACTCGAAACTTTATATCTTAAAAGTCACAGCAGTAAACCTAAATTCTGTTTCAGACAAATATAAGCAGGTACTCTAATTTCTCTCATCTCTCGCGAGAAAGTGATGAGTACCTTAAATATACATATTTTTGATGTAAGCATCAGAATGGTTTATTGATTAAGAGCTACAAATGTCTCCCTAAGTCAGAAATATTCCTGTCTCTGCAGCTGCATGAAGACAGACATGCAGTCTCAGAAAGAATGATGGTGTCAATTTGATTTTTCCTTAAAATGTCCCACTGCATTCTCAGCAGGCAGACTAAAGAAAACCAGATTTCACAGAAAACAACAGGAACAGCATATACAATGAAAGTTAATCCAAGATTGGTTCCGCAGCCAGATTCACATTCACTGCATGTGCTTTGAGCTCATTATGCAGAATTTGGCTACCCTAATTTAGGTTCTAATATATTTGACTTGTTTCAATTACTATCCTGGTTTACACAGCTCCTGAGAACCTAAATTTGTAACTCTGCAGACTGAAAGCAGATTTGGATTGCTAATCTGGCCTTCTGCACCCCCAATCCATCACATCTGTTCTGGTTAAACAGTTTGGTTACCTCCAACATTCAGAGTGGACAGCGATCAACTCCTGTATACAAGTGACTTACAGGCAATATTTTCTTCAGGCCACAACGTAAAAACTCATTTCTCAAGTGTATCCTGAAATCAAGATCTTCTGGAGATGTAACAAGGGCATTGATGAGCTGCATACATGCTACCTGTTGTCAGAAATACAGAATGCAAATCAATACTGTTTCAGTCACCACTTCAGTTTAATTATAAAAGCAAAGAGATGGATATTATTTATTATGCAGCACACTTACAACACTTGGGTTAATTTTAGCAACATCAAATCCTGCTGTTCCCATATCAGGATGCTTCTGCTGTGTCAAAATAGTGCCATATGAATGATCACCACTGAATAATGTCATGGAATGGTTTAAGCTGTAAGGGACCTTAAAGTTCATCTTGCCCCACCCCCTGCCATGGCACGGACACCTTCCACAGTCCCGGGGTGTTCCAAGCCCCATCCAGCCTGGCCTTGGACACTGCCAGGGATCCAGGGGCAGCCACAGCTGCTCTGGGCACCCTGTGCCAGGGCCTCCCCACCCTCACATCACACACTAGTTATTCCCAAACTAAAGTTGCCCATTGCACCTCCTTCTCTTTCTCCTCACTGTTCACCAGTTTGAAAACTGTTTCTACAATAATTAAAAACTTTAACACATCAGAACCACTCAAAAAACACCCATACCCAAGTAAGTCACATCACCAGGTGTTTTTTCTATTCTTGCAGAGCACTTCTGCAAAATGTCTGAAGTCTCAGGATAGTGGCTAATGCTTTAATTGAACAGCTGTGCACTTTAATTGATTTACTTGAAAACAGGTAGACAATAGCATAGCACCAAAAGTGCTGATCCACATTAAAAGACTGAAATGGGACTCCAGGGAAATACCAAGTTTGGTAAAAGATGTTAACTGCAAATAGAAGTAGCATTAGAGTAGGGGAAAAAAAAAAAAAAATCAATAGCTGCAGAGGAAAAAAATCAGATAAAAAGCACCCTTCCTGTTTTAATTACATTCACTATTTAGCTTTAATAGAACACCTTATGGAGTCTCAAATTCTATTAAAACACCCTTTCAAAGGCAGTCTCTTGATAGAGCTGCACCTTCAGATAATGCAGTATCATCATGCTTGCTTGAATGATTCTTGTTATTTTACTACTATGACATGACTTAACAAGCCAAAGTACATGTCCAATCTGAAATTAATAGAGAGAAGAGGTGCCATCTGCTCTGATTGCTGCTGCCAGAGAGACTCTGGCTTAATGGCTTGTGCTAATACATTACAAGTAAAGAACGATTTTGT
Organism: Falcunculus frontatus; assembly: GCA_013398115.1. Lineage (NCBI taxonomy): Eukaryota > Metazoa > Chordata > Aves > Passeriformes > Falcunculus > Falcunculus frontatus. The sequence goes on from VZRV01005205.1 coordinate 1,146,497, forward strand.
CAGAAACAAGGTAATGAGTCTTGCAATTGTGCCTTCACTGAGGTATCAGAGAGCTTTGGGAGGGGCAGCTTGGCAGGAATGGTGGGTGGTTGTTTCTGTTTGCCTTAAACCAACAAGGTCATAAAGTAGGAGACAAGTTCAGAATGAATTCTTCAGTGATAGCACTATTAAGATTAGAATGTCATTTATAGGAACTTACTGAACATCATTAACTCATCAGCTCTGAAACAAGAGGTGCTGATGGTAAATACAGCATTAACACAACTACAGCTGATGTCTATTTGTTCCACGACTGGAAAAAGGCACTCCAAGGATACCTGCATTTTACTTTTCCCTACCTTTCAGCCAAAAAAGCAGAAATATAAATTTTGGTACAAAATGTGCATAAATACTGCATTACGAGAAGGTAGTAGTAAGTCAAAGTCATCCTTTAACAGGATATTCAGCCACTTGGCCTCAATGCAAACATTGCAGCACCCAAAAAAGACAACCAACCCCAACTAAAAGAAGCTTGCATTTTAATAGCAACCAAAACTCTTAGGTAGTAAGGTGCCCACAGAGAATAAAAACCTCTATCCATGCACGTATAAGCAGCAATGAACATGATCTAGGACATGACTTAGTAAAAACCACTGGCACAGAAGGCTTATTTTATAAAACTAATTTTAAAATCTCACTAGATTACCCTTAGAGAATCATCAGTGGCTGATGAAAGGCACACATTGAACACACCAAGGAATGAAGAGTCCCTGTTGACAAAAGTACCAATGATATCCTGCTGCACGTCACTCATCCCAAATTGAACACTGCCAAAAACAGACACACCCCATTCTACACCTGCCATAATTATCATATATCTGAATACTTAAGAGGCCACAGTCAAAAGTCCCAGTACTAGGAACAGATTTATTACCTGAACATTACACCTGGCATCCAAGGGAAGAAATATCACTAATTACATTCTTTACTAAGGTCAAGACTCCTTAATCCTTTTTCTGGGACAGGAAGTGAGTTCCTTGGTCTCCCACCACTAATAAGTAGGAAATCTAATACCAGTAGGCCATTGGTATTTATTTCTCCTCTTTTACTGACCACTGGATTAACAGCAGTAAAAGATTTTGTGTGTAAATTAAAGACCACAAAGCAATGCAGTGTTCCAGCCTTTTGGCTGAAGCACACAGAACAGCAAACTCACCTGCAGCTGTATGAACTCATGGTTCTCCAGGCCTTCAACAATCTGAGAGAAACGCTCTTCCCTGCTGTGCCTCTCAGCAGCAGTTGTTATAGCACCTAAAAGCTTGTCCAGACTAAGAGAAAGACAAACTGTCAAAAGAGCACAGCACAGCCAACTTGCTCATTTTACACAAACTCAGCCCACTATCCACCCAACTCAAGGCTTTAGTGCGCTGACACTTTAAATGCATTTATCTACATAAAGCTGAAAACAAACCAAGAATCAAGTGTTAAAAATATCTACAAGATTAGTGTTGAAATAAGAAAAAAGAGGGTGAATAAAGCTCTGTATTATTATTTCAGCTAAGAAACAACCAATGAGGGGGAAAAAAATCCCTACCTTTGCAAGGCTGTGCACTAAGTAACAGCTGACATGTTTAACACCTGGAAATTCTAACAAATTCTCCTTTCAGATATCAAAATGTTTTAATCTATTTATTGCATAGAAGACATGAAGTTTGCCCATATGAACCTTCAGTAAATAAATACATCAATGAATTTACAGGAAACATATGCCAAGTGATTTTCTTTGTTTTAAAAATCTCATTGGAAAGTGGTAAATAACTAAGTTCAACTGTTCCAAAGAACAGGTGTAAATGCAAACTTCTTGTTCCTGTGGCAGAAGGGTGATTTGTCCCTTCAGACCTTCCACTTCAGCCACAGCGTGTAGATCTCTGCTCATTTGCTTTTCTCTGATTTAACACTGAATTAAGGCAACAGAACAGGTGAAGTCTCTTTAATTTTAAGCTACATTAATAAAGACTTAATAGGCTAAATTTGTTTCACTGACAAGTTTTCTCACCTGTGTCTAAATTAACAATTCATGAGCACAAAAAAAATCTTAAATATCTCACTTACATGTTTTCCTCTCCAATAATGCAGATGGCAGAAAGGATTTTCACTGTCTCAGTCATCATGTGTGGCTGCTTTGGATCAATTGCTCTTGACAACAGCAAGAGACTCCTTTCATCTCCTAGAATCCTTTGCAAACCGTACTGGGAGAAACAAAAAGCTCACGGTGAAAAGGCTGTGCTTGCCTTGGACACTCATCACTAGCTTTGGGATAAGATCCTTAGGGATTCTCCCAACCCCTCCCCTCCCATAGGGGGTTTGGCAACACTGTACCCAAACTTCCTGGCCATTACTGCTGGTCACAGCTCAGTGTCCCCAACCTTGCATTTGAGGCTTTCTCCTGACAGAGAGAGATTCAGCTCCTTAGGAGGACACTGGGACCTTCTAAAATCAGTACACACCAAAAAACAAATCAGGTTTCATTTTCTATGTCTGAAACACCTCAGAAGCATGAAAAATCTGCTTTTCTCCCACTTCATTAGACAAGCTCTTCTGAGATATTTTTCTAAACTGAGTAGAAGTAGTTAAAAGTAACTTTTATGCAGTTTTACTTGCTGGGGAGGACACATAAATACAAGACTTCAGATTTTGCTATGAATAAAGCAAAATTACAAGTTTAACACATCAGCTTCTAGAAAGTACTCACACTCTGTAAACCTGAGTAACCTATGTTAGAAACAAATCAGAAACAACTTAACCTAATCCTCTACCCACGACCTACCAACTTAAAAACTGCAGCTCAAAAGGTAACAATCCTACTCAACTTAAATCAGGTGAAAAGTACATTATATTAACAATCATGTATTGAAATCTGAATTTAGAAAGCTATATTTTCTTCAGTTTCCAAGTAATTCACTTCCAAATTCACTTACCTTAAATTTATACTATCATCCTCTCTTTATCAAATATTTTACTTCCAAAAATCAATAGTATTTAACAAAACTAAGAAAAAAGGCATATTCTGAAAGGCTCATGAAGGAAACTCTCAACAGAAGTTACACTAATTTTAAGACCTACAATTCAAAGAGTTAAACACCGGCTATCCAAGCTTTCCTTCCCTCCCCAACATTTAACATGCTACATATATCTTGAACTAAGAAAAATCAATCATGCCAGAAGTATGTGAATTTAAAATATACTTACTTTATTGTTCATGAATGCTTTGAGGCACTGGATAAGTTTATGTTGATTCTTCTTATCAATACTTTCTTGCCTTGAAAGGAACAAGGAAAATAACATAAGGAAAATCTTCACAACCTCCCCACCCCTCCCTTCAAATGATCCAGATCCTTACTGTTTCTTGTCCAGAAGCTTTTCCAACGCATCCAACAGAAGTCCAAGACCTTCATGTCCAAAATTGTTTACCCAGCTGGGAAAAAAAAAAGAAAAATGCTTTTAATTATTTCTTAATCAAATGCAAAACTTGCAAAGATATTTCTCTGTTACTGCTTGTGCATCCCTCAACAGGCTCCACTTTCGGCCTCACTTCCCAAAAGACCTGATCAGCCACGAGGGCAAACAGCTCCAACAAGTACAAACTGCTGAAAGCCACAGTGAAAGGTGAGGAGAAATTGCAGATAGCTGCAAACATTTCACTTATCCTTTTCCAGGGTGCTGAGAACACTGTTCTCCTGTCAACAGGCATTAGCATAATTACTCTGGTTTCAAAAAAAGCCCCAAAGCCCACAACTCTCTCTTGCTTAGCAAAAACAGCATAATGAAAACTACTGCAGAAATTGCTCTGCTTACCTGACTGGGTTGCTGGTTAGAGACACTCTCAAAGACTCCAGGCAATTAAGAAGTTTTTCATCTGAAATGCCAGATCGCAGCTCATGGATATATTCTTGTGAGGACAGTGTGCATTCGTGCTTGCTGTTTTTAAGTCCACCCTATCACAGAAGGAAGAATGCTTCTGAGTGTTCTACTGATCAAGCAGAGTTTAAATGATAAAATAGAAGACTCATATTTCCATGTGAATTTTCAAATCATAATACAAGTATTCAAGACATCTGACTTGACTTGGATTTGTCATCAGTGTTTAATACTTTTGCTTTTGCATCACAAGGATAACTATCTTTGCTGGAATCTTTTTCACTTCTTTGAGTAAAAGCGCATGTACTAGAAATTGAATATAAAAATTTAATTCCATCATTCAGTTGTATTAACATATTTATGCATTAACATAATGTATTTAATTAACATATCTACTTCACAACACTGTATTAGAAACAATCACAGGGACACAAAAAAATCTCCAATTCATGCAAATTCATGAGCCAATCTTTTGCTGTACCACAGTCCATGTTTGGCCCCTAAGAGATGTCTACAGGATGTTGCTTGCTGCAAAAAAATGATACAGGAGATTTGACAAAGAGCTCTCTCCTGCTGAAGTGCCACTACAGAAGAATAACTACTTACGAGGTATTTCACTATTAAAATCCCTGAATATCAGTTTTTAGAGCTATAGCATTCAAACCCATGAACAAGACACAAAACATTTTTCCAAAGGTGCAACTAATCTTTTGTACAGCTCTGACAGGTTGCAGTAGGCTTATCTCAGAAGAGTGCTTATGATTCATTTGCAGTTCCTAAATCTCCTCAGCTCTGAAGAGCTCTGTTGAAGAGAACCTGATAAAGATGTCATGGGTGCAATGGCACTATCAAGTGCCTGACCTGAAGAGGATTTATATGCACTTGGTTTTAATTTTATCAGAAGCTTCCACGACTAATATTCAAATTGTGTCTCTTTCACAAAGTTCCACTTCTTATAAAGTTTCTGGTTTGCTCTCTTCAAATTCTTACCATTCATTTTCCAAAAACACACAAAGTGCGGCTGATGACAAAATGACTTGGCTAAACTTAAGTTAATGACTTTGACCTAGAGAGATTCAATGCACAAAACAGAACTAAGTTCACATTATCCTTTCAGATCCAGAACAAAAACATGACAGACTGTGACTGCATTGAGACAACAGTGTTCTCTGCACTCTGTCAGCTTTGAAGACGTTTCTTGCTGACACGCAAAGCACCTTTAGCTGGGCATCACATGCCAGTTACACATCAAAGGACCAAGGCAGACAAAGATGTAAGAAGGATATAAAGGGACTGAAATCAGTCACCATCCACCTCCTAAACAAAGAGATGCTCTTCCACCAAAAGAAAAAGGAAAAAATGGGTGAGGATTATCTTTATAAGAGTAGGAACTGATTGTAAATCAGGTTAATTTATCAAAAATCATCAAAATTCAGAAAAATCATCACTCTGAAAGACCGTAAGGCAAAGAACTAGAAAAAAAGGACCAGCTTTATGCCACTCATTGAACGGATGAGAATCAGAAAAGATTTTATGTGTAACTAATGCACAATCTACACAATATGGATCTATCTGGGCACAAATTTTGTCATTTCAGGCCTTCCCCAAATGGTAAAAGAAGAGCACAGAAATACTACTGAGAGCCACAAAATGTACAAAGAGATGAGACGATGGTAACTTCAATCAAATGCCATTGCCTGTTAAGCTAGACCCTGAAAAGCACTCTAGAATGCAAGACACAGAGGTTTTTCCCAAGAGATGAGTTTGTCCTTCCACTGCAGTCTGCTGCAAGCTCCAGAAGAGACTCCAATTCAGCTGGGACAACCTGAAGTCTTTGCTACCCTTTGTTTCGTATTTAAACGAAGATGTGATCTTGCTGCCTCCTCCTTCTATGCCATCCAGGCCATCAGTGAAGCACCTCTGCTCTGTCTAGTCCCTTATTTTCAGAAGACCTATGACTCCCTCAGAAGTATTTACAACAGGTCAGAAGTTCAAAGAACTGGCAATGTGCTCTGCTAAGGCTCCTTCCTATGTCTTGAGGGACAGGTACATTTCTTCATTGATTCTTTGAAAAAGCACCTTTAACTGCACAGCAACAGGAACCAACTCCTTTTCCTTATTCTCCCCCTCTTCAAAATGGATGGTTACTCAAGAGAGGTCATAAAAATCCATTCTTAAAATCTTTCAGAGAATTCTCAGCTTACCAGGATTACTTTCTCTTATTCCCTGCCATCAACATCTCAGTCTCAATCCACTCTTACCACTAGCCATGTTAACTCGAGAGCTGAACCAGGTGCTACTTCTTTTATTTCCCTATTCAAAGAGAGTTTGATTGGAATACTATTTTTAAGTAATGCTATGCCTTTATATGGATGAGTAAATTTCTCATTTACTTTGAGGTACAAGGTCTCAGTGAAAAATGCATTTTACAGGAGAACTTCTAATAAAGATGAAGGCAAAAGTGAAGTAGAAAGAAACTGAGATGGTTGGGTCCCACATCAGAATGTTCAGACATTAAACCAATGCTTAAGAATGAAAAATCTTAGAAATTACTTTATGACCAGTTACCTTCATACTGCTACAATCAAGGCAGAGAATGACTCATCGATGCCAACTCAAGGGAGAGCCTGGACCACGCAGCAGTCCCACCAGGGCTGAGGATCCCATGTAAGATTCAAACAAGTTCAAGCTCCCAAGTCCCCACGAACAGGGAAACCTCTTCTCTGCAATCTCTACAACCCAACAGTACTACCAGGAATATCCCAAAATTCCTCTCCTCCCTAATCACAGTGAATCTGTAAATCTTCAAGGAAATTGCTCCATATGCTGGCAGAAGCAAACAATTCCTAAAGGATGAATCCTGGAAGAAGCACACTGAGGTGCAAGCGCTCGTTAAGCAATAATATGCAAAAGCCATACTCCAGGCACAGCACTTCTTATTTTAGTATTTAGCAAATTATTTGCACAAAAACATGCTTTTAATGCAGAGCTGCTCCTGCTCTCCATCAGACCCTGAACTCAAAGGCATGGGGGGGAAAACATCTTGGAGTTCCTCCCCTACCCATTGTGGGAATATCAGCTTCTTTCATAAAATAATCTTTTCACAAATCAGCTGTTCAGGCTAATTCACACCACAAGGAAATTACATGGCAGCAGGGATTATTTGAAACTGGTTTTAACACATTGAACTGGAAAATTAATAATTTGTCCCCTCAAAAAATCAAATACCTTAAAACACATAAGCACAGTGAAGGCATTTTCCTCAGTCAGGGGAAGAACCAATACTGTGTACAGAACTAAAAAGTACTGGTGAACACAAAGAGAAAAGTCTCTTTAAAGGCCACTCTGAATAAGAGAAAGCCAAGAGAAAAATAAACAAGAATATAGTGTGTAGGATAAGAACCAAACTACGTCTGAGGTGATGTTTACACATTTTAAATCATAGATTGTTCTCTATTATTTTTACTACAGAATATAATCACTGAATATGAACTAAGTGGAAAGCTTTGCTGTACCTGAAAAGCCTGTTTTGACCATAATCAAAAATAAAGTCCATCCATAATTAAAAAGAACATCTTTGCTTTCAACCACTGTTTTAAATGGTTATGTAATTATTCCCCAAAAAATCCTTTTTGGGATTTCCTGTTCAGGAAACAAAAACTTCCTGAACCCACTCCCACAAATTAAATCCCAAATATTTGTTTATAATATTTGAATTCAATCAAGACAACATAAAATGTAGATGAGTCCTTAATAAGACGAGTTATGCTCTCAGTGATCTCATCTTAAACTTACTGACCTTCTGAATACTCTTAATTAATCTTACTCTCACATTGATCTGCTGCAGTTGGCATTTCCAAGACAAGCTATGAATAATAACAATTAGGACATAAAAAATTCCACATCTAAACAGAATGAAGTAAGCCAAATACTGTCAATGTAAAATTTCAAGTGCCTGCCTTCAATAAAAAGCAAGACAAGCTCAAATTATATTTGTTGCTCACAATGAAGAGATGAGCTCAGTGAGTCTGAAGTATTTGAAAACAGACTCCTGAAAACTTGAAGACATCTCTCAAAAGCGTAAGCAATGATCTTACACTGGTAAGATAAACATGACTGAGGTGGTTGACAATTATTTTGATAAAACAAGGATTCAGTTGTGCCCACTGAACTTTTAAAACCCAGATAAACGTCCAAACTATTCCAGCCTAATCTCTAAAGAGGGAAGTTCACAAGAGAAAACAAAACTCTCATGTTTGTACTCACCGGAACTTTACTTCCGACTATCTGCATGCAGTGGTCAGCCAAGAGAGGTTATTGTGTAAAAAAGATAACAATAATACATAAATAAACACAGCACAGTACTTAGTAGGATGCAGTTGCACACACATTTTTCAGTGTTTAATCGTTAGTAGTAGTTACATTCTTTTATCACTTTATCAAACTGTCCAGGGTTTAGAGCTTCTCAACAGGAAAACAGCAGCTCTACTGCAGGAGCAACAATTTCAAATTCTTATGTTCTGCTGCTGAATCATCAGTATTTGACACATTTACCAGCAAATAACTAAATACCTGGCTTGACAGCTACATCTTGAAAGATTAAATATGCCATTTTGTTAAAATTCTCAGGTCAGATACTTTATATATGACACTGAGAACACTACAGAACACACTAATGGCATACTGACTTCCTTGTATGTATAACTGCTTTTATTATGGAGCTTTTGATCTGTTTAGATGATGTCACCACTGAATTTAATTAAGTTTTCGTAATCAAAAACATAGCCTACAGTTATAACTCCAACTTGCATTTCAGAAAATCTCACATGACATTTTTTATTCAGCTGCTCGGTATGGATGCTTTTAATTACATGGATAATTAAACAGTGATTTTCAGAATGCCATCTTCTCTTTACCATGGAACAGCATCTCTCTATATTCATGAACGAAAAGTTGACTTTCCCCAGAGGAAACTGCAGGAAGGCAGCACATCTGTGCCTGTTCTGTCACCTTGCACTAATGCCCACGTTCCTGGGAACACCAGGACAATGGAGCCCTGCTCAAACACCGCAGGCCTCTCCTCCTCAGCTCACCTGCTGCAATCTGATGGCAGCAGCCAGTTCATTGAATGACCACTTCTTTCTAATCAAAAGCTGATTTGGTTCTGAGATCTGAATGTGACTGCATCTGTTCAGCCTCTACCTGCTTCATTTTCTACTCTTATCTCTTCTGTTACTCCTTTAGGGAGTCTTTCAGAAACAGAAGTCCCTGCAAGACTTTCACAATCAACACTTATGCTCCTGATGAAGTTCCCTCTAGAAGCACAAGAAGAGATTGTCTGGTGATGGCAATCTCTTCTCCCAATTTACCATCTTCTTCTCTCACCAATGTTCAACTATTCAGTACAGAATAAAATGTCACCAGGTTCAGTTCTGAAACAGAATTCCAATCCTTCACCAGTTCTCAGGGGTAATTTCCATGGTCAACAATCTTTCTCTTCAAGTGAGAGAAGGAATGAGAAGCACAGAAAATCACTTCCCATGAAAGCATCCAGCTCATCAGCTTCTACACATCCTCCACCCACCCAAAGAAAACTTTCTTCACCCAATGAAACCCAAAGTTCCTTTCTCACTCAGAACTCTGAAGACAAGTGTTTCAGAAAAGCATGGTCAACACGCTGCAGATGGCACACAGGCAGAGGAAATGAAGCACCAAATTTAAAATAATTTGGTTAAGACAACATCAGCAAATGAAAGTGATATTTTCACATGAAGGGAGAGAGCTCAAAAGCCTAATTAAAACAAACACGAAATGAACTGCAAGGAAAGTCACATCAACTGTTAAGAGTGTTTTGTGAGCTCGAAGCAGAAGGTCCAAGTGTTTTCAATGTAAAAAAGGAAGACAGATAATTATCTGTGACAAAAGAAAAAGGTAGAAAATTTAAAGACAGATCATTTTGAATGCAACCAGCATTTTCATGGAAGACAATCCTGAAGAAAAGAAAGTTTGACAAATCATGATGCAGTAAAGATCGATTAGGGCTTGAATTCATCTGAGCAGAATAGTAGTTGCACTAAACAGAAGATGAAATTACAAGTGAAAATGAGGTTTTGCACCATCATAAGATCCCAATCAACATTTTAAAATTAAGCTCTATATTTTAGATTTTTTTTAACAATCAAGATGCTAGCTATTTAAAAGTTAAATTAGGATAACATGCTACAGAAAGGTAACATATATTTCTGAAAGATTCCATTCAAATGCTGTGATTCAATTGCAAGAAGGACATACTGAAGCACACAAACTTCAATAGGAGCCATTTTTCCAACAGGAAAAACATTTTGCATATGAGTAAAACATCCACGCTGGTGCTGCCTTAAGCCCAAAGTGCACATTCATGTAGGAGGACCTTTTAGGATGACTTGGTTTTAAACTGTTAGTACATTTGGACAAATATATTGCCCGTTCTGTTAAGTTTCCCATGCTGCAGCACACATGGGCAGGAATGCAATGCATTAACATTTCAGCAGGAAGCCATGCAATGGTAGCCATGCTTTCCTTCCTCAGCTACACAATCCTGGGGCTGGAGGCAGCCACGTTTCAATAGCAGTGTGCATGAGAGACATCACCGTTGTTCAACTACTTCTTGGGAAAATCTGCAAATACTTCCATTTCTACTTTCACTTTCTACTGCTTCATAAAGTATTTTTGCATACTAAGAAAAATTCCAGATTTAATATTGATCATCAAGTGCAGATAAAAACCTTACAAAGCATAATTAATAGTTCCCAAAGACAGTCTAGTTCATAACATTCACTGCATCAGCTTGAATAATTCTCCAGTAATTTGTACATTTAGTTAGATCATGCTTAAAGCACTGGATTCCTTCCAGCACACACTACAGGACTGTGGATTTTGTTTAAGATGAACTCATGCAGTAACATCACTCCTCTCAGAAACTAAATCACCATTTTCATTACCATTTCATCACCATTATAACACAAGCTTTTCCTCACCAAAGTTTATAACGTTTCATGCAAGGCATTTGCATAATAATTGCATGTCATTGTCGTCTTAATTTCTGAAATTTAACTCTGCAGAGCTGATTTTCAAGGTTAAAGAGACAAGTCAACTGTACTGCCTGCAGTCCAGGCTTACAGATTCCTTAGGCAGACACCAACATAATCTTTATTTCTATATTTGCCATAGTCGACTTTTAACACACACAAAGCATTACTGTCGTATTTTACAACTAATTAGTACTAACAGTTCAACTGCAGAAAATAAACTGCAGCTCTTCATTACTTGAAATTGTATTTCTCCACCCCAAAAAATGCTGGAGCATCCAGTCATTTCCTTATACTTCTTGCACCCCGAGGATGACAGATTTCAAAAATTCTGCATGAAGGGTTAATCAATCAATCAAACTACAGAGAATAAACAACACAGATGAAACTCAAAGTATTTTTTCTATTCAAAATGTAATTTGAAACCGGTTTTAAGACAATCTCTTCACTAAGAGTCTAGTACATACATCACTACTGAAACCACAAAGTCAAACTTTTGGTACCAAAGATTCCTAAGATGAATTCCACAGAAATATGCTCAGGTTCCATCCATGACTCTACATCATTTGACTGGCAATTTCTTATGGTTTACAAGAAAGGATCAAGTTTTCACACTGCCCAGCAGGGGAAATATGAACTAACTGTTCAGATGCAGCTGCAAGCATTTAAAAGTGTGTTAGTAAGTACACATTTTTTTTTCCTACCACTCTTAGATAAATCCAGACAAAAAATTTAAAGTTTCAGGCTTGAAAAGCACCACACTCAAAGCTAAGCTTCTTCCTCAGGTGTGCCTTGGAGAGGTGAGTACTTACGGATTTGGCAGTTGCAGAAATGTACTGGACAACCATCTCACGTTTTGTGCCCAAGTCTTTATCTCGTAAAGGAGCTTTACGTTCCTCATTCAGGTTCATGTCTTCCTGCAAAGAAACAGACCACACCACATCAGGAATATATCTCAGAATCTTTATTAGTCTTTGCTCTTTTTAAGCTACTTTTTTTAAACAATTATCGAGCAAACAGAAGTGATTTTTCCAGTTTATCTGCATTTGTTTGATTTTGCCCTCATTTTCTCATTTAATTCTGTCACTTCAAGTGTTCACTGTTTTTGAGATTTAGCCAAAATTTAAATTGCATCAAGGGTAGTTAACATTTGTGAAATTTGGCTCAAGAAGTAAAACTAGAGGGCAAACATAACAATTCTACACTTCAAGTTGATACTTAAGTGTCAACTCTTGTGATGCTACTGTGTTTTTAGTGAAGTCTTATCACAGTGGACAACATTCATGCATTGTCTAATCAGAAGGCTCTTATTACATGGATTATTAGCTTGTGGAAGGGGTAGATGTGAAACTCTTCCAACTGATGTATTTAAAACAAGCCTAAAAGTCAAAATGCTCTGCTAGATTAAATCTATTAAGACACCTGTTTTAATTTACTAACCGATTAAATACAGTGCAGGCGTCCCTAGTCATGACTCAGGCTTGCCATTAAAAGTCGAAGTAACTTCAGCCTAGCACCTAATTCCAGTCAGTGTTACTGTAATAACTACTGGTGAACAGCTTTGTCAAAGAACTGTTAGTCTGTGAGTCAGATCTATTGTCTGCTTCAATTAACATTACCTGGAAGAGTTAAAAACTAATCCCTTAATCTAACAAGCAAATCAAGCATGTGTTAATTAACTCTTATCCAATCCTTCAAAAGATGTTCACAGCTTCACCGACCAGAGCAGAACTACACAATGGAACAGAGCAGCTCTCAGGCCATACCAACACCTTACCATCATTTTTTCAAAGAGATCCATAACTTCTTTTTCTGATAAGTTCATGCAACGCTCATCAACAAGCGCCTGGGCATGTGGGATCTCGCTAATGGAAGGCTGAGAGTCAATAGGATGCTGAATGAGAGGCTTCTCTTTCTTCACTGCCGATTTTCTGAAGCTTGTAATTCTGTCACGCTGCAAAGACATTCATTTAAAAATAAGCAGAAATAGAAACAGAGAAAAGCAGCCAATTACATGGCAGCAATGCACACGTTTTTAGTTAATTCAAGCAGCAGAGTTAAACTGAACTGTAAGTAAAAATACTCTAATATTCAGAGATTACCTTGCACAGAAAGACAACATATAAGGTAAACTCATGACAGGTCACATGCAAAAGGGATTTAAATATTTCTCACTGATTTAAAATTGCACCAGTGAGGTTAAACTCTTAGCATTTCAAAATCCTCAGCTCATCTTCTCACATTACTCTCTAATTGTCCTGACAGTAAATAAATATGGTACCACAAAGGTAATGTCCAATGTTCCTTCACCTGAAGAGCTCTAAGTCTTTGGAGGACGACTGAAAAAGCCAGTGTTGGGAAGGAGGTACTCACAAATTCATCAGGCTTATAAAAAAATCCTGCTAAAGTAAAATAAAGTTTGTAGAGGAATTAATGCTCCAAGCATAGTTTATAACTCCTTGAAGAGTTTTTGAGTAGGAACTCCTGAACCTAGTGCTGAGCTTTAGAAAGCCAGGTGATGGGTTACTCACACAGAAGCAGCCACCCATGGTTAAATACACGGACAGACATTGGTGAAAGCATCAGACACTGCCAGGGCGTTTCTCTGGTTAGGGCTGACTGCTCGGGCCTTACACCAAACCCCCACTCCCCGGGCTTTACACATGCTCAGTTACTTTGTTAATACTGGAGACAACCAATACCAGCACCTTCCTAATAAGGCCATTTTTTAGATTTCTAAAGTCTTATAAATACATATATTTATTATAGTATGTTTATTATAACATATTTGTTATTTATTATAAATATTACTGTATCTATATTATTTTTATATTTATAAAAGGTAACTATTCTGAAGAGAGTCTGATTTTTTTTATTTAATAACTGCCCTTATTTTTTTTTTATATGTATATATATGTTCATTTTGAGAACATTATGCATATAGCAATTTTCCTCAATGGACTGTTTGCATCCACAAATACTCCTGTATTTGTTTCAGGCACTGAACAGCCTTATGAAGATGTGCTTCCATCTAACAGCAGCTTATGTAGGGTTACCAGGATCAGTCATAGCAGTCATTGTCATCTCCACCAAAACACGTAAATCAAAATTTATATTGGCTACAATTAAACGACCTCAGTGAGGTGTGAAAAGTTTGACGGAGTATTTTATTTGCAAAAATTTTGATTCATTTTAGATTAGCAGGTCCAGAGTAGAGAAACTGGAGCAAGAGCTGTGGAGTATGGAGAAGAAAGATTATTTTTCTGTCATTTTGCTTCTTTTTATTAGTTTTTGTAGTCATTCATTGTTTTTGTTGTTATTTTTGATATCCTACAAGATCACCTTAAATTTTTGAAGGAAAGTGTCCCTAGATAAGCTGCATTCCCTTTGAATTTCTTTTGAGCTTTTTTTTTAGAGGGAGGGGTGGTAGGGGGTTTTCGTCTTCCTTAGAAATTTTACATTTGTGGACAGAAACAAAACACCTACAAGGATACTGTTAATGTCTTTGACAAAGCAAGAATATTACTCTAATCCATTTTTAACCTTATTAGAATAGTTTAAATTACATTTTTGGAAACTAAAATTAGGGCATAGCCTGGTGAAAAGGCCAAGGATATGACACAGTCGTATCCGAATTTATCCAAATTTAGCCAATATGTATCAAATGCAGTTTTATGTTGACCATGCAACAGTCCTAAAATGTCATTTCAGATCCAATTTCACCATACTGTCATCTGTTTCAGGTATAACTTATTGACAACAAATTTGTTCAATGAGATTGCACTGGTGAGATCACTTTAAAGCCACAAATGAATCTTCTATGTGATTACCAGGCACGATTTCCTCATTTCAGATGTGTAGACAATCATTAACTAAATAGCCAGTGTGGCTTTACTTTATATATATAATACAAGGTTGTAATTTTAATGAAATCAATTTTGATAAAAGTTTTTGAAAAAGTAATTTGGAACCAGTTTCAAAATATTCAGCTTTATCAAGTTAGTGCTACTGAATACAAATTTGTTTGGCATTCAGTACACACTTTTTACCCACAATGGTTCCACTTGAATCATGTGGCAACCAACTTTGAAGAACCACTGCAGATCACTTATTGGTAAAGAGAAGGTCAAGAGAAATAACACTTCAACTGTTGAGTAACAGTTTCAACATAGCCACAGTATTACTAAAGTATTTAAAATGTGCTTAAGGAAGTTTCTCCAAACAGAAATCATTATTAATCTTCTTCAACTGAAGTCACAAATGAAGGTCTTTAGGAATAGTCACTCAATTTTCTGAAATCTAATGCTTAATATCCTTGTAAGAATGTTATTCTGTCCACAACATTTGGAGTAAAGTAGCATGCAGCGTGGAGTTACCATTGCAAATTAAGATGCTACAAAGACCTTACCACATCATCTGCCAAAGTTTTTATTTGAATATTCTATTAAAAAAAAAAAAAAAAACAACACACACAAATCAAAGAAAAAAAGATAGCATTATCTACTGCTTCAGAATAAAGAAGTTTATTTCATGTATATGAATATCAAAAAGCATTTGAAATTTCACCAAGTGTTCTAACAAAACTGCAGGCAAATGAACATGGAATCTCCTGCCTTTTCCATGAAAAAGCAATCTGGCATCCCACTGCACCTTGGTTTTGAGTATGTAATTCCTGAACCTGAAGGCTGCACTGCTGCAGCACGCCCACTACTGCACAGAAGAGCAGCCAGGTCTCTCCGAAGGGTTTCCAAAACAAACAGACTCCTGGACTCCCGAGTGCGTCAGCAAAGCCACGGGACACCCTCAGCCCTGACTCAGAGCTGAGCGCTGCCCAGGCACTTTCCTGTGCCCAAACTTCTGCAGCCTTCTGCCACTTTCTCCTGGACACTGAGTCATGTCAGTCGGGAGATGAACTGGTTGCAGTCAGTGAACTGATGATGCACAAACCCCTCACTATTACCTCTCCCACCCTTTTGCCCTGTCACTTCTTCCTAAGCAGGAAAATCCTGCTGACAAAGATCAGCAACATTACATTTTTATTCATGGCCAAAAAAGCCACCCATATTGCACACCAATACCAACAATCATTCTCAAGGAAGCATTTGGTTCATGAACTTTGCTCAGCTGACACAAAGCAGTCATGAACAGGAGTTAAGGTCTAGAACTCACGGGGGGACAGAATTTGAGAGGCATTCAGAAGTCCATGGGACAGTGGAGTGGACTGACCCTGGCTCACAGGTCAGTCCCCACACAGCCACTTGTTCATTCCCTCCCAGTGGAGGGAGTAGCCAGGAGTAGCCAATCAGAAGTTCAAAAGCAAGAAAAACTTAATGGTTCAGATATAACGACAATGTAATAACTGATGGGAAAAAAGAAAATAAAGAAACAGATAATGCAGAAGGCATCACTCAGCACCAGCTGGCCAGTGCCTACCCAGCTTCTGAGCAACTGCAGTATCTCCTCCTCCCCATCCTGCAGCCCTGCCTTTATTGCCCAGCATGATGTGATATGGTTTGGAATCTCTCTCTGGTCACTGTGGATGAGCTGTCCTGGCTGGATCCCCACACAACCTCCAGACCAACCACACTGCTGCTGGGTGGGAGCTCACAAGAAGCAGTAATCTTGGAGGCTGGGAAGGGCTGTTCAGCAAAAGCTGAAGCATTGGGGTTCTTTCTGTCCATGCTGTTTTGGTCACAAATTTAGGACACAGCACCAGATGGGCTGTTCTGAACCAACTCCACCTGAGCCTAACCCAGTAGAGACACCTGCACACCCAGATGTTGACACCAACCTTTCAGCTTCCAAAGTACCACATCTCAATGGCCCTCCTTACACCTCTCCTGTATTTTTGTTACTTGGACTTAGTATGGAATTTATAATCTTGAAATCAAAACTAAGATGTCCGCTTACCACTCTGGTAAACAAACCTTTTAACTGAGATTACAGAGAGCAATGAAGTAAAGCCTAACTCTTCAATCCAGAGACAGCCAGGCAACCAAGAAGTTCTAAAACTCCACATTCATTTTAGGAGCTACTTGTACTAGATTTTTTTTCTACCCTTCTCATTTAAGTACTGTCAATCTCTCCCAAAACCTGGAACATCAACATCTAGCCCATCTCTACGCTTATATTGCATTTGTCACTCAAACTCCTCTGGGCAAAATACAGAATACTAAAACAAGATAGCACACTGCATTTTTTCAGACCCCACAAGCACTCTTCCCAGAGATCCTTCTGGTGCACAAGCTACCCTGCCGGCAGCAGCCACTCAAGATAAGCAGCACATTTAACAGAGGTAGGAGAGACACTGCAAGTAGCTGGAGGCAAAGTCAAGGCAGTTCTGTACCTGCAGATTCTCATACAATTTTGACAATCTCTTGTTCTAACAAAGAAATTGCACTTCCAGGCTGATTTCAGAACATACCCTAAAAGTAGTTTACCCCCATAGAAGGAAGTGTAGGATATTGCAGATTTTGTAGTCCTCTAGCGTTATTCTTTCAGATATCTATGAGACAGCCAGAGCAACTGAAGGCAGAAAAATCTATGTCTTCCTAGCTTGTTAAAGACACTAACTCCCTATTTGCAGGAGCAGCCCAAGGGAAAAGGTTTGGCAAAAATCTGTATGAGGAAACATTTATAGGTAAGGGATATTAAATTAACATTTATATGTATAAATACATATACAATTTAAGACAGCTGTATATCATCTCTCTCCTAGTTTTTAATAGCAACACAAACCACAGAATTTCTCCAGCATCTACACCAAAGAACTATTTCCTACTTACAGACTTAATTCTTTACTTAGAAGACTAAAGTGATAGAGTTTCTCCCTTTCAAACACCACCTTTCTAGTCTATCAACAGTTAATACCAATTTCTATTCACTCTTCCCAGTTTTAGTTTACTCTGTGTATCTGGCTACTTTCATAAGTACAGACAGATCATGACAGTAAGGCACAAAAAAATAATAGCATACACTAATGCAACTGCATCAGACCATTCTTTCATCTCAAAAGGTCTCAGCCATGTTAATATTCAGAGTAACTGAAATCTTGCACACAAAAACAGTAGAAAGATATTCATAATTCACTACATTTCTTGATATAGAAATCACTACTTCCTCATGCAAACTTAATGCAGGCTACAGCAGCAACTATGTCACATTGACAGAATTAAATTACTTGAGGTGATTGCATCAACTTTTAATACAAAATTCGCAGCAAGTCTACTTTTTTTTATACCTTTTTCTAACTTGTGTTTTAATAAAACCTTCCAAATCACTTAAGCTGGCCATGATTTATAAACTGAGATGCATTTACATGCATTGATTATATTTAAGTATTACTTTGCCATGTTCTTAATTGTTACACTCAGGAATCTCACTCTCACCACAAAAATCAAATTAGCAGTAACTCCCAGTTCACCACATACAGAATGAACAATGATCAGCTGGGTAACTTCTAAACTTAACAGCAATTTTCACTCCACTGCCCAGGCAAATCGTGGTGCGCTGGGACACCCATTTCTGCACACAGGCTGCAAGCTCAGGGAGCAGCTCCCACTGCTCTGAGCAAAGCTCATTTTCTAGGGGTAACAACCAGAAACTTGACCTTCTCTTAACTTTCATGGGTTGTTTTTTTTTTAAACTGAGCTGACACTGCTGTTTTCTAAAATTTACCTCAATTTCAACACCTGCAAAAGCCATGGTAAAGCTTCACTCAAGGACAAGTGTTTTTTAATTTGCATAGAAGCAGGAAGGGAATAACTTCCCATATAAGCATCTGAACCAAGGGAGTTTAAAGGGACAAACCCAAAATTAGTTAATATCTGAAGTACAAAAAGTTGTCTACAACTTGAATCCAGGTCTTAGTCACAAAACAGAATTCACTCCTACAACCTCTGCTCTTCACTTCAGAGAATGAATAATGTTCCCATTAGACAATTTAACCATCTGTTAACGTATTCAGTTTTGCAATTAAATCTAAAAAGGCACCTAGGAAATTGTGAAAAGATATCCAAGTCATAAAAGCCGATGTGCAGAAACCAGGACTACACACTCATTTAGGCCTTTCAAGACCTTTATCCATGATGAAGTATACCTGACATTTTGTGAATTATATTTTTACTAATTTTATTACTAATGTTTGCTTTAGTATAATATTTTTCACACTTCAAGGAGCATTCACCATGCTTTCAGAAAAACCTTGAAATGACTGTTGTAATCCATCTGCTGTCTCAAAACCACTTGAATTGAGCAATACCGATGGTTTTGTTACAATTGTTGTACATTTACATTCGGTCTAGAAGACACCATATGGAAAATTCTTGTTTGCCTTGCAGCTGTTTGCTTCACAAACTCCTTGAATATGCATTATTTAAGTTTTTAAACGAAGGCTTAACCTAGAGCCTGAACACGGAGGGAGGCATTCCCTGGGGTTGTACAAAGCGAGAGCAAGGAGCATGCGAACGCCTGGCACCAGGCTGCTGACACACAGATGGAAAGTGTCCGAGTGCAGGATGGCACCACCTCCTCCCAGAGGGAAGCTGCCAGCTTCACCCCACTGCTCTACTTCTTCCCCCCACGAAAGGGACCATCCAGAAACGAGCAATGCTCCAGAAATGTTTGACAATTCCTCGTGCTAAGCAAAGCCTGAGGGTCACCCTGGCCGGTAAAGCAAGAACAGCAGAGGGCACCAATTCTTTAATCGCCTGCTGGGAGATGCCTCAGCGCTGCCCCCGGGCAGGAGGGGAGGGAACACGCGCCAGAGGCACGGGAATCACATCTGGAATCACATCGGAATTCCTCACAAACGCCACAGGCTGATGCCAAGGGCCATCTCCACACCGTGTGTCTGTGCAAGGGGCATGGAGAGACCCTAAGCAGTGGCCTGCTCTGCTCAGACTGAAAATAGAGGTTGAGAGGAACTGAAACAGCTTTCTCAGTTTTGTCCGACTGGCACATCACCATCACGCTCCAAAAGCACACGGACTGTTCAAAAAACTGCACCTTCCCAGGCAACTTCAAAGAAACTTTTACAAAACAAATTAATTCAGCGGTTGGGAAAAAAAAAAAAAAAAATCACTGTAAAGCAACTTAGTCAATTTCATCAGATTTGTAACTGAAGATACAAAAGGAGTTGAGGAAGACATCTGAACTAACTTTTTTATAAACTGAAACTCAAACTGCCATTACTGTTTTGAAAAGTTTGTTTCAGACAATGATTTCTTGGTGCTCACTGATAAGTAAGCTTTAAAAAACAGAACAAAATTAGAAGCTTTTTCCAAAAGCTGCAGTTCCGTGTCAGTCTAAGCAAACAAAATTGCTGGTTGTGAGACATAGGGCAGGGGTGGCAGCAGGACAGCCACATCAGGTTGGACAACTGCAGAAACATCTGCAGGAAGCCTATTAGAAGAGACAGTTCTCACATTAGCCAGTGCAGAGGCAAATTAAGGAAGTTCTGCCATTTTCCAGAGCCACAGCTCTGGAAACATTTTCCATCGAGTCTCCACACCAACCACATCAGATAAGCAGCCACTCCAGCAGCCCAGGAGCAGCAGGGTTTATAACCCTGCCACACAACTGCAGAGTTCTCCATGCAGCCCTTGCTACAGCCAGGATCTGGGTCCTATTCTAATAACTGGTAATCCTGCAAGGCAAGTTAGGCTTCGAGCATCTTGAAAAAGTGCCTTGAGACAGTGCAGCATGCTTTCCCTTACAGACAGCATCCTTTCCATTACAGACACACACAGTCTCTCCTCAGAATCATCTACAGCTTTTACATTCCTCAGTTCTATCTACCAAGCAGCAATTTGCTGTTAAAACTTTTGCAGAGCAGACTTTGGAAAGAGTCATAACTCCATTTATGAGTTTCACAACAAGCATTCCAATGCCGCTTCGATGAAGTGCAGCTTGCTGGCCTCAATGTGCAGGTTTAATGTTCCAAGATCATTCCTCTGTACTGGGATCTTTACAAAGGTTAAGAGACATGGCAAGCCCTGGTCTTACAACAGGCATCTAAAACCTTTTTAGTTTGATGCTCCCATTTTTATTGAGAAATTCTACCTAGGGATTTTAGTACTTAATTTCAAAATGTGTGTGGCATTGCACAGCCATTAAACAACAGAAGGTTTAACAAGACTCCACCAACCAAAAACCACCAGCCACAACTCACAAAAACAGGCAGGTACAAAACTCCACATAAGCCCAAAAAGGGCTAATTAAGAAACTTGCCCTTTAAATATTCTAATAAATATATATAAAGTGTAGCAAGAGAAATGGAGATTTCTGCCCAAGAGCTCCATGTACCCCCAGGGAGGCCTCTCGTGTTACAGGCAGTGCCTCAGCTGCACTAGGACAGGTAAGGATTTGCATAAGGACACGAGGAGGAGGAAATCATATTTGACAGTATGCAGACAGCATATGGGACTGCACCAACTGCCAGTGTGAATGGGGAAATAAGGACAGGAATTACACTTCTCCATGTCCCTGGATTGTCAGGCTAAGCATATACACTCTTGCCATATACATTTTAAATTTCGGTCATCTGCACACTAGCACTGCATTTATTTTGGGCTTAAATTATTTCACTTTCAAACCTAATAATCTTGGTAATGGAGACTTCAATGGTCTCTTGAAAAACATTGTACTTTAAAAAAATAGGATTGAGATAGTTGAATGCCAATTACGTTTTATGCTTTGCTTGATAAGAAAGCTCATTTCAAAAGCTGTACCTCCTAAGCTTCCTTTAGTAAAACGCTAGTCGATAAGGAGTGCATTGGAGTAACTTCAAAAACTTCTTTGCAGCTTTCCATGCATATATTGGTGCCTTTAAAAAGTGTCAGATACACTTCATCAGAGACGAAGCCATCTGTCCAAGTACTTGTTACTGTACTGGTACTGGGCAGGACTGCTTGGCAGTGCCAGCATAATCTGTTTCCTGCACCTACAGCAAGGATAGCAGAGGCTTTGGAAGAAAACTAGAAAGCGCTTTTTCCTAGGAAAACAGCCTGAGATGATTTGCTAAACTTGTCACTCGAACAGTCACTGGATAGACCTGATTAAAGAGGAGCTCAGAGCCATTCCCAGTGTGGCCAGTGGATGCTCTGGGTGCTGACTGGACTGCCTGCCTGCTGCTTTCCTGCAAAGCGTGCCTGGCAGAACCACGCCCAGCACTGCATCTCTGCTGCTTGCTTTTCAAAAATGTAGTTGTTTGACTTCTGAGCTTTGAGTTTTTAGGGAACTTGGCTTTTGCTTTTTCGGTATAGTATTATTGTGAAGTGCTTTTGAAATATTCTGGAACAGTTAAACTGGAAAAACTATGTCAAAACAATTCCTGACATGGTAAGTGCAGACTTTATCTCAATTTTATGCTTAGATAGAAGCAGTGGGATTGAGCTCTTTGCTTTCACCACAGTGGCAGCACAAAGCAGTTTTGCTGGATAGCAATACTTGATGTGCACTGAATTGCTGCTCATCTTCTGCCCCTGCTCCTGGGTCTCCTGAGTGCAAGTGCTGAGCTTTTCATTCAGACACACTGTGGAGCTGCTGAGACTGAGTGATAGCTGTTCTAAAGCTCTGAGTTGGGTCAATGAAGAGGAGTGACAACAGGCCTCCTTCTATGCCTCACTTCCTCAAGAGAGACACCTTTTTCATTGTGACAAGATTCACCTTTGCTTTTACTGAACTGCAATCTTAGTTTTTACCCTTTTAACTCCAATCACACACTTCGAACCTGGAACTACTCTTTTGTGTGTATTTTCCCTCAAGAGGAACAACTTGACTTGACAGAGTTGGTTTGAAATTATCCTAAAACATGAAGCAGAAACTGCCTCGAGAAATTTCTTCACTCTAATACTTACACACATTTTTTTTCATTCCTCCTTGTTTCCTCTATGACAGTGTATGCAAGTATAGCCTAACACCCCTGTGCAGAGAGAGGCTCAGTTTCTGTAAACTTCTCTTGCTGTTATATGCAGAGATAGCTTTGGTAAGATTCCTAACTGCAAGCTGGTGGTTGTGTAGAACATCTCTTGCTCTTGTGGGTACAGTAAACACTGAAATAAGTGTCAGACTCCACTTGGATTTTCCTCTGAAACCATTTGAGAAGTTAAACTGGCAGAACGCATCTGTTGGGAGAGAACTGACACACTTAAAAATAAAGCAGAACACCCACAGCAAGTTGCAGGAACTTCATTGGATACTAGGCAGCTCCTTGAAAATGGAGTATACTGCCTTTGAAAGACTTTGAGAAAGTGAGAACATGTGTATTTGCTTTGTTTGGGTTGTTTTGTAAGTAGTAAGAAAATCCAACCAACCAAAACACAGCCCACAAACAAACTGGCAGCAGCAGGGATGCAGTGAGCCAAAGGAGCTGGAACTACTTGTGAAGACCATTCATTTTGTCTGTACTCATCAGACTTGGAACATGGTCACAGGGATCATGTCAACAACTTCTTAGAATAATGTTGTCTGTCTTCCAAGACACAGACCTACTAGTAAAGAGCAAGTACTTTATCAGAGCAGCGTTTGATCCCTACGTTACAATAAGCTGGTGGTAAAGTCACTTTTTTCTTCCTTAATAATAAATGATGTGATACTAAAACTTGGAAAAATGAGTCGTGCTGCTGTCATAGCAGAGAACTCTGGCTTTTCCTCAAAGAACAGAAATTCAAGATTGAATAATTTCCACAGGCACGAACCATAATGTAACTCAATAGCCAAAGAATATTGGGTTAAACAATGTCCAGCTGGTGTGTCACACACACCATCTTTCTGTTCTATTTCCTGTTCTTTCCTGTTTATAACAGCATCCTTAGAAGATTATTTGTCCTTTGGGGAAGTAGGAAATGAAGCACCATGTGAACAGAGAGGAATTACATTGCACTTAATAATGAGGAAGCCCATGGTATCATTTGACTTCAGCACAGGTGAGAGGCCCTATTATGAAGAAACTGGATTACGGGACAATTAGAGAAACTTCTAATAGATTATGGAGAATCTGTTATTTTCTGCTACAGGAGATAAGCAAAAAAATGATGGTTTATCTTAATATTTAAGTGTTAAATGTGCTTTGGCTACCCCAGAACACTCACATTAATTTTATAAAGGTTTTTCACAAAACAACTATTTTGAAATATCAAATGTTAACTGGTGGGATTACTGCTTATCTTAGAAGTCATTACAGGAATTAGTTTGAATCACAGAATACTATAAACTAACCTTAATGGATTTAGGAAGCCTGTCCTATTCACCCAAGCTTTGTCTGAAGCTCAAAAGTGAATGCACATTAAAAATGAAAATTGCCTTTCTGGTTTACAGGAAGAAATTTTACCAAAGCCTGCTGCTGTACTCTTTACCTTTCTACTTTGGGAACACCTCCACTAAGCTACAACAAACTGGAGAATGAAAACAAAATTGACTGCTGTGCATTTATTACTGTAAATTTTATTTCCGTGTGTACAAAATCAGACCCCAAAGCTACTGAGTAGCTCACAAAAAGGGGCAGACCCAGCCTGAAGGATCTCAGCTGAGTTCATGTGTCAGCTTTGGAACTTGGCCATCTAACATGGGCTTGCCCTTCGAGTTCCAGGTTTTGTACTCAAACCTTTTGTTTTTCATTTACCCACTAAATATGGCTGGCACAAAAATTAAAACATATGTGGCATCAGTGTATATTCTGAGCCTGATGTGCTGTTGTCTTCTTTCTCCTTTATGGAAATTCTTACCTGTTCTAATACACCTGGAACACACAACCACTTCACCTATTAATAACTGCCAAGTTCTCATCTACTCATGTACTCACACAATTACAAATGCAAACATCCAGCACAGCTGCATTATGAAACTGAAGTATTTCAGAAGTTACTTAAATTTAACAGACATAAAAATAATTCACAGCAAGAGAAAGAACATGAAGAACCAAACTGCAGACAGGAAAGCAGAAACTTAATACTGCATAAGAATTAACTACTTGTATTCTGTTATTAGGAGCAGGAATCTAATCAATCTCATGTGGGCTTTGTATTTGTTCCTGACAAAGCTACACTCACTAAAAATCACTAGACGACAGGCATCTTTAAAGGTCATTATGACAACCATCATTAGCTCTTACCATATTAAGGAGTAATGAACTGCAGAACTAACATTTTCCCTGACCAAAGTACTTATTTTGTCTCGTTCCACCATCCCTGAGAGCCCAAACTGAATTTATACAGGGCCACTTGTGAACACGTAACCAACTAACTGTGACCAAAAGGTGTCCAGGGGACATTGAAGGTCTCAGGTTATTTCCTCTCATCTTCATGCCCACACACGTAGCATGGTGCAGTTTTGTTTATGTGACTCCAGCCAGGACAGAGTTATTAATGTTTGACCAGCTAATCCCTGAGCAAAGAACCAGGCCTGTGTCCCTCAAACCAACCCGCACCCACCAGTCCTGCAATTCTCTCGGCCTTTGGAATCTAAAATTACAGCTGCTGCTCTCCTGGCTGTAGAGCAACAGTCCTGCAGCGCCAGGGGTTGGGATTCTACAGCACTATTCCCCAAAGATCTCAAAATTTTTATTTAGAAACTTGTTCTAAACTACCAGGTAGCATACTCAAAGTTCTGCAATCCTCAAGCAAGTTCTCCTGTATTTATTCTCACTCACAGGGACAAACTAAATATGTTAATGGGGTCTTGACATAAAAAGAAAAGTTCGTATTTCCACAGTAAGTAGGACAGCATTAAGTGTGTTAAGAAATATATATGTATTTATACACACACACAAATTACTAAGGAATACAAGGCAGGACTTTGTCCAATGACTTTTTTTAATCAGTCACTTTTACACTAACATTCTCCACCACTGAAACAAGTTTAAGCTGTTATAAATTGACAATATTTTTAGCAGCAGTACACAAAGAACACTTGCAGGCAGCAGACACACATCAGACATTCACCATATCCAATACTTTCTCCGATGATTTTCTGAGGATCACTCAAAGGAAGGGAACCTTACAAGAAAGCCACCTGCCACAAGCACCACCTCGACATTCCCCTTCTCTCCCTCTCCCCAGAGACAGTTTCCTGTTTACACAGGAGGAGCCTGTATCCACTAGAAACTGTTCAGAACACTTCTGTCTGATGTAACACAGAAGGTGTGGCGACATTACACTATGCACTACACCTTCAGGCCAAATATTGCCACACCCAGGCGAACCAAAAACCTTCAGGAGCTTTATCAAACCATGAAATTCCCATGTGTGGCTTGTTCCAGAATTAAACTTCCAAAGTATTTCTTAATTTCTATAAATCAGACAAGTCCATGATTTAGACCACGATGTACATTACAATATCATTTCATTGCCACAGCAGATCCTTCTCAGATCTGTGCTGCTATCACACCACGTCCAACTAAAGCGCTGTCAGGAGAAGAGGGCTGAAAACCAGACAATTTTATGGAACTGGCAGATGAACTTTAGACAAATTCATACAAAAGGAGGAGTTATAATGTGCCATAACTCCGGTCATATTAGTTCTAGCAAATAATCAAAGCAAATAGTAAAGGAGCGGTTCTGACAGGTTCATTTTCATAATCTTGTCTGTCCCACTACCACACAAAACTTCTGTCAGCAGAGCACCAAGGGGAGCACGGAGAGTGCTGAAGCCCATACAGCTCCCAAAAAAAGCCAGTTCTTTAACTGTCCCCCCTTTCTCCCACACAGTTAATTGTTACCAGGTGTATTTGCCTTGCAGGCTGTGTCAGTGCTACTTCTGACACACAGCATCCCACTTATCCACTTGTTAGGAAGTTACACTTGAAAGAGGGAGTCCTTGAGGTGCTCACTCCACAGGACTGTAGCAAAAAGCCACTTAATTCACAAGATCTGAGGATCAGTTTGATACTGAAACAATATGCAAGTTTAAGACCAGTTAGCTTTGCCTACCTGGAACTTTACCAACCACTACACAAATACTAAAGAAGGTTTTTCAATTGTTAATCTCTCAAAATTATCTATCTGCTCTGCTACATTAGCTTATTTTGAGAAAAAAAACATTATTTCCTCCCAAACAAAGTTACTACATTAGTTTTTTTCAAAACTATTGAACGTAAGGAATGATGGCATACAAGTTGTAAGCAACTGCATAAAACCATTCATTTCAGTAATTTCCTAACTCCTCGTAGTTTTAAGGTTGAACAAGCAAACTGATGAAGAACAAACTGAAACTGCCAGTTGCTCCAGCAGCAACTGCCATTGCTTGTTTTACTCTAAATTTGGATGAGGATGAAAAGAATCAGAGGGAAGTTATTAGCCATTATTGCTTTATTGTTTACCTCTAGAGAACAGCAAGTGATGCAGAAAATATGAACTCATCTTGTAATCCACTCCCACAAGTTTTTAGGCCTATCTTTTCCTTCTGCTGGGTCACCAGCAATCCCAGTGTCACTGCAAGCTTTACAGGCTACTTGTGACACCAAAAGTTCATGCATAAACTCCTGGATATTCAGCAGCACGCTGCCTCAAGTCTCAGAAAGCCCCACTTCCACTTGCTGTGCACACTGTCAGTTCTCACAGCTGTCTTTCACTTGGCACGGGTAGAATCTGCTTTGTTTGCAAAGCTTCCTGTAGTGTACAGAAGTGCTCTACAGTCTTGTCTTACAAGGAGTAGTTCAGGAAGTTTAATTACCACAGACAGATAGGCTTATCACTGTCTCTACCGCCTCACTTAAACAGTGTCAATAGCAATTCCCACTAACAGCTAAAGCATTTACCTAAACATCAGCACCAAGCATGCCCCAACCCCCCCACGTCTGCAGCAGTGCCCGACCAGAATAATGCTAAGCAACAGAAGTTTCCTAAGACATTAATTTTACTCTTCAGAAATGGTTGCACCCTAGATAACTTCACTTGCTGGAATATCCTGACTTTGATCTAATAAGACCAAGACTCTTCTAGAACACAAGCACTTTTGGTGCACTTTTCCCTCAAGCATACACTTGAAACAAGAACTCTCTGCAGGCATGCACAGATTCCACTCAGAGACACCATGATCTCAAATGTAATACATTTGATTTGATTGCCAAAAATCTCTGCTCAACCTGACTCATAGTTCACGTATGCAGTACACAGATATCTAAAGGAGTTATGCAAAAAGCACACAGCTATTTTTCTTTTTTTTTTGTGGCAAAAAGAAAAGCTTGCAGCACACAGTCTGTCTGACAGGGATTGATAACCACTATTTAAATCACTCCTTAACTCCTGCAGTGATATAGGTGGCACAACACAACTTGGAAACCTCTTCCCAAGCACACTCAGCCTTCTTCTCTTTTAAAGGTACATCATAAAAGCTTTTATCCTGCTGTTTGATGCTAGGTTATGGCACATAAGTCAGAATGTTGAGTTCCTAGCTTTTGATTCATCCCAAAGCTCACGAGGTTTAAAAGACTTCAGTGTTAAGCACAAACAATTTCTGCTTTTAAAACAAAATATGAGATGCTCCTTGTTGGGTGAATCACCAAATCCACTTGCTCTCCCATTAAGGGAGCTCTCGCTTTCCCCTAACGTTTTGTTTTTCAAGTTACACAACATCTTTCTCCTAATCTGCTTTCAAAGGCCACATCACACTCAGAATGCAGCCCTTTCAGAAATGCGGTTTGCAGTAAGTGGAGCATCCCGCACTGAACAGCTCCCACACAGACCAGGAGGGAACCCGGGGTAAAGCAGCGTGTGTTAGCATGGCACTGGCCACACGTGCTTCTGCTCATCCTAAACTGACATCTTAGTACCTTGAACTAAAAAACACTGGCCACGTTAATTTCTAGTTAGACAGTGCTCTAACACTCCCAGAGCACCCCAAATCCTGTTACAGCACCTCTTTTCAAGTGCTGACTCACAGAACCACAGGTGTTTCAAAGGGTCTCATTCTTTTCTCAGTGCAGTCTCCAGCCTAAAAAGGAGGGTCACCCACCAAATTCACATCAGCATGCTAAAGACTGTCCAGGTGTCAGAACTTGAAAACCTCCAAGAACAGTGATTTCAGTGTCTCTGACCAACAAATACTTAATCATCCTCCAAATTAATTTTCCCTTGTAGTTAGTTTCCCCTCCAACTCCTTTTTATGACCTGTCTCCCCTTCTTCTGTCACGAAATTCTGTAAAAAGTCTGACTTAACTTCTCATCCAAAAAGATGCTCAACTTGCCAGGCCCTTGGTGAGCTTCACCAGCTCTGTCACACCAGACCTGACACTCTCAAGCACTTCCCATTTCCTAGGTACCCGACAGAATTCTCTCTTTCCCATGTGACACTGAAGTGTTGAGGAGAGCAAAGAACATCTCAGTTAGGCATTAACCAGCAGAGGAATCCCAGCAATCTCCCTGACAACCTCAATTCAGTCTGTTTGCCCTAGCAGAACAGGCATGCTTTTAAACAAGCAAAACAAGCATCTTGCCAAACCCATGGAACTGCTCTCTGCCACCTCATGCCAGCCTATTCTCAGGGCTGATGTGAGATCAGATGATTGTTTGCCAAAACAATTTAGATGTTTTCTGCCCATTTGACTGTAAAAAAAAATAATGACAAAAATACCAGGCACTTATTCCAACCTCTAGTCCTTGAGCCAGCAGAAAATTATGAAAAAAGCCCCAAAACCACCAACCCAGAGCTCCCTCAGCAGCAGTTATGAGTCCAGGTGCTCATAACACAGACATTAAACTTTAGTAAAATACTCCAGTTTACACACTACTGCTATGAAAACTGGAACTAAATTCTCATTGTGCACGTCTGTCACATTCGACAAATTGTATGAAACCTGAACACCTCTCCCAACTACCCAAAGCAGAAAATAATTGAATTAGTAGTTCTGATGCAGCTCATCTTTAATTACTCATGTGTGTACATATTCATCCATTGTCTCACAGAGAAATACTCTAAAGCATTGTTTTCTTTCCCAGCATAGATTCTCTCTCAACAGCCCAGTCCTACTTCCTGTCAATCAGGAAAAAGTGCCATTGATCAAGCTCAGCCCTTAAAAAACCCCAAACAAACCACTACACTTCTGCAGGCCAAGCACCACTGCTCACCTTTTAATTTCACATGAAGAGAACAGGGAAACAAAAACCTTCCACCTTTCTATTCTAGTTTCCTTTCCCTCAGGATAATGACTTCAGTTCCTAGCCCTCTGTCACCTAGAGCCATTTTTATCATATAAAAAAAAAATCATTCCTCTGGACTTCTTCCCAAGGATTTGCCTAATTTCAGCTCCTGTGCCAGGAACCAAAAATACTTTCTCCTCTCTGTGTAGCTGCACGCCCTCTCCCAGAAAGCCCCTGCTCAGCACTCCCCTGGATGTGTGAAGTTAGTTCTGGAGAAGAGACACAGTCCTGTAGCACACTTGGAGCTCCCCAAATTATACCCAACACATGACAGAGTGCAGGTTGATTCATCTCTGTAACTCCACTGAAACTTGATGAATTATAAGTCATGAGGATGAACCAAGAAAATCTCCACACCCAGCTGTGAGGATCTGTGTCTATGAACTCAGCGACAACTCAGCCCTGCCACAGACAGTGTGGCTTCTTTGCCACAAGCCCCAAATACACCTTTACCTCAGCTGCACAATGAAGAGAACAGGGATGAGGTGCAAGTAAGACTGCTCTCCCAGTGCCTGAAGACACTGCCAGCCTCAGCAGAACCAATTCCTCACTCAAAATTAAAGCCAGCAAAATCTAGTAGGATTACTCTCCTACATAATGGATGAAGACTTTCCCTGATTACAGGCTTGTTCTTCCCTGACAAACCCATGGTAATAATTGATAAATCTGGCTGTCCACTCACACCAACTCAATTTAAAGCACACCTGAATCCCATCCCTTTTTCTCACCCAAAAGTAAATCTTTGTTCATGGCAGGTTTATGCACCATTTGTGTACATCGTGTCCAGAGTGAAAAAAATCTGCTTTTCCATTCAACCCACTCACTCAATTATATCATCAAAGGCCAAACACTTATCACAGGGCAAAACTATCTTTCAGAAGGCTCTGATTTGAGCACTATATCCCTGCTCTGATCCATGGTGCTGCTGGACTGTAATCATCCACCCCCTCAAGAAACAAAAGCATACTGCTGCAAATGAAGTCAAATATTAGCAAAATGTTCTTTTATCCACTAAAAGGAACAATGAAAGTTTATTCTAGTGATTCTAGAATAACTGAACAGACCATGCAATGGAAATAGTCATCCTGTTCAATGCAATTTTGAGCTCATTTCACTTTGATTTTTCAAATTATGTGTTTCTAACAGAACAGAGACTTCTCTTCTGCGAGAGCAAAATTCAAATTCATGTTCACAGCTTCCAATAGAAGCACTTTCCTGGGAGGTTTTTGAATCAGTTCCCTGCAGGAATCTTCAGGCAGCCTTCTTAGATACTTTAGCAGGAAATAGTAAAGGTAGTATAAACACACCCAAATGTGTTGTTTATATAAAGTTCATCCTATGCAAGGAAACACGAGTTTGTTTCCAATAACACCATGAAACAAAATAAGACACCATATTTGCTTATCTTTTGCCAAGATACACATTGTCACTTTTAATACAAGTGCACTTCCAGTCATTCAAGGTTCTGGCTGTCATCCTCTGAAACAAATATAACTTTCAGTAACTTTTCTATGCCTCACTGTTATATATTTACCAACTTCCCCACATAATTTCTAACTTTCTTTTCTGTGATTAAAAAAAAATAAACAACAACAACAAGAAAAAAACCCCGAACAAGCAACAAAAACCCAGCCTGCAGTTGTCAGGCTGATCATTCAAAAGCCCTATAGTCGCTGAAAGGAACACAAGATGGGAGAATTTCAATACTGATTTAGTTTTACCAGTATCTGGGAAAACCCTTGCAACAGATTAAATACAGTTTGTAACTAGTACTCTCTGCAAGGACAGGACTCAGGAAGTTTTAAGTGTCTGCTACACTGTTGCTCTTGGAAATACAGACAAGAACTGAGCTAAAAAGGGTAGATTCAACCTTAGGCCACGTGTAAGTAACAGGTGTAAACAATCAAAGGTAAACATTGTCATATTAGCTGGTTTTGCTACTGTAGCATGTATGAAGCGTGATACAACGCAGTCATGTCGCTTTGAGCTCTATGTGTTTTTCAACTTATCACGTCTGTCAGTAAAAAAATCAAAGAGCACAGCCATAATAAACAAAGTGCAGTCCTAAAGAAGATTTACGTTCAAATCTGTGTGAAATCCTTCCAAAAAAACCTAGAAACCACTCAATTTTTTGAACTCTTTTCCCATTAATGAGAAGTTCCATTGGGAAGCACGTGGCTTGCATCACGACCAGCAGCGTTCTGGATTGTTCAGACAGAGGCAGCCGCACCCCGCGCTCCGTCCCTGGCGCGGGGCAGAGGTTGCGGGAGCAGCGCTGTCGCTGTCCCCACACCGCCGGGCCCGAGCGTGGGAAGCCCCGGCTGCACCGCGTGGGAATTCCCACCGCCCGTGCTCCAGCGGCACCGCGGCCCGGCCCTTCCCGGGGCTGCCAGCTGCCTCTCTGAGGAGCCCCCCAAAATCCCCATGGAACCCCGGGGGGTTTAAACGCGGAGCCTTTAATGCCCGAAAAGGCTCCCACGCCCCTCCGCGCGCCCCTGGCCCCGCATTCCCCGCTGGAAGCGGCGCGGCGCATCCGCGCCCCCTCCTCCTCCTCCTCGTGCCCGGGCCGTTCCCTGCCCGGCTCCCGGCGCGCTCACCAGCTTGGGCTTGTTCCGGCTCTCNCGCTGCCGCGCACGCGCACGGTCCGCCCGGAGCCACCGCGCCTGAGCGAGCGCCGCGCGCCTGCGCCCTGAGGGAGGGAGGGGCAGGAAATGGCGGAGCCCCGGGGTCGCACCGGAGCGCCCCGGGCAGGGCGGAGTGAGGGGAAGGGGCTGGCCGCGCTCGGCCGGGGTTTATCGCACGATGGGGTGGGTCGGGAGAGGCCTTGGAGAGCGTTTCCTTCCAACCCCCTGCCACGGGCGGGGTCACCTCCCGCTATCCCAGGTGGCTCTAATCCCCATCGCACCTGGCCTTGGACGCTCCCAGTGATGGGGCAGCCACAGCTGCTCTGGGCCACCTCACAGGGAACGACTCCTTTCTAATAGCTAATCTAAACCTCCCTTTCAATTTGAACCCGTTCCCCCCGTCCTGTCACTGCGTACTCTTGTAAATAGTCTTGCCCCATCTTTCCTGAAAGTTCCCGGCAGGTTCTGGAAGGCCACTGCTCACCCCAAAGCTGGTTCTCTCCTCTCCAGGCTGAACAATCCCAGCTCTCGCAGCCTTTCCTCCCAGCAGAGCTGCTCCATCCCTCTGCTCATCCTGGTGCCTCCTCTGGACTCTCTCCAGCAGCTCCACGTCCTCCCTGTGCTGGGCCAGGGCTGGGGCAGCTCTGCAGGTGGGGTCTCACCTCAGCACAGGGGCACAATCCCCATCCCTTTCCAGCTGCCCCGGCCGGGGCTCAGCCCAGCACGGGGGTTCAGGGTGCCAGGGCACTCGGCCGGGCCATGCCCAGCTCTCACGCCCAGCACCGCAGCCCCTTCTCCGCAGAGCTGCTCTCCGCCTGTCTGCCCCAGCGCTCCCCCAGCTCCGCTCGCTGGCAGGGGGAGAGGCAGACACCGGTGCTGGCAGGCGGGGCCGGGGATGGCTGTGGCAGCCCGTGATTCCCAGGTTTCCATCGGATCTGCCTCACTCTGCAGCCGCTGGGCCGTGAGCTGAGTGCCCAGACCCTTCACGTGCAGTTCCCCAGGGTGGGAGCTCTGACTGACGTGTGTGTCCCTGTGTTTTGTTTTGGAGACCAACAAGGCACGATGCGTACATAGACACAAGGGATCACAGAAGTGTTTGGGTTGGAAGGGACCTTAAAGATCATCGAGCCAAACCACCCTCCCATGGACAGGGACACCTTCCCCAGGGCTGTCCAGCCTGGCCTTGCTTGGATAATCATGGTGGTTTTAGTTAAAATTGAGCTCCTATTGCCACAAACAAAAGAGGGTTTTTTTTCCTCTCAACTTCCAGAGCTCCTGTCCCTAATAACTGAGTCATCTACAGGTGCTCATGGCTTACAACAATGAAAAATTGTTTCAACAATTTCTATGGATTCCAGAATCCCTTTGGCTGAGCCTCTCTGTGTGAACTGAAGGTCTGTCAGCATGGTCTGTATCAGCTTGGACAGTGGAAAAATCATGGGTCACATGTCTGGTTCTTAAAGGTGTCATGGTCACAGATGTCTTAATATCATCATTATTTTTAAAAGAAAAATGCACATTTTGTGTTGGTATAGCTGAATCTATGCTTGCTAAATTATGTTGAGAAAGCGTCATGAACCTGTTGCCTTGGTGGGACAAGGGCAATCCACAACTTTGGAGTTCACACTCAGATATAAATTGTATCAGTTTATTGCCCTCTAGGAGAGGGCCCCAACTCAGCACTGCTTCCATAGGGGGCTTGTTCCTTTGGAAGGGCAAGCAAGACAGCAGAGTGAATTTTCTGATCTCTGATACATAGTGATACAAAGCCTGAGATTGAGGTGGCTGCCTGCATTTCTTGTGACTCTCTGAGGCTTACCTGAGTACTGGGGGAAATACTTCTCTTTTAAATCCAGCAATGAAAACCAGTTGATAAAATCTGAGAATACCAGCTTTCAAATAAAATGATAGCTCTAAAACTGGCAGAGGTCTTAAAATCAAAGTAGAATCTTGGCAGCAGAAGTTAGGAGGTTATAAAATAGGCCAGCTCTGTCTAGCTGCTCTGTTCTAAACTTTCCTTTGAGATGCATCTCTTCCTTCCAGTACAAATCTTCCCTTTTTTTTTTTTTCATTCTGTTGATTTTAACAACAGTTATTTGGGCATAGTTTATGATACCAACTTAACCATACACAAGCTGGAATTATGAAATTAATCAAGTAATCATGAATTTAATCACTTGTTTGCAATGTCAGGCAATGTGATGTTATTTCCAACTCTATCCATTTATAGTTTACAGGATATCATTCTGCAGCAACAGTTTAAAAATGATTAGTTAAAAAGAAATGCTCAAATCTGTTTTTTTCTTCCCTTCAGTTAGCCCTAATGACCATTTTGGGTTTTTCTCTGCTGTCTCTATTTTTCTGTATTAAGCAGCGCCCATATCTGGAGCACAAAGTTCAGTCAGTCCACATTCAGAGAAAACAGAGAAGAATTTCCAACAGCCTGACATCTCTATGCACAAATTTAAGAGTTTTTAATCCAAATTCTGTAGCACTATTTGTCCAGCATAACTCGAGTGCTCGAGAACTTTTTGTCCTCAAATGTTCTAAATTTGCCGCAATGCTGCTCATACTGCATTAGCCAAGTGCTCTTCAGTAAAACCTGAACATTGAACTGACCTCTAAGATTCAAGAGCAGCTGGCACAACATGCCAAAAATAATTTGTGGTATGAGTGAAAGCAAGTGCACATGTGAGAAATCAAGAAAATTGAGCAAATGTACAGTCAGGCCTTGAGTTAATTTCGTTTTGATGGAGTAAAACTCAGATCACATTCCTGATTTTAGCAAAACACACAAAAAAAGCACTGAAGTCAGGTGTGGGGACAATGCCCATCACACTGAAAACACAAGAGATTTGCCATTTTAGTGCTGGTACGCTGTGATAACTGTACCCTTGTCTAACTCTACCCCTGTCTTGATGGAGGGAAGATGTGCAACCATCAGGCTGCAGCTGCATCATGTGATGAAAAGTCACCGCACAGCTGCTCTTGGTTCCCCTTCCTGGGTTTGCCTGCTCTCCTGGGACACATGGCTGCTTGCTTAGCAGAGTTAGGTCATTTTTTAAACTCTGATTTACAAATACTTTGCAAGTCTCCATACAGAGTTTTCAGCTGTGGCTTAAAACTGTTGTGTTGTACGAAACATTGCTACAGGATTTGCCAGAGACCTGCTTTTGAAAAGCTTGCTATAGATCAAGTGTCATTAGATCTATTCACAGCCTCCTCAGCAGAAATTAAAGCCTGTTGTTTGCTTTTTGAAAACGTTTTTAGTCATATTCCTGCATTTTAGTGTTCTTCCCCCACCCCACTCCAGTTTCCAGGACTGAGAAGCAAATATTCCATGTATGAACTAAGGACCTTTATGACCATATAAACTCTGCAGGTAATTCCAAGCAAAAGGAGTGAAGAGAAATAATGTAGCTATCCCAATCTGGAAAAGATTTGAATGGAAAAGCCCCTCAACACCAAAACAAAACAAACAAAAAACTCCCCAGAAAACCACAACTCTGCTTAAGGCAAGCAGACAAACCTCATTTTGACAGACACTGCAATGCAGTATTTTGGCTCACCTCCGAGAGCAACAGCGTGGCCTGAGGGTGGAAACGAGTAGTTATACAAACTGTTCTTAACTTGGCTTCATCTCTGAAGCAAATGGATTTCAGAACTATTTATTACAAGTGTCATTTCACAACACTGCAAACATGGAACTCCAAAAAGCCACTGCTCTGTAGGTGCTGACATTTCTCCTCGTGGTTTTGTGTGTAATCGGGCCCATTCAGTCACAACCACAGCAGTTCACAGAGATCACACAATTATCTTACAGCAAAATGATCAGAGACTGATAAGCATGAGGTATTTTGAGCATCACCAAATCGTGCATTATTTTTTATCTGAACTGGGACAGAATAGGCCTTTGGGGATGACTGGCTAACCCAATGATGTGAGACCTTACAGCTCTAACATCCTCCCTCTAAACAGATCCAAAGTTTGGTCATGCAAGGTTGCAGAAGGTACTCAGTCCAAGCGTATCTGAAAATTATTCTGGATTTATGAGAATTCATACATTCAGTGGTAGAATCTCCATTTGCCAGAGAAGGCACAGGCTTCTGCTTGATAACTGCAGTTGACGGATCACCAGAACAGTGTTTTGGTGTTCAGCCCCTGTGAAATGTTCTGTTCTCCACATTTCTAGAACTGAAGAAGAAAGTTAACGTTGTTGAAGTCTTTGTCCTAACTGCACTGGAAGGGGAAAAAAAAGGAAAAAAGTAATTGCTCTGTACGCTACCAGAAGAGAAAACACACAGTATTTAACTTAACCACAAACAGGAAATATGTTGCTAAGTCACCCTGTAGTACATTCCCCAGCTTTTCATCCAGAAATTCCATGTCATTAGCACAACCACGGTACCACAGAAAACACACCACAATCCTTCACTGCTCCTGTTGGGCTGTAAGCGTTTCTCTCTTCTGCTCAGTGTCATCACTGCAGTCAGTTTTTACTCTCCTGTCTCTTCCTCCTTTTTGCAGTTTTTGTTGGAATCTGTTTACATTTAGGAATTTTTAAAAATTCCTGAATTTATCTGCAGAAGGAAATCAGTCTAAGCTTGTTTACAGTGCATGAGAATGTGGTAAATAACAAAAAGAAAAGCATGGGGTTGAATAGCCTATCTTAACAGGTGAGAAAATAGGATTAGAAGTATTAACTGCTAAGCAATTAAAATAAAGAGCGTTAATTGCATATGAATAGATAGTCTCTATTGACAAAGTTACCTCACTTTCTAAAAAATACTCTCTTTGACTACTTAATAAATGTTATTCATTTGTAAACTTAAATCCACGGAAAACCCAATCACTGATAATTCCTGAATTACTTTTTTGCTAAAGCTGTATTTAATCTAAACCATAATTTCCTGGCCTTCTAGAGGCAATAACTGAACATTCTATAGTGTTTCTGTAAATGAAGTCACAATTCACATGTATAAAATTTATTAGTGATTTGAAGGTACATTAAAACATCTTATATTAACCTTTAAACAGTGACATTTCACATTACAATCATGCACAGCATCACAAATGTTAATTAAAACTACAGCTGATTCTGAACATTCCTTTAAACGGCTGAGGATTACACTTCAGCAAGGTGAATTCTCCATGGCTACAGCTACAGTTTGTTTTTAACCAGCTGTGAGATGGCTGCACCACAGCTCATTTATTGGGCTATAAACTTTTCCCTTCCAAGGTAACTTCCACGTTTTGCCTGTCCTCAGTCGTAGGAAGTTGACCGTTTCCCACCTATTGTTTAGAAAAGATTTCACGCTGAATATGTTGGGGAGGCAACTGTGTCTGTGCTCACAGCAATCCTGCAGTTCAAGCTGGCTTACTAAATCTAGCTCTGATTTCAAACCTCAAGCTCTGGAGCTGGAGGAGCTACACCATTATTAAATGATACAATAAAAATATGAAGTTTCCTTGTGTCAAGGCACTTTTTCATTAAACTGAATAATTGTTTTAATCTGAAAAAAAAATCATTAGTGATTTAAATTTACTTCAGGCCAGGCTCCCCTAATAATTCTGAAACAAAACATCAATACAGGTTTTAGGTTTATATTTTCCAATGTTATAAGCTTTGTTATAAGCTTTTTCTCTCCTTGAAGCAATTAACTGCTTTAGGTGAGTGGTGGTGTCACTCTTTTCTCCATTTTGACCACTTAGTCTATAATTGTACATCACAACAAGGTTTATCTTCTCCAAAAGATTTTCTGCTTTCAGGTTTTCACAGAACAGTAAGAAAACGTAATTCTTGCTCCATTCATGTTTTCTAGAAACAAGGCATGTGTAAAAAATTGCACAGGATTACTTCAGAGGACAATGTAAAAAAATAGAAGAAATTATTTTGCTTGATTTTGGGCTTTCCCCACAAGAAAAACTAAGCAAACAGCTGGTATTTGAAGTAATGGTAATTAATTAATTAATAATTGATTCTCTTTTTTCTCTTTACATTTAAACCATCCCATTCCATAGAATAATCAGAACTTTTTGCATTAGTACTTCTATTTTTTCCCCAACATTTTATGTTCTAGGACGCAACTGCTTGATGTGAGTAAAACACAGTTATGTCTCACAATACTGAGTTTTCTTCCAAGCCTGAAAGAACTGGAGATGATCTGTACAGAGAGAGAAAAAAATGTTAACATTGCCACTAAATCTATATCTCAGTTTTTAAACATACAATTATTATTACTCACATGTGCTACCCTACCTTGCAATTTTTAACAATATAGTACATCTTTCTGATTTAGAGTCAAATCCCAGTAGTAATTGTGGATTTAAATAGAGTATTCAAGGTCTCAGTAAAAGCTAATAATCTTTTACTCTTTTTCTGTCATCTCTGGTGTTTTAGACACCCAGCACCTCTGTTTTGTCTGTCTCTGACAAGTGCAATTCTATCACCGCCTGCAGTTCTGCACAAGGAGACAGAATAGCTGTTTCTTCACACTGGGACATTTTTTTCCCCTTGAAGGCTCCTGGAGGGTTTTTCTCTGTGTTCTGCACATCTCCCCACAGCCCATAGCTGAGTTCACAGCTTCTCTGGCTGCGGAATCTTCCCCAAATTGTTTGGAAAATACCTTTTGATGTCTGTATCTTTCAGCACAATTTGCTTCTCAAACATAGCTGAACAGTTCAAAATAAACTCCTTTTATTTACTACAAGGCTTCCCTTGACCACATTCAGCACTAGAGACCTTTCTATTTATCCTGCTTTTGTACATCTTCACAGCTCTTCACAAAAACTAAATACCACAGCCATTTTCTTAATAAACCACATTTCTGTAGCTATCCAGGGCTGCTCAGGGCAGGACAGAACCAAACTGGGTGTTTAATGGTTGGGCTGCTCTACATGGGAACTTTCCTACTTTGTTTATTTTGTCTTCAAATAAAGTTCTACCATGGGCAAACTGTGTTTGTAATTTCTGTACATGATACAAAACCCTAACAAATAAGAATTCTACTGTGTGGGGAATGAATAATTATCAGTGGGGTAGCTTTAAATATATCTCTCCATAGCCCATACTTCAACAAGCAGGTTTCTGTGTGGAAATAAAGTTCATTTTGATGGAAATAATGCACATGGTGAAGGCATTAGTAATGCTAATGAAGAGCTTCCAGGCAGATGGACAAAAATAGGCCTGATTAAAGCTAAAGATCATGTTAAGAAATCTTTGTTCAAATTGTTCAGTGGAAGAATAAGATAAAAACTTGTGGAATGTTCACCCATGGTAATTGCCTGTTCAGCATACTAATAATAGTTTCACCTGCTAGAAAGAGATGGATTTTTACTTTGTATTTAACTGTTCTGCCCTTGTGTGTAGCACATATCATTTATTGGTGGTGCGTGGAGGGACTTCCATCACCCCATCTGCATCAAAGGTTTTCCCATAGCTATGCTAACTCCACTAAAGGTCATTTTTGGGGAGAATAATGGGACACATTTTACAAGTGTGTCCTTTTACATGAGCCAACAGTGGGATTATTTAAACAGCTTCTTTCAAGGGGCATAAACCAGTTACATGATGCAGTTATTTAGTACATAAACTGATTTTATTATATAAGTCCATCCTGTTATTTAAAAGATTGACTTAGTTAAATATCTTGAAAAGCAGGTATTGCAGCTTTGAGGAATGAGAAGAATTACGCTGAGCAGGAATGTATTTGTATACTCCCTATGTTGGTTTTGGTTCGCTCAATGTTTGTGTTTAACGTAAAAGAATCTTTAGTAACTTTCACTAAAATCAACCATATGTTTATCTTTTCTGAGGGAAAAACCTGGCTCTGAAGTCTAATATGCATTCTTGTCATCCAGCACAGCTCTAGCACGATGGGACCGTGTGAAATACTGCAGAAAACAAGGACCTTCTCTTGTTCTACATTTTTTGGTTTGTTCCGAATTACTCTTCCTTTTGTATCTCTTAGTTCCTTAAATGTTGCTCACGCTGAACCTGCCTGTGAAAAGCAAAATTCTGCAACCTGTAATCAAAATTCTTTGCTTGTCCAATCAGCCCTTTTTATAAATGAATGAAGATGGCATGTGCTAAAATAAAGACAGTGAGAAGCAAGATTAACTCTGATCTTTCCTGCACATGCACAATTGTCTATTTTTAGCCAGACAAGCAGCTGAAGGTGAGTTTGAGGCTTGGCCCGAGAGAATGTGGTTTCTCCCATGATGAGAACACACATTAGGCTTCATTTAATGTAAGAAGAGGTGACCCTCAGGGTGGCAGTGGTTTATATTTCCCTCATTTTATCCACATGCGAAGTGGATTTGTTCAGCAGCCTTAGCACTTTATGTGATACAAAATTAATAGGGGAAAAAAAAGAATCGTTTTCTGCCAGATCAATCTGCTGAGCTAATCCACACCTGTAGAATCCCTAGCTCTGGCATAAGGAAAGGGCACAAATGTGGCACTGAGAGATTACCAGGTTAACTGTAATATTGTCTCAGCTTTAACTCTCCACTAAAAGTGCTCTGATTTAGGAGATGTGATAG
Source organism: Falcunculus frontatus (assembly GCA_013398115.1). Classification (NCBI taxonomy): domain Eukaryota; kingdom Metazoa; phylum Chordata; class Aves; order Passeriformes; genus Falcunculus; species Falcunculus frontatus. The sequence goes on from VZRV01005205.1 coordinate 1,187,762, forward strand.
TTTATATCGTGAAAATTGGCATGGTTTTTATCCTTTCCTGCTGCCACGTTGACTTAGGGACCAATCCTGAGCACCCAGGCTACCACAATTCTCAGCCATGTGTTTGAAGATCAATTGAAATTGTGCAAAGAGGGCAAAGTCTATAGGCTGAGGGCAAGTTAAGCTCATCAGCCAGATCAGTGGATATTATTGCCTATTTCTGGGTCAGAACTCTTTGTAATCGTGTTTTTATTGAGTCTTCAATGATGGGGAGTATGAATCCAAAGGTGCCGATGCAAAACCTTCTCCTGCACAGGCCTCTCAGGAGGAACATGGGCACAAGCACGTGGCAGATGCTTGTTCCATTGCTTAATGCACTACAGGAAGGTGACACAATGCTCCAGTGATAAGGATGGGACAAAAAATGCAAGTTTCTTGTGTAGGAGAATATCGGTTCCATTTCCAGGAATGGTTACTACCCAGTTTTTTTTAAAAACTTCAGTATTTGTGGTCTGGAAATCTGTGGATGAAATTGTCCAAGGAGAAGATAGCAGGAGGAGAGAGTTAAAGTCCAGAGGAGAGGGCACTGGAATCTTCACAGACAGCTGGACAGATGTGAGACTGTCCACAAGAGGGTCTGAAAGAGAACCAGGAGCACCAAGAGGGCACTGAGAGAGCCCCATGAGGTAGCTGTGTCAGCTGCTAAAGGTGTCTGATGGCACAAGAAAGGTCAGGGTTTCCTGGTTTGGCCAGAAGGTCATTCCAGACTTCACTGAGTGCTTCCCCCCTGCACTCTAAGGAAGGAGCGGAACTGGCATGGAGCTCTACGGCCCCTGTCTCTGCCAGAGTGTGGGGTTCTGTGATGTAAATCATGGTTATTGCTTCTTGGGGGGATTTGGCTCTTTAAATTCTCCAAAGGACATTTGAACCTCCCACCCCCTCCTTAAGGACACAATTTTAGCAACCTGAGGGCAGTGGGAGCATTCCCTTGGGACTGCCCCTGTGCAGGTAACAGCTCACTTGGTTCTGAAGTCTTTGCTGTAAAGTTCCTCCTTTGCTTTGCCTCTTTCATGTATAGTTATTATAGCTCTACTAAGGAAATGTTATTAGCTGGAAATTGCTTCAAATTTTATTTGGACTTTGGTGTCACATTAAAACATTAGGGCTGCTGCAAAAGGAATTTTATTCTTTTGTTTCTGCCTGTTACCCTTCCTGCCTCCTGGTGCTTTCATTTGTGCACACCAAACGCTCATGTGATTGTGTTAAATGGATTGCAAAAGGGATCTAGGTTAAAATTTACCTTATTTGAAAAAAATGGCTGATTTTAGCTCAGTTGTTGGAGCTTGCCTGTGATGCGCCCTCAGAAATGCCTGCAGTGGTATAAGGGGGGAGGTTGGTCAGAGAGAAGAGTGAAAAGCCCCTTCACCCCTCAGCAGCCCTGCTCAGGAGCCTGGCTCCCTGCTCTGAGCTGGCCCAGCTGTGGCAGCTCGGCTGGAGGAAATTGCTCCATTTTGAGGAACAGCTGTGAGAAGGCTGTAAACCACAACCATGGCAGGGGAAAAGGCAAAATGACAGCCTGAGGTTGGCTTTTGGTGGCTTAAGGATTAAAGAGGGGAAAATGTTAACATGAAATACTAAGTGAAAATAAGAGGAACTTAATGACGGCTATCCACATAGCCATCCTAATGCTCCAGCCAGGGAAAGATCATCTTTATCTCCTGGGAGTCTGCTTGTGTGGCCAGACAGGATTTTTCAGGTATTTTATCAGCCTGGTGAGTGTGCTGCTCTTAATGAAATAACTTGTTACACCCAAGTTGTGCTTCTAAGTTACTGCTCTGTGTTTTCAAGCTGCTGGCATTTCATGTTTGTGCAGTCTCTGTTCGTAGTTTAAGGTGCCTAAAAAGTGCGCCAGGCACTGATGGAGGCTGTATTTTAGCAGCACGGTTAGCTTGTATTTGTAGTTATACAAAGGGATGTCTTTTGACTCACTTAGATGAGAAATATCAACCTACAGTACTTTTAGTTTTATGGCAGCAGAAGAGCTTTTCTGGATTTAATTACTTTCAGACCAATCAGTTGAAATAAAGAGGAATGGTTTTTGTTTATTTCTGGTCCTTTTTGCATATTAATGTAATATTTTAAATAAACTGATAGTTTTAGGTTATCCGATGAGCTCAAAATGGCATTTGTGGTTTTGTCAGTTATTTTCTTTCCCCTTGCTTAATGAACCTAGCATAGTTGTAAAACACTTAATTTTTTGAAACTTTTAAGTAATTCAAAAATCCCATGGTGTTAATATGACTCAAAATTCCCTTTTCATCCTTTGTGCTCTACTAATTTAATCTTAGTGTAATCTGACTAGCCATGGTTAACCTGTTAAATTGACCCTTGGAATTATTTTTCTAAAGTTAATCTGTGCTTTAACAAACCTATTTATTCTACCCTTAATAACCAAATGCTTGCCCCAAGCCATTATCTACAGTTAAAGCTTATACTGTAGGTGGCTTCTAGAACATCGTGGCTTTTTTGTCTAAACCACAGTGTTCCTTGAAATTTTTCCTAGCAGTACAAAACTATATTTATTTCTAATTGGCAGTTGCTTAAGCAAGCCCTGGCTGTAATATGCTCCAGCAGGCTAAAGCAGGGTAAGTGTTGATGCGGAGCAGAGCCCAAAGTTCCCTTTGAGCTCAGGGAGGCGTCACTCTGTGAGTGACACTCGGGGCTCGCACTCGGGACCGCTCGGGCCGAGCTCGGGGCTCGCACTCGGGACTGCTTAGGCTGAGCTCTGTGGCTCCCCTCGCTATCAGGGGACACCTCAACAAACAAACCTGGCAGTGAATGCACCTGCAGGGGCTTTGGCAATGCTGTCTTCGGAGGGCCTCTTCTGGTGCAGAACTTTTTTTTTAAAAAAACTTATCTAGATTTGCTTTCTGATAGAAAAATCGGTAAAACCAGGCTGCAGGGCTCAGGTCCTGGGTTTGAGGAGTGTTTGGGAGACCTCATCTCAGTGAGGTCACCGAATCCCTTACTGCAATTACATGGGCACTTGTTCATGGGTGAACAGACTCAAGTTAAAAATGTTTTGACCCTATGAATGTTTAGATAAGGGAGATGACATAATTGTGAACAACTCCCAGTTTCTACCAACGGAGACATTATTTTAAGTTTTATAATGGATTCGTTGGTTAATTAGGGGGGTCTTGGGCTTTGCATTCATTGTGTCACACTCCCTGAAATCCTTAACCATACATTCCACAGATTTTACTGACATCTTATTTATTGTTATAGGAGAGGTAATCAAGTAAACATTCCTCTGCTGCTAAATATAGCAGCAAGCTGCTTATGAGTCAGAACTCTAGCAGATAATTCTGCTGCATGTCAGTGAAAACTTTACTGGCTCTCTGTCGTGTTCCTTCTGCGAACAAATAACAACTTGGATCTTACTTGTTCTTCCCATTGCAGGAAGCATTTTGCAGTGTTCACCGTAGTGAGTTTATGTTTGTAAGGGACTTGAAAAAACCCACAACTGCATCATGTAATTGTTCTGGAGCATAGCACACAGCAAACTTGGAGATTTACAATGTTATAGCCATTGTTGATTAGTAATTAGGCTTTCAAGTATTCATAAATATAATTTCTATACACAACAGCAGTTAAGGACAACTTACTGGATAAACACAGTGATATCCAAAACTAGAAGTATATAATTTTTACAGCAGTTTTGAAAGTCTTTGCATGCTGTTACAGTTTTTTAGGTGGGAAAAGTGTATTGTAAACTCATACTAGTAAATAAAGGAATATATAATATTAATTAATATTCATAATTTCTTTCCAACAAAAATAACTTCAGTTCTTCAGTTCTTTGTATATCACCTGCCTTGTGTATTTTCTTTTTTTTAGCATGATCTATAAAATACAAAAGGAGCTGCTTGGCAGCAGTTTGTTAGGATTTCTTAAATGTGACTGCTCAAGTACGTCCAATGCTTGCACTTACTTCTGTATAAATATTTTTATATTAAGCTAGCATAATAATAAGCTTGTTATTATCCCAGCTTAGCGGATCAGCGGTACTCTGTATGTAAGCAGCTGGGCACTTGACTGAGATGGAGGAAACCATTTTTGCTTGTTCCTGACCAAATGCTTGAACCTCAGGCTTTTCCAGTGTGACTGCCCTGGCAGATGGGTTATATTCATCCAATAACCCTTCCACAGAAACAACAGGAGAATCAGGAGTGATTGGCATGTTTAGAAAGCCAGTGCCAAAGTTCGTAGGGCCGAGCACTGTGCGGGAGAGCGAAATGCCCAGCTCTGAGCAGAGCTCCAGGGCTGCCCCTGCAGCCCCGGCCGAGAGCTCGCATCCCGGGGCTGCCAGGGACCAGGCGCTTCCTCCTGAGCACGGCAAAGCTTTTCCTGCCTCTGCTGCATCTTCTCCAGGGCCTCAGCCCTGCTTCCATCCCTATTCCAGGCTGTTGGGAGCTCTGTGCTGCGGCTGCCGCTGCTCCCGGCTCGGGCTCCTGCTGCAGTATCAGCACCCGCGGTGAGACACGGGCATAGAGAGGGCACTGAGCACAGCACTGCCCGGGCTGTGCCTGCTCGCCTACAAACCCTCTGTGTGTGTGTCCGCACTCCCCTTCCCACCCAAACCCTCTGTGTGTCCGCACTCCCCTTCCCACCCAAACCCTCTGTGTGTCCGCACTCCCCTTCCCACCCAAACCCTCTGTGTGTCCGCACTCCCCTTCCCACTCCAAAGCAATAACGCAGCTCGTCTATGATCTTGTTCATTGATAAGTCATGATTGGCTCTGTTTAGCTTCACATCTGCAGTCCAAACGCACAAGTCAGTGCCTTTTGCTATTGGTTCCTGCATATTTATTTACTACTTAAGTGTAGAAAACACAATGAAATAACTGTTGGAACTATTAAATAACTTAGTTATTTAACACTAGGTCCTGGGCTAATATACTTGTTTATAACTGAAGCTAATGAGGTGTTCAAGTGATGCACAGCAGCCAAGATTATGCTAATCTGGTTTTAGAGACACAAGCATGAGAATTTTAGAGCTTCTTTTTCAAAATCGAGTATCCTGTTCTGACAACTGAACGAAGGAGTAGAGGAGTTTGATTCTCTAAAATGAAATATATTAAAAGCATTAAGAATTGCCTATAACATACTCCTATGATGGCAGCTCATTTTTTGCATTAAAAATGGCTTAAAATATGCAGAAACTGTATTGCTTGAAATGAAATGCCTGCTTCTAATACATATACATTAATTATTAAAAATACCAAATCTTTTTGTTTGTAGAATCATTTTGAAGAAAAAAGTGGTCCAGGCAGTTAGCTTACCTAGCATCATTGGGGTTTTTTTCCTTTAGAAATGTCTTTGTCAGCAACTATATTGTATTTGTATGTTGGCCTCTCTGGAAGTTAAAGTATGTTCCAAATAGTTCTTTTATTAATTAATCTTGTTCTGATGGCCACAAGTGGTATTCGGATGTACAGGGTTATTATTCCTGCTTGTCTGTACCTTAAACTTGACTAAACTTTCTATTCAGCAGGCAAATACATGCTTTGTACAAATCAGAACAACCTGAAACATTAAAAAAAAATTAAGATTATTAATTATACTGATAAAAGACTGGTTCATTTAGGAGGCTCTTAAGCAGTGGTACATTGCTGTAATGTGCTCGGATATGGAACTAGGGGCGATTTACAGGGTCGAGACACTTCTAAGGAAAATCTTTGTGGTTCTGGATTTTAACTTGCTGCTGCAGCACTGCCTGTCCTCGAGAACGTTCCGGTGCCTACTTTTCCTGTGCATTCCATGGCCAGCAGCCATGAATAAGCTGAAATTAACCTGAGTCATAACTGATAACAAGAGATCTTTTACCCTCCTATTGGTGTCCGGTTTCAGAGGTAGTTTTATCTGGGAGTTGACACCTGTCTGACATGACTGACCTGTTTCTTTCAAGGGCTATTTATATTTCTCCATTGTGAAGGAAAAGCTTGTTGCACTTCAGCAGTGGGTGTGTGTTGAGTCATGGTGGGGCAGTGCTGGTTTGCCCTTTAGATCTGTTCTGCCTCCTGCCTGGTTCCCAGCAGCTGCTGAGCTTTGGGAACAGTGATGAAGAATGAGGGAAGGGATAACAGAAGAATGGGAAAACCTCATCTTTGAAGAGTCAGGGATCCTGGGAGTCTGTGGGCTTCCCACCCAGCCCTTCTTTCTACAATCTGGCTGCAGTTCACTCTTACTACCTCAGAGCTTTCTCAGTTTGTAGTTGCTCCTCACCTTCCCTGTTTACAGTTAACCAGGAAATTCACGTTATTCTGTCTTTCATGGGACCAATTCTCTCATAAAATGGCAAGTGTGATTTGGAGACTTCATACAACTGTCACACCAATTCATTTGACTGGTGTCACACTGATAACATCACCATAAGGGCAGAGAAATGAGGTATATTGGTTGACTGACAAGTGTCATAAGCACAGGATAGACCTATGTGAACAATGGCAAACAAGTATTTATAGGAAGAGAAAGCATATGGATTTTACTGAGTTTTCCTGGGTTTCTTTTTGGTTGTCTTTGGGGGCTGGGTTTGGTGTTTTTGTGGGGTGTATCAGTATGTGTAACCAAGCGGTTTCTGTGTAGACAAACTGAAGCTGTTGTTAGTTACTGATGAACAATGTGGCCACACAGTTAGCAGAGAGCAGGAAACAGCTTTTTGTCACGCTTCCTTCGGGGGCTGCTGCATCATGTCACGTTAACAGAGCTCTGGGTTCATGTGCCAGCTCTGGGACACGCCCAGGGCTGCACGCTGAGCAAAGGGGGGTAGAAGCAGCTCAGTTTGGGCTGCTGGAATGACAAATAATGGGGTCTGACCAATTATTCAGTTTCTCCTTGTGCATATACAGGACTAAAAGGAAGCTTTCTGTAGTGCCAATGATCTTTCTACAGATATAAGGATTGCTGCATACCAGATCTTTGAGTAATGCTGTCCCACGAGGAAGGGTTAAGTGCTCTGTTTGCTGCACGATCAGTGAAGTTTTTTTTGCTTTAATGAAAAAGTAAATATAGACAAATTATATATTTTGAAAATGTGGGCTCTTAAGCAGCAAAATAAGCATAAACTAAATTTAAGTCATTGAAATGACTCAAAGTCTGCTTTAAACAATATTTTCCAATTGACAGACAAATAAAAGTTCATAGTACACTTCTTAAACTTAGGTTTCTGTGGTAGCAAATACTTGTGGCTGAGGGCCTTTGAGTCAAGCTGCAGATCCATGGTGAGAAAGTCTGTGTAATCTCGATGGTAATTTCTGAGTTCTGTTTGATCCCTTTTGGGCATCTCTGTGGTGATGGCTCTGGTTTTAAGCTGTGTTGGCAGCAGTGGTAGGGCCGTGATTCACTGTAACTTTGGGAGTCCTTCATGGAGCTCCAAGTGAGTGGTGAGTGAAAGGGAAGTACTCAGCACTTACTGACAGGATCCTTTAAACATTTAATGATGACTAGTATGTTAATTAAAACCTGAGTGAATGCAGCTAATGATGTCCCACTCTGTATTTCTGGAGCTGGAACACAGACCGGAGTGACTCATTATTAAACACTCCAAAAAAAGCTGTTGAAGGGAGCTGTACTAGACCTGTTGCTGCATGGAATTCTTAAGGGATTTATTTGGTGGGGGTGAGGCAGCAGGCCTAGCTCCCAGGAGAGATTTTGAAAGTCTGATGGTGTTTATAGAGACAAAATTCTAACAATAGAGTATTCAATGAATGGTAAAAAATATTGCCTTCATTATTAGAAAATCCCACATATATGTATTTAATCTTTTATTTAATTTCTGTTTTTCTGAACACTCTCCTTAATCTAACTCCTTTTCACATTAAGTCTGAACAAATACTTTGCTTTGCCTTGGAGAAAGTACTGCATACATGCCTCTTTCTACATTGGCTTTTTGCAGATAAGGCTTTTACTTTCCAGACCTCATTAAGCAGTCAGTTGAGCAGCTAAATGAGTGTTCCAAGTGGTAATGGATACTTACTCCGTGTAAGTACAACAAGATTATGAGATACTGCAAAGCTGAGTGCTTAACTGCACAGGATTATTTATATTACAAATAAGTGCATCGAGTAAATAACTCAGATGTTCATGATAGCGATGGGATATCCTACCTGTTAATAGAGTAGATCTGGGTCACTAGATAAGGGGTTTTGTTTTCTGTTTTGAGTCATGTATCTTCCATTCCATATATATGAGCAGATTTTAGCCTTTTCTGAAAATAAGGACCCTCTTTTAAAGTGTTGAAGCCTGAATGCAATAGGACTAGGCAGAAAGTGTCCAACCAAACATGTTTGTGAAAATCAAGTTGTGTTTTATCAATCCAATCTGCACACGCTTTAAGTTCTTATTTGGATTTGTAACATTGCAGGTGGTTGTTAGGATGCTTAGATAATATTGCACAACCTGCCTTGATTTCTCCAAGCTGGGATTACAGATATTCAAATATAAATAAGTGGAGATTCAAATAGTTCCCGCTTTGGGAGCTATGAAAGGTCATAAAAATAAAAACAAAACTAAGGCTGTAAAAGGATAGTCAGTATGATGAACAGAGGAGTTCATAAGGCCTGACTTCCTTAAGTGTTTTGCTCAGGTTCTCATCTCTAAGGTGTAAACTCTGAAATCATTCCAGCAGATGAGGTGCTTGCCTATCTCCCACACAAGTTCTCTGGTGTATAAGGGATAAATTTCTGCTGTTGCTTTTTCCTTTCAATCCAGAATGTACTATGGAACTCTCCTCTACATTGCCACCTATTTTCAAAGAGGTTTCAAAAGCTGTCTTTGGAGATCTCTGGGGGAAATTGGGTTAAAATGGGGATGGAAAAAAAAGAGATAAGGTGTGTATAACACGGGTAGTTCAGAAACTTGGTGAAGAAAGCCTCCAGGTTACTATCAGAACTTTCTTTGTCAGAATCAGCAAAGCATTTGTAACATGAACTGGGGAAGGCTTTAACTGTCCTCTGTCATCTGCTTATATTGGTGTTCTCTAAATAATTAAAGATAACTTTGTTTTCCCTGCCAAGTGACTTGTGGAACAGTAAATAAGCAGTGGGAACATGTCACACTGAGTGATGAAGGTGATCTGATCTTCATCATTCTTCCTGCTGCTCTCTGAAGCACATTTTCTACACGCAATTATTTTTCTCTCACTGATCCAAGAACTCTGGTTATCTCTCACGAATATTACTGAATGTACCAAGTCATCAATAAGAATGCTTCTGAATTTAATTTCTTAGCTTTGGAGCATCTCCCCTTCCCTGCCCTGCACACCTCCCACCTCCTTTGCTTATGATTTGGAAGGGAGAGCTTAGGGATACAACCCCAAAATAACTTGGTGCCTTGTATGGCAGGGTTCCAAGCCATATTCCATACAACCCAAAAGAAAAGGTGATTAACTCTGTGCTTGCCCTCAGGTACATCAGTGCTGCCATGAGGAACTGCCCCAGCTGGTGCTGTGCTCTGCTTTTTGAGAAGTGATAGAGGGAACTGCATGGGTCTGATACAGGAAAATGAGAATTGCTACACTGGATGAATCCCTGAACCATATTGATCACATCTTTTTTCTCTGCAATAACTCATTTGCATAGCAATAAAAATATCGATCGTTATTACCTGAAAACAATAAGCATATTTGTTATCTGCTCTGGCTCTGAATATAAGTCACCTCTGGACTATGTCTAGTTCTTTGTGACTATTAAATAGTCACATGATAAAATCTAGGATATGCTTACTCAAAGCAAGTTTTACAGGTCAGAATATGTGTTCTGAAGAACAAGGTTGGTTTGTGATGTCTTTTATACTGCACCCCAAAATAAGGTTGCCAGTCCATTGCCCGTGTGGAATAAGATGGAAAGGAACAAGGATAGATCTTGCTGCTGGAAAATGGTGTGCACCTAGACAGCTAATTATGTGGAAAAGAAAATATTTTACAGGACAGATGCTGTGTATGGGTCTTTCATTTATGCTTTTAAGTAGTGAATAACCAAACTCATCAAGTTATTGCAGGGTTCCTCATGTGATTTCTGGAGCAGTGATTAATACCTGGTTTGTGGGCAGTGTTTAGAGCTGTACTGAGTGCAGTTGTCTTCTCAATGGGCTACTCTGAGAGAGCCTTTCCCAGTGAAGTAACTGGATAATGTGATATCTGCTTAAATGATTTGTTGCACTCGTGGGCTCACTTATTTTGTTTGGAACATTTTCTCTTCCTCCCCTGCTGAATTTCTAATGCTAGCTTGTATTTGCATCTATGTTTATAGAATAAAATTACTTTAATGATATGGAAAAAGGGGAAAATTGGGAAAAAACCCATTAACATTTATGATTGTACTCACTCATTGGCTCAGTTCCTTGAAGGAGATATAGAAGATGATTTATACTTATGTATCATGCATTTACAGTCTGCACTGGAAAAAAACTCTCAGGTGCTGTAGTATTCCAAACCAGATCTGTCAGCCATATGGAAATGTAAATTACAAATTCAGTGCACAACAGAGTAATCCCCTGGTACAGAGCAACCAATTACATTAAGCAATCACAATTAAATATGCTTAAATCTCCTACCAAGCAGCTTTCTATCTAACTTCAAGTAGCAAGTAAAAATAATTCTGCAGTTAGGACCTGTGGATTCCTGAGCAGCCTGTTGATGTGTCCAGGCTTTTGTTGAGTTCCCATGGGCAGGGGTGATACAAGATAAGCTGTGGCTGCTCCCAGTGGAGGGGGCCAGGACTCAGAACCAGTGCTAGACATTAAAATCATTATCTTACAGAGAAACCAGCTTGGATTTCGAGCTGGCTTTGCCTGATACTAGGAAATAAACACTCACCTGCCCGTTCCAGGCTGGAACAAGTGCCATGGGTGTGGCTTCTGCATTAAAGGTAGTTCTTCAGAAACAGAAGGAACAAACAGTGGAAAAAGCTCATTTTAGCACAGAATGAGGCTGATTTTTAAATAGGCTGCTGAAAATCTAACCAAAGCTTTCCACCACCCCACCTTGCTCTGCTGTCTCTAAAGTTACCTGCTGTTATTTGGAGATTTGACAAGAGTTAGTGGCTACAGCACTATTATTTTAATTTTATCCAGAAGAAAACCAATTCACAGCTGAGTCTTTGCTAATTATTTCCACTCAGCTTTGTTGCATGCCAGACTTTTCAATTGTATTTAATGTTGCTGCTTGTTGCTCTGGAAATAATCATTAAAGGGAAATGGGTCACCACCACTGTACACTGGTAATTTTGTGCAACACAATTTTAAATGAACTTGCCTTTTCATAACAATGCTGAAAAGCACTAAATGCTTTCAGTAATTGTGGCATAATGTAATTAAGTGATGAAGCTTTTTTTTTTCCCTGAAAGCAGAGTAGAAACAAGACCCAAATTAATGGTACAGGACAGTTTTGCATCTTTAGGTATTTGAAAAGTCAACAAGGTAACTGAAGATGGAGCTGAGACTGCAATAAAAGCTTTCTAGAAACGACCTGACACTTGGAGAGCACTAAGTCATTGCAGTTAGAATCTGCCATTAACCTGCAGTAGGCAGAACATAGAGTTTTGGAAAGGCTGCATATCTCTGAAGGGGGAGGTACCTGTAGGTAACCAGAGCATCTTTGTTTTGAAGAGCAGGACATGTTCATGATTTATCCACGTGCTTTTATCCTCTACACAGAGAACACTGATTGCCGTTGAAGAAATTCAGCTTTTGACCATTACCAGTACAAAATGGCAGCCTAGTTTCTGCACATTTCTAAGTTGTAAGTTTTGGAAATAGGCCCATGAGTAAGAAGAATGTTTCTGCAGTGCTGAAATCAGCTGGAAGCAGAGACCATGTGGAGACGGAGCTTTTCCAAGTGACAGAGGCAGACAGGCTGACAGTTTTATAGTCACCAGCTGAATTTCCTTTCATACTGTTCCTCTTTCTTTGTATTTCAAGTCCTTGAGAAATCCCGCCACAATGTAGTGCTGTTGTTGTATTTGAATGTATAATTTAGGCAGGGAGTAGAAGCAAGGCTGTTGAGGCCTTACTTAAAACTAGAAGTGGATCTGTTGAGTCTCTCATCTTTACTCCCCCCTAGTTGTGCTACTCCATAATTGTCCTTCATTCTTTGTTGTGTAGTGCCTAGGGATAAAATAAAGCTCTTGGTGTGTGCTTAGATCATCTCTTGTGAACTTGAGTGCATAAGAGTTCTAGAAAGCAGAAGTGACTTAGTGTGCAATCACGCAAATGCTGGTTAGTGGGGTGATGGTGAATCCTAGATATGAAAATACTGTGGTCCTGTCACTGAGATGTGTCATGGCCATGGTAAAAGTTAAAGTTCAATCACATTTACCTTAAAACCCAACTCACTTGTGTAAGAGAAGTCAGTGTTCCTGCAAGGCGGCTGAGCCCTCTGTAGCACAGATCTGCACAAAGCAAGAGAGAACAGCATGAATTGGGAAGTTTTCATAAAATGATGTATTTTATCACCATGTCATGTCTGACTCTAAGATTTCCGCAGTTTTAAAATCCGGATGATGGAAGTGTCTAGACTTTCCATGAATATAGAATTATATAACAAAGGAGATAATTTGGTGTTTGTGCTTATTCCTACACGTATAAGTCCAGCCTATATTTCTGCAAGTCTCAGTGTTCTGTTATGGATATAAGGAACATCAAACCACCTCACTGTTTCCTGAGTCTACAGAGAGGACATTGGTGTTAACACTGATTCATGGATTGCATTGTGATTTATGCCCTCTGGAGCTTTGTTAGATAGGAAGTGATGATGGAACAGGAAACCAGGCATTGTATGAAAACATCCATAAATATGTAACTGGAGGAAAAAGCTGCAAAAATAATTTATGAAAGATATTGCTGTATATTCTGTAAAAAAATAGTTATGATTGTGCACAGCTGGATATTGTAATTGTTGAAAATATTGGAAGTCACTGACTTGATGTAAACCTGACTTTTATGGAGGGAAGAGTCCAGTGTCATGTTTGAGCAGTGTCAGAGAAAGCACTGGGAGGACCAAATCACCCCTTAATCAGGGCTTTCTGTGCCTTACTGCCAGTTGTAAGTTCAGTTAATGAAAGTTTTCGGAAGAATACTTATGAAATTACCTCAGATATACAATTTTAAAAACTAGTAATAAATTCTTCATATTGAAGTCTAGGGCTTTATTAACTTAAACCCAGTTTTTCTTTCTGTCTGATATAAGTTAACAAGTGACTGTGAACTGGCAGCAATAACTGTAGGAGGAGAAGTCATTGGGACAAAGCATTTTGAAATCTCAAATAATATGGGGAGCAATTAATAACCAGTTAAGCTTCCACATACACCAGAAGCAATTTGAGCTTTGAGTGGCCATGCTCAGCAGAGAATGCCTCACAGTCCAAGACAGAATTACATTCGAACCTGTAATGTCTCTGAAATGTGATTCAGGTCTTGCTTGTTATTGAAGGTTTGCAGCAAGTTGTGACCCCAAAGGGGCAGTTTGGAGACTGTCTATTAGCAGAGTAATAACGAAATTATAAAGAAGGAGTCACCTGTCTGATAGGTGAAGATGGGGAGAAATAAGGTTAGAGAAAATTGCAGATAACTTGGTCTCCCCTTGCTGTTTTTGAGCCTGGAGAAAGGAGGGTATTGCAGTGTTTATTCTGCTCCAAGTGGTAGATTGTGCAGGCACTCCTTCATTCGAAACGAAAAGAACTGAAACAGGGGAGTAGGTTGAAGAGAAGGAAGATTATTGCTAAAATTTGTCCAGCTTTTTCCAGTGTTCCCAAACAAGATGCTGCAGAGAGTACTCGTGTTAATTAGAGGAATGAATACAAACCAAAAATTTGAAGTCATGATGGATCACAAGAGGGTTTTTAGTGCTGGAATCTATTTTGCTTTTTCTTTTTTATCCTGTGCGGGGGCCTTCCTTAAAGGCTTGGCCTTGTGGAGGAGCCAAAAATCAGTATGCTAGGAACAGAAAGGATTTCCACAAATCTGAGAAAACAATTACAATGGTGCTTCTTTCAGTGTTAAATATCAGGTGTTGTTTTAGAAAACAAGGGTGTTGTTAGAGCACATTCTAGCAGTTCTTACCTTCATCTGGTTTCTGAGCAGAATTCCCTGCTTAAATGCATTTTACAGTAATTTCTATACCTTCAACTTGGAATATAATTAAGATGATGACAGGAAAGTATGAAATAATTATGGATTTGCTTCACCAAATGTTTCTAACTGCCACTGGGATCAGGGAAGAACGGAGATTTATAACATCTGAAGGGAAAACACGAAAAAACACCAACCAAACTCCGGAAACGTTCATGCCAGAATTAAACTGCTCCTCACAGATGTTGCCTAATGTGGATCCTTCCTCACGTGCTGTACTTCAAACATCATCCGGTGAGAGAACTGTAGCTTGCTTTGGTATTTTCGGCATCTCCGCTGTCCTGTGAGGGTCACTCAGAGCTTTAGGAAGTGTTCTGAGGAAAGTTCTTTATTGGAGCTTAAGCGTGAAACGTTCGGACTCGTGCTGCTGCATTCCCGTAGCATCATCCTGGGTCGGATTTGGGAATGTGATGCTTCCCTCTACCGGCCACACAGAGAGGAAATTGTATTGTGAAACAGGCAACGAATTTTCCTGTCGTTCAAAAAAGCAGCCTGTGCTTACGAGGGAGGAAAGGGGATTGTTATCACAGTGTCTTACACAGGGCAAATTAAATCACTTAGCTGCATCCAAAACAGCTTTATGTTTAAGTGACTGGCGTCTGTCCGTTTTGGGAGAGAGGAAGCACACAAATATTTTAAGTCACTTCAGGTCTACCAGCGATGCTAACACTAATATTCTCAGTACATTCTCAGTATAGAGAGCAAACAATTAAGTATTTGAGAACAGAAATCAAAATGAGAATATATTGAAGGTTTTTTGTTGGGCTTTTTTGGCCAAATTTAGTAGGCTAGTTGGTATCTTTTTGTTCTTAGGTGAGGGTGCTGCATTGATGACACCTCAAACTTTGCAAGGCATGAAAGAGAAAATGGCTCAGCTCCAGCAGTGAAAAGTTAAAAAAAAAAAAAAAAGAATAAATATAAAGGCTTGGTTGATGTTATGTGTGGATGCTATCTGAAAGTACTGAGTTTTTTGAGTTTCACATTACTCTTGTTCAACATGGAAAACATGGTTGAGTTGACTGAGGAGCGTTTTTGGAGGCAGTTGATGAGAGGTTAGAGCCATTTCATAATACCTGTTATAGCCCTGCTTGATACAAATCAGTTGGGGCTGCCAGGACGTGTCAAACTGCAGAGAGCAGGATTGAAATGTGGCAGAGAAACTGTCCTGGTGCCAACAAGCTGCTGAAACCCTGCGAGCTGGAACTGCCTGCACGGCCAGCTACAGAAGGTGTGCTCCGGAACTGTGACAGAAAATTCCTGCAGCAGTGAATTTAGGGTCTGAATTGCAAATACGTGTTTGAAATTCTTCAAGATGTTTTAGCCCTTTAGTATCTTTCCCTCCCCTTGTGTGATGGTTTTCATCTTTTTGATGGATGCATTTGGGTTGAATTGCACCTTTGGTAAATGTCTGGTTTTTCTCTTCTTTTTAAATGATGTCTCCCCCTTCTCATTTTAGTTCTTTTGCTTTAAAGATAAGAGTGGGGAGAGGAATGAGTCCACAGGATTTGTACCAAGCTTCAGAGCTGTATGAAGGGGAATAGTCTATTACTCCATAAAAATATTGGGAAATTAATGAAAGAAAAAGGACAAAACCGCCCCAAGCAAACAAAGGGAAACACCCCACACCCCTCTCCCTCCATTATTGAGTCTCCATAACATTTTTTGTCACTACAATTGCAACAATTCATTGGCTCAGTTTTCCTTGAAGTTCTGTGCTTTTTGGAGTGTAACCTTGGCTCATTCATTGATATTTCCTGCTGAGAGCGGGCAGCTTTGGCAAGGGAGGTACCAGCTGCATGTGAGCAGTGACAACACCTGGGTTGGAGTGGTATTGGTCAGATACAGCCGTGGGTAGCACCCAGGAACACAGGGAGGTTTTACAGTAGCATTCCTGGACCCACCTAAAGCCAGAATTTACAGTGGAAGCAGCCTTTGGCCAGGTGTGTGTGGATTTTATCAGCTTCCATTAGGGTGGCACTTGATTTCCAGTAGAAGTTTTGACCTTCAGCAAGTCACTCCGAGCCTTTGTGCTGCAGGTTCCATGGAATATAACCAGAACCTGAGTCCCAGGAGTGCTGGTGTGTAATTTTCCTAGCACTCCACAATAGCAGGATGAAAGGGGGTGTGTAGCTGCAATTAACACTGGATGAGGCTGAATTGCACTTTCAACAAAGAGAAGTCTTTCAGTTAGTCTACAATAAAATCATAATTATATCCCCAGTATCCTTGGCAACAGATTAAGGTCCCAAAAGGTGATTTTACAGTTCAGTATTCATTGCTGATACAGAGATCGAAAAGAAGGAAAAGCATAATCATTTAAACAGTTTCTGGGGTGTAAATAAGCATTATGTGAGAAACATTAAATGCATCACACTGAATATATAGAAGTATGCCCTCTAAGGAAACAAATAATTTCTGTAGTTAGGACATGAAATTCAAAAATTTGTATGCTTGATGATTTAAATTCTTACAAAAGGATGGTGCTCATTGGATATGGATTAGTTTCTCAACAGGGAATTCTATCCAATTTTCATTTTAAGAAAGCCAGCCCATGAGACACAAGGATTATCAGTTGATGAACAGAAGATAACTGGCTTTATCAGAGCTGTTTATATGGAGAAATTACCTGATTATAAATTCTTCTGTGTGGATATATTTTAAACTCTCTGCAGTTTTCTACAGTAAAGATGACTTCTTCTAAGCTTAATCTTTAAGGCCATATATAGGAATATAGGAAACATATTCCCTTCCCTTACTGACCCTCTCAAAAAAAGTTAATGTTTCAATAAATACTTGTTGTACAGGTACCTCTTTTTAAATGTCCTCCTGTCTCCATTTAGTTTTCACTCAGTGTATTTTACTGCTATAGTTCTCATCAGCACATAGTGAATTTTCTTTGCCTTCCCCTTTTCTCCCTATTTTCTTTGAAATAAGAACCAATAAAAGTAATAACCTTAGAAGGCAGAGTTCTTATGTTTATTTTTGAAGAAATGATTCTGTCATCATCTGGATGACAAGCTCTATGCATGAATTCCTAGATGTGCCATCAGTAAGGAAGATGGAAATGGGGGGAAAGTCAGCAAGGTGCGTGAAGATATTTGTGAAAATAAGATATTGGAAATGGGACAATAATGAATAGAAGGAAAGGGTAATGCAGGCATGTGAATTCTAAATGCCTTCCAACATGAAAAAACATTGGCTGCTGGGAATGTATTTTAACTGATGTTTGTGTCGCTGCTGAGGCAAAGAATAAGTCATAATATAACGTTACTGGAGGTATGACATAGTTTGAGTTTGAAAAAGATGCTGGGGACTGCTTTGAAGTGACTTAGGTGATGGAAATTCCTACACCTCCCTTCCATTTTGAGTCTACAGATGGGTGATGAGCTGTGTAATTTTGTACATAATAATACATCTTCTCTCTGACAGATTCGGTTACTAAAGTTTATTAAAGTGCAATTGGTACTAAATAGCAAGACCTGGTTTTGCTTTCATTTTAAATAAAGGCCTTCAGAGGAGAGGGAAACATAAGACAAAATAATTTTCTGATTATTACTTATAATTGCATGGTTTGGAGCAAGACTTTGTAGCTCCAAATAAGCATGAGGTGTGCTTGTAAGGAAGGTGGCAGTTTTACAGCTTTAGGGACTGTAACTCATCTGTTTGGTACCAACAAGCCCATCTGCAGCGTCAATGCAGTCTGCTGGAATTCTGCAGGATTCGGGGTCTCCTGGGTTTTCACAGAAATGTTCAGAATTTAATACCAAAGGACAGTGGAACAATATAAAAGAACTAAAGACCATGGGGGCTTGAGCTGAGTGAACACTTGAGTGTTCACATCCTGTTCACAGGGAAGGGCCACAAATTAGGAATGGTATTGGCCAGTTCAGGTCTAGTAAGTGAATGGATTGCTGTATGAACTTAGTAGTAGCAGGTAATTTAATGATTATTTTTTTTCCCCTTCTGTTTGGGCAAATTATTAGTACAGTAATTTCCTTTCACTGTGAATGTACTGAGGTTTTTCCAGTTTACTGTAACTCGTGCCTGGTTACCTGCATTAAATTGCACTTAATGCAGAACTTGGTTAATGACTGAATACATCCATATCCATAACACGCTGCATTTTCCAATACAGATTTTGTTGAGGCTCAGGAAGCATCTGTTCAGGCACAAAACACTGGCTGCAGCTGATCTGTGTGAAGATACAGCTGAAATAATTCTTATGCTTTCCTCTGCTCTTTGGAGGACTCCAGGGATAGGGGGCAAGATGGTGCAAAGTGTTTGACCCTGCACTGACAAGCCTTACTGAGATCCCCAGAAAGCGCAGGCAGGGAATCAGAAAAACTGAAAAATTTGATTTTTGCTGAAAGTCTATTACTCACTTTACACATTAGCATTAGATAGCATGGGAAGAACAGTGAGAGGAAAGTAAAAAATAGCTTAGCTCTGTAGAACTGCAGAATGTTACTATAGATAGGCTGCAAGATTAAAGAGCTGTCTTGGCACATTACAATTCAAAGACCAGCAGCCTCAACTGCCTTCTTGTCCTGAGGAATTTTTCTTAAGAATTTTATACTTCAGGTATCACATTATAATGTGGGTTAAATCACTGTATTTTGTCTTGATTTTCCTCAATACTTTCCCTTTATCTTTTTCTTCCATCATTATTCCTTTTCTATCTCTTGGCCTGGCTGTAAATTCTCCCATATGTGGTTATTGGAGTAATTTGAGAAGCAAAGCCCAGAACTGGTTGGTTGGGTGATTGGTACAGAATAGTAAGCACAGTGGAGATCCCAAAACTCAGATGGTGAAGTCCCTGGGGTCGGTGGTATTTAACACTGGGCTGACCATCCCTGCTCTGAAAGTCTCTAAGCTAATTGTATAGCATCTGCAAGTCATGGTGGCTTTCATGGAGCTCTGGGAGGCTTCAGCAAAGAAGGATGTAATGTCTGGTGTGATGGAAAAACAGTGGGCTGCATATTTTGCATTTGGAAAAAATCATAGCAAGATCTACTAATTAGTTTATTGTTTACATGTATTAGGTAAAACCAAACCAAACAAACCCCTGTAATTTGACTTTATCTAGGAGCACAGTAATACTTACAGAAAACCCGTTTTAATAAAGAGGAGAAGAAAATGATTTGTTGTATTCCTCTGAAGTAGAAGGGCAATCAGTGGCTGGTGGTGAACCAGCAATTCCATTGTAGAGGGGAGCTTTTATTTTATTTCCTATTATGGAACTTGCATGGTAAAGCTGCTGGACTTGCTGGTGCTTACCTGTAGTATTTCAAAGGATTGTTGCAGTGTAACAAAACTGAAATCTTCTAGTTTACATTGCAGCGTGTGTGTGCCCAGGACTGAGCCTGCTGAGAAGGAAAGGGAGTTTGCACCTTGGTTAAGATGAACTGGACAAAATTTGTGTTGCATAGCAGTGTTAGTTTACTGTATAAGTTTGGAAGTCTTTGTGCTGCTTCATTATGAGGAGAGTACCCCAGTGTTAGCCGGATTGTGTTAAAGAAGTAGGAAAAGCTCCCTGGGGGAGAAAAAATCATGCACTTAAGCACACAAGTGAGAATACTGTGCTGGAGTCACTATATCGAACAGTGAGAAAGTGGGGCAGTCTGTATGAGGAACACAAATAGCATGACTGTCTAACAGCTCCTATTTTTGAAGCCATTAATAACACTCCAGTTCCTGTTTACTGTATATTTTAAGCCAAGCAGCCTTCACGTGCACAAAATTTTTGTGCTTTCTGTGAATGTTGACGGGGAGCTTGCAAGTATTGGTTAAAATGTGTCTGCCCAATGCGTTTTCTTGGGACTCTTGCAAGTGTGGCCTGTGCTCAGCAAGGAGTAAAGCTGATTGCAGAAAAAAAAGATGAACGCCTTTCTACCTTCCATGTCAGTACCCTTGCATATGTACATCTCTTTGGGCACACTGTTCAGTGTCACCAGCATGCCCACAATGCTCAGCTGTTCTTGTGTCTACGGGTGAGAACTTACCCCACAAACCAGCTTCACTGGAATTCACCTGTTCTAGGCAGCAGCTGAAGAGTAGCACTAAAGAGGGTTAGTGTATATAGGGAAAGATCTGGTGATTCTAGACTCTTTTCCTTTGGAGAATCTGAGTGGGATCTAATAGACTCACTCTTAAAAGATTTCCCGTTAATTTTAGATTTTCTTGTTTGGTCCTTTTATCATAAAATCACAGGATGGGTTGGGTTGGAAGGGGTGTTATAGATTATCTTGTCCAACTCCCCTGCCATGGGCAGGGACACTTTCCACTATCCCATGTTGCGGTGATCGAGTCCACTTGCAGAGAGCATGGCATCCAAATTCAAATTCATCCATGGGTGAAATTCCCCACCCAGGACAGTGGTCCTGAGGGCGGTGCTGCAGGCAGCACAGCTATCTGAGGGCTCAGCCCCCTGGATGTCACTCTCCCGGACACCTCCTCCCCAGTTCCAGAACCCTCCAAGTTTATGTATTCCCCATTGGTTAGTTTAGCTATGTTTATGTATGGCCTCTGTTTAATAAGCAATTACTTTCTAGAAGGTTCTTGCCAGCTGTTATCCCCATTAGTCTGTTCAAATATGTTCCTCCCTCTGTTCCCCCTCACTGGTCACCTGTCACACCTCATCATTCCCTTACTGATCTGTTCCCTGAGCCCACCCCTGAAACACCCCCCCTTTAAAAGTACTGTGTAACTCCATCACATTGCCACTCTGGGTGTGACTTTGGGGTGATTAAACCTGACACCGTTGCCTCAGGTGGTCCTCTCTCTGTGACACCTTAGACTGCAGCCTGCTCCTTAGAGAGCCAGAAGGCAGAACCACTGCTGCTTGCTGAGGTGATTCCCCTGGATGGAACACTGCAAGTGTTGCCTACCAGGCCTCTGGGCAGCTGAGCAGACAGCGTGACAATCCCAGGTTGCTCCAAGCCCCATTCAACCTGGTCTTGGACACTTCCAGGGATGGGGCATCCATAATTTCTGCGGGCAACCTGTGCCAGGGCCTCACCACCCTCAGAGTGAAGTATTTCCTTCTAATCTCTGGTCTAAATTTTCCTTTTTTTCCTGTTTAAAGTCATCGTCCCTTGTCCTGTCACTATGTGCCTGTGTAGGAAGACCCTCTCTCTCTTTTTGATCCCCCTTAAGGCACTGGAACAGGCTCCAGTCTCCCCCTGGAGCCTTCTCTTCTCCAGGCTGAGCAGCCCCCACTCTCTCAGCCTGGCTCTGTAGGGAGAGTTATGCTGTCCTGCCTATTCTGGAAGCTGTATGGATTTTTAGTAAGAGTTTTTACTACGCTCTTGTTTTTACACGTCTGTGTTATTTATTTAGTTTGCGTTTTTAAATTTTTTTATTTATTTTGTCTACTACAAGGAGTTTACTATTCTATTTTCAGAATATCGTATAGTCTCTTCCCTCACTTTAAAAGTGTTATGGAAAAGAAAATTCTGAAATGTTTTTTCAGAATATAAGTAGCTGAACTTCTTTGGTTTATGAATCAGATAATTACAAGCATGACTTTTATCAGACCTTAGTGCTTGTTTTTATTTCTGTAGCCTTAAAAGCTTCAGTTAATCATTCTCAATAGACTGAAAAATACTTTTCATGAAAGCTAATAAATTTGGAAGCATATCTTCTAAATCCTCTAACTGATCCTGCAAACAGATGTTTAGGGTAAATATTGCTCATCTAAAAGCAGATATTGCTAATGAATATTAAGAACGGCATAAAATTGCTGGAAACTCTTTTTTGCGTCTTGAGAGAACCAGTGTTAATAAGTCAGATCAGTCATTTTTATTTAGGCAATACAAAAAAAAGCGTATGTCTTCCTGCTTTGCCAGCTGTCATAAAATTTTGGAGGAAAAGGTTGCGTCCAAGATTTCCAAAGGGAATATTTCTCAGAAGTATTTTGACCTTTATAGCTTACAAAACCAATTGACTTCCTTTTCCCACAAACTATTTTCTGGCTGAGATTCTCTACAGCAAAGCTTTAGTTGTGAGGAAAAATACCAGCTCCAAAGAAAATAACTGGGCTGCCTCCTAGTGGGTTTAGATATCATAAATGACTCTTATTAAAGAAATCCCTTGAGGGGAATCATAAAAATTCCAAATTTAGTATGTACCTCCCAATATTACTTAATATTCAATAATTATATGTGCATGTCTGAGATACTTCCATTTTAAGAACTACAAGGCAGATTGTACTAGTCACATACATTTGTTGTGGACAGTGAGATAACAAAACCAAAACAAAAATAACGACCAATCAAAAAACCAAACCAAAGCAACAACAACAAAACCCCCAAAATCAAACCAACATCATGTTGGGGCCAGCTCAATTTAAAGCTGTTTTTTATCAACTTACTTTAGTATTTGCAATCGCTGTGTTTATCTCTGTAGTGAAACTGGATTTGCTGTTCCTGTTCTCCATGTAGTAGTTACCCGAGAAAAACCCACATAAATGGGAGTTGGTGTTTGTTATGTAATTTCAGGGTTTGCCTTAATTCAGTTTGATTGTGTGAAGAATCATCTTGTGAAAGATGGAGTAGCTCCCTTGCATGTTTTTATTTCTCACTGATACCTCTGATTTTTTCAGAGATGCTGCTCTGAATGTTTACAGAGAACTAAGGTTAAAAACTTTGCGTCCCAAAAATGTTCAGCCACCTGACAATAATAAATTAAATACACAAACTGGAGGTAGGATTAAGCTAACCAAAAAGTTAGTTTAAAATATGAGCTTGAAAGGACTGAAATCATTATTGACTAGAAATCCTTCAGGGACATTAAAAGGTATTTGATAGTTGCCAAGGAAACACAACCTTCCCAGTGACAGTATGCATTGCACAGAATAAGTAACTGAAGTAATTCTGGGAAAGACCAATCCACTTCAGCAAACCTGGTCCAAACATTGCAAATGCCTTTGCATCCAGCTAGATTAGTATACACTGTCCATGCTGGATCATTAATACTTCTCGTTTGATGTTGCAAATAGATTCAAGAGCAAAGCAGGCTATCAGGTTTGTCTGATTGAAGAGGTGTGTGCCTGGCTGGCCGGTCTGGATGAGCCACAGGGCATTGTGGAGAATGTAGAGGTTAACACAGACTCAGAAACTGGATTATGCCTATGGTACATGTTGATGTAATACAGAAATAGTGGATTCAACCTAGAACAGCAGCAGAAGGTTTTGCAGTGTTTAGTGTCCATCAGCATGTAGAACTCTCTTAGAGCCTATAGCAAATGCTACACTTTATTTATTCTTCCTTAGGTGAAATGCAAGTGTTGAATAGAAGGATTTCTCTGTTCAGATGTAGCACAAGTCTAGTGATTGACTTAGGGACTCATCCCAATCTGTTTGAAATACAAAGAATTGATCCATTATAAACAGCACAAGGTAGCAGATGGCAATGGAAGTTGTAAGAGTTGTCCAAGCCCAGCTACCAAAATGAGTGACCTGGGTCCTTGAAGTGGTTTAGTAAGGTCTAAGAGAAGAGAAAATACCTGTAACAATATTAGAATTTCCAACAATACATCTTCCTTAGTGCTGTAAATGGTTCAAGCAAACCTAATCTGCAAACACATTTGTGAGCAAAATGAATGTTTTAGACTCAAAGTGATATTAGCAGCTTTTATATTGTTACAACACTTGAATCATCACTGAGGAGGCTCATGTTGGGACAGTGAGCAGCTTGGAGCACAGGTTACAATTGGGAACATTTCTCTTTGAAAACTTGGATTTCACAGTGAAACTGCTGTAACTCTAAAAGCAGTGAAGGATAGAAAATCTCCCATGGCTACCATGTGAAAATCACTGTTTGGTGAAGTGCTTGAGGGAGCATCAGCCCAGATCTTGGGATTTATGAGGTGAATCCTAGAAGTAACCTCACTACTACTTCTAGGGAGGAAAGACACAGCTGAGCAAGTACCATTAACCTGTGTGTAGACACTGCTATAGAGGTCACTTGTCTGGAGGCAAAGTTACATGAATTCAAATAAATATCTAAGTTTAAGCCCTCCTGGGAAATATTAAGAAGACTGTATAATACTTATTTCTTGCCAAATAGACATTTCCACAAGTTTCCACCTTGCCTACAGAATTGATTTTTCTACATTAAGGAGATCGTTTTATAATTTAGCAGTACATAATTCTTGTTTCATTTTGATGTTGGCATTTGGATCATTTTTCAATGGGTCGTACTAAGAAATAAAAGCTAATGACTTCATTCAATAGTGGCTGAAAAAAACCCCAGAAATGTCTTTTTACATTGTAAATTGATGCATGTTGTTGTCATTGTTATATAAATGATTGTGGGGTTTTGCTGCACTTTCTAGGCTCATCTCTGCTTTATAGAATAAATCATAAGGAAAATTTAGTGAAGGCCTTGCCGTTCTGTGATCTGCATGAAATATGCCTGTATCCATTATCCGGGTACAATCTGGGAATTGATCACAGCTCTTGCTCGCTGCCATGTTCCTGCGATATTTGGCAGCCAAAATGTCATTTCTAAGGTGGAGAAGGAAGTGACTGAGAAATACTTGAATTAAATGTGAACCTCATCTTTATGAAGGAGGAGTCAGGCAGAGACTGGAATTGTATAAAGCCTTTCCTGAGGCACACAGTCGAGCTGGAACTAAATTATTTGGAAAGCCATAACTTTGTCTGAAGTTATGAAATGTAACAGGGTTAACTTTTAAGCTTCTCTGTGTGCTTTGATGTTGTTTTTATAAAGACACATAAGATAAAATATATCATAATTTGAGACTTTTAACTGGGGATTTTAAGAAGATGCTGCATAATAACAATTTACTTTTATGGCCTGTAAGCAAGCCCTTGGCTCCTCTGGAGTCTCCTACTCTTGCTTCCCAAGCAGTGAGTCTGATCAGCCAAGTGAAGTTCTGCTCTGTGGAGGAGTGGGAAGTAGGAGAACAGCAACTGGAAACCCTGCAGCATATGAGCAATCTCCTCCTTCAGCAGTGTTCTTGAGCTTGAAGACAGCAAGCTGTGAGGAAAGGACAACAGCAATGGGCAGCTGTCAGTTTTACTGTTTAGCCACAGTGATTTTTATCAGAAGACAGAAAACAGTACATCAAGAGTAAACAGCAAACAAATAGCTCCACCATCTGCTGTGGTGGGAGTAGCCATATGGAGTGGAGTTCAAAGGGTGTTGTGTTATGGTTGTTAACTCTTTTATTACATCCCTGTTGTACTCAAGTAAGGAGCTGAGATGAGAGCTGCTGATTATCAGTGGCTGGTTCTGAGTGGGATGGAGCTGATTTCCCCACTTCATCAATAGCAGCAAAAGAAAAATTTCAATGTAGTACATGAGATCCAGGGTCCAGCTTTTCTCATCCAGTGGAAATCAGGTGTGGCAAGGAGGTACCAAACTGTTTTTGTGTGGATAGATGGCAGGTGCTGCAGCTGTGCTTCCAAATGCTGTGTGCAAGCAAACTCAGACTAGGAGCAGAGGGAGTAAGCAAAGGAATGACTTTCTAAACTAGCAGCTCTGAACATGTGGAATACACAAAAGACAAGATGATAACTTAGGAACAGGTTTTATACTTATTAATCCTTTATGCTTTGCTCACTTTTCCAGTGCAGCTGCATTTTCCCTACTGAGGAGTGACCTTTCAGTGGGGATGGAGTGGGGCTGATCTGTAGTTGGTGGGTGGGTTGGGAACCCCAGGTCCCTCACGTGCTTTGTTTTTACTCGAACCTGTCCCAAACTCATGGCAAAGAATGGTATTCCAACTTTCATTATTACTGTTTTTTTCCATCCTTCTAATGTTTTGAAATAGCAGGTACTGGGAGTTTTCTTCTGTTCGTGTTTTCTTTTTTGGTGGTTGTTTTTTGGGGGATTTTTTTGGTATTTTTTTGTTACTGTCAATGATGTGACTCCCAAGGCCTAACTAATTCTGTTCTTTCTAATATACTGGCTCTTTACTTGTGCTTGGAAATTCATGGTTTACTTCGTAAAATATATTTAAATCGAATATTTGGTGTAAGAAAAGCTTAAAAGAGAAAGTGTAAGGGATTAATCCCTTTAGTGTGTTGGGGTTTTATTTAGTTTCTAAAACTGGAAAGGGTTCGGCTTCAAATTAGATCAGCAATCAAGATAAATGTGGATGAAATTTGATCTGTAAAAGCAAGCCTTGCCTGTAAGATTCCAAGCTGTGAGTTTTACTGTTATACATTTCAGGGTTATTGGGAATCAAGCTAATGAAGATAAGATTTATAAATCCAAAAGATTTGGAAGCAGCATTAATCCAGTGACATCATGAGCATGCCAATAACTGGGTCTGGTGTGCAACACAGAGCACATCCTTGTGCTTACAGGTCTCTTTTTCCCTGGATTGCAAATTTGTCACTGATAGAAGCTGAAATAGTCATGCTTGAATGTCAGAAAGGTGCATCTAACTGCAGATCTGATCTGCTCACTTTCGGCATCCCCGTTGTCATGGGAGCCTTTTGTCTATGTAGGAGTGAGAGGAATGCTGCAAATAAATGTTTTGAATACGTGGGATGGGATTTCTTTTCGATCAGAAAGGTAATTTGTGAGCAGGAGAACAACTGAATGCTGAGAACAATTGTTGGGCTGTGAGAAATCCAATTTTAATTCACTGGAATGCTTTAGCCATGGTAGTTTATTTGGGAGGGTGTTGAATTTTAGAGTTTTTAGGTCTTGTGTGTTGGGTTCTGTTTTTTGGGGATTTGCTTTAGTCTTTGTTTTAAACACTAATGAACAAGAGTTGTATTTATTCTATTCGATATAGAACAGAACTGATTTGCTGACATCTCTTTTATTTCAGGATTGTGTTTTTTCCTGGCAGAAAAACCCCAACTGGTTTGTCAATGAAATACAGGTGTATTAATTTTAGTTCTCTTTTATGAAAGTATCATGGTTTTGCATCTAATGGTCTTAGAACAAATGCTTCTTTCTCTCTGCCTCCTTTTCTCATGCAAAACCCAACAAAATTAGTTTTAAAAGCTTGTATTGAAGTACCATACTGAAATAGTTAATACACAGAAAATCTCAAATATCTTTGTAATGAACTTGAAATGTCGAGGGAATTTCAGACAAAAGGTAATCAAACTGTGCATCAGGACTGTTTTGCTAACTAATGGTAATTAAAACTTCCCCCTTTGCCTGCTTCCCTATGTTCAAAACGTAATTGATTGTATTAAAGTTTCTTGGAACTAAATACTTCAACCCCGGGGTTAACCATATTTCTGGATACTTAATCACATCCAAAGAAACAAGGGAAGCAAAACAAGACAGGATGCCAGCCTCTTTGTGAAATAGAAAATAATATTGTGCAACAATTAATTTTCTATCTAGGGATGCCAACAAAATGATCAGTTAACGACTTCAGATAAATTTAACTAAATAAACTAATAAAAAAATAATTATATGGTAAACAAAATGTTACAAAGGTACAGAAATAATTTAGGTTTTTTTTAAACTCCAAATTACTTTTTGCAGGCTAATGAGCGGTGTGTGCTATTAGAGCTAATACTGCAACAAGAGGCAGTGTTATGGAGCTAGAAACCCATGGATTTAAAACTGGGAAAGAAGAACTGCGTTACTTTGGGATGATATAAGCATTCTGTCACAATGAGAACAGTTACAACTTCAAATTATGAGTTATTCCTTCCTTTCACCAGCTTTGCTGAAAGAGGCTGATGCACGTAATGTAAAAAATCTGTTGTTTGCAAAGCCAGAGCTATCATCAGGCAATCCCTTTCCCTCAGTCCCATCTAACCAATGGGTTTCCTTTGGTATTTATCAACCCTGACTGTATTTTAATTCTGCACTCCTGCCTTAGGATGCTGGACCCCAATTTATACATTTCCAGCAAGTTTCTTGAAATTTGGGTCTTGGGCTTTGTAAAACTGTTCAGAATTATAAACTATGTAACACCAACTCCTATTGAGTCCATGTGTATAACATATATTCTGCTTTATTCTTCCTTGCTCAGAATAATTCTCTTTTGTAAGCTTTTGTTTGGTCACTCGAATGTATCTGATGGGTTTTGCAGCCTCCTGCTTTCCTGTAAAAATTAAGAATGCCCGGTGATAAGGTATTTTCTTTATTACAGTTACTAGAGCATCAGACAAACTGGCTACAAAAATATCCTAATAATTAAGCATTTTAAAATGTGTTTCAGTATGATGGAACACTATATGATGTTCTAGGAACAATGTCCTCTGCAATGTATGGTGGAATAATTAGGTTGTTGGGTTTCTAATAGGCAACAAATGTAGAAATTCTTTGTTTTAAATTAATATTATTGCACATTTAACGATTATTTTTTGCAGTCTTTTACATTCTTCTAACCTGAGAGGGTATCTGTGCTTATTATTAATACATTCTGTTGATCTGTAGCGTTAAACCTCATATTTGGAAAAGTGAGTTCCTCTTTAGGAAGTTGGAGTTGCAGTGAGTGGTTCTGCTCCCAGTGTTACTTCTCAGTACAAGAACTTTGTGATGCACCTTCAGTCACTGCAGTTATAGGTGGTTTTGGATACACCCCTTCCTACAGAAACTTACCTTACAGTAAGGTAGCTCCTGTTATCTTTGACTTGCAGAGAACATCAGAAGCACCAAACAAGCAAGAGTTTGAATATGGGATAATTCTGACAATAGTGATTACTGAAAAGCAGAGAACTGTGAAATGCTACTGAAATCTTCCCTTCTGCAGTTATCTATGGCTACATTTTTTCAGAGGTACAGAATGGACTTGGGTCCCTCTGATGTAGCATATGGAATATTTTTTATTTATTTTTGGGGGAGCAATGGAATGGCACAAATTACAAGGGAAAAAAAAAACTGGGTGAGTACTATGTTGAAATTTCCTGTTATCTTGCTGTTTATTTGATACTATCATGTATGATGTGGGCTGTGCTGGAGCTAAATTTTTTCCTCAAATAGTATCTTTTGTGGCTATAAGTGGAAACAATACATGTTGATTCATTAGCAGTGATACTTATTGGAGTTTAGACAGCTGATGTTACAAGTCCCATAATTCAAACAAGGTTGATGACTCATTTTGTTAATTGCTCACTCTGTGACAAAATATATTGGAATTAGTTTCTTTGTTTAACAATATGTGTTCCCTTGAGCAGTGAAAGCATTAAGAATTGAACATATCTTTATCATTTGAATGATAAAATCCCTTGAATGGAAATCTAAATAAAATTTCTGCCCTGTTGAGGACTAAACATCGTCCTAAGCTCTAGAGCAGATGTTTGTGGCATGTAAAGGGAAGGTTGAGATCAGATGAGAGAGGCTGAAACTGTGGTCACAGGGAATGGCATCAATACACAACCTCACAAATTCTGATAGAATTTGGAATAATTGTTCCAGCATCCAACATGCAGGAACAGTCAGGGCTCTTTGGGATGTACTTGTTAAGATGCAGAAATCATCCTGAGTAAATAACAAGAGCCAAGGCCTTTGGTTAGGCAGTTTCTATTTGCTATTAACCAGCAAGTGAAAGAAATCTGTTCATCTACTATTTTATGTCCAAACCCAAATACTGTTGCTAATATTTAAGTTGATGTAGATGAGGGACAATGAATAGAAATTGCATCAAGGCAAATTCCAGCTGTGTGCAAAAAAAAGAAATTTTGCAGTGAGGGTCATCAATAATAGAACAGGTATCCAGGATGTGAATTCTGCATATTTGGGGATAGTCAGAACCTGGCTGACATTTCCTGATAAACCTGCTTCAAAATTGAAGCCAGACAAGTTTGGAGGCATGCTGTAGGAGGGGAAATGAGCCTGGTGACCCTCTGAGGTCACCTTCCAAATGAAACAGTTCTGTGATTTTCGTAGGGAGGGGCAAAAGTTACCTGAATGGTACCTGGGTTACCTGGCATGTTGCTGCCTTTTCTGCATTAGAGGCATAATTCAATTTATATCCTTAAAACCTTAAAGGGCTGACACCATGTTTAAAGAGAGTATACAAGTACCTTGAATGGTAGCCTACTTTTTTCTTAATATAGATCTGCTAAACTCATTATTTGAAGTAGATAGGATGAAAGGTAGATTTAACTATTTTTTTTCATCTCTAAAGCAATTTTGATTCGTATTTATTGGTAGACTACTCACAGAATCATAGAAAGATTCGGGTTGGAAGGGACCTTAAAGACCATCTTGTTCCACCTCCTGCCATGGATGGGGACACCTTCCACTATTCCATGTTGCTCCAAAGCCTTCTCCCTCCACAGGCTGGACCAGGGTTATGATTTTGCCATGTTTTGAGCTGGGTTTAGGTTGTGATGAAGCTGGGCTGGGGTTCTGATTTTGCTGTGCTTTGAGCCTAGTTTGGGTGGTGACCAAGCTGTGGCGGAGGTTATGATTTTGCCATGCTTTGGGCCTGGTTTAGGCAGTGATAGAGCCAGGCTGGGGTTATGATTTAGCTGTGTTTTGAGCCAGGTTTAGGTGGTAATGGAGCTGTGGCTGAGGTTACGATTTAGCTCTGTTTTGAGCCAGGTTTAGGCAGTGATGAAACTGGGTCCAGGTTATTATTTAGCACTGTTTTGACCAGGTTTAGGCGGTGATGGAGCAGGACTAGTGTTATGATTTAGCTCTGTTTTGACCAGGTGCAGGCAGCGACGGAGCTGGGCTGGGGCTCTGATCGAGCTCCGTTCTGGGCCCGGGCTCTGATTTTGCTCCGTTCTGGGCCCGGGCTCTGTTTTTGCTCCGTTCTGGGCCCGGGCTCTGATTTTGCTCCGTTCTGGGCCCGGGCTCTGTTTTTGCTCCGTTCTGGGCCCGGGCTCTGATTTTGCGCTGTTTTCACCACCTTTAGGCGGTGCCGCCGCTCCGCCTCAGGCTCGGTGCCCGTGCCTCGGGCGCCATCTATCGGCGGCGCTCGGTGGCTGCACCTCCCGCCTCTGCCGAGCCGCTCCCTCCCAGGCTCCTTCTCCATCCTCCTCCTCCTCCTCTCCTCCAGCCTGATTCCAGCAGCTCCTGGGAACTTTCAGTATCGCCGGGGTGTTCAAACTAGCACGGTCCTATTGCTGTGCTTCCTGTCCTGCTTAGGGTTAAGCAGCTCTTTAATGCTAGATGGTTATGAGTGACAGTGTGTGGGGGAGAGTAAGGGCAAGTGTCTGGGACAGTGATCACCTCCAGCACTTTGAAATTTCACCCCTGAGAGAGTGAAGAATTCTGCAAACCTGGTAAAATGTTTGGGAAAGTGTGCTGCTACTCTGCCAGTTCCAGAGAGACAGAAATCTCTGCCGTGTGCTGGGGCCTGGTCCCAGGCTCATGAGCCCTGTTCAGCACTGTTGGGTACTCAAAGGGAAGAGAATGTCCCTGGATCTGCCAAAAACAGGCACAGTGGCTGCTCCATCCCTGGCAACAGACACTGCAGCTGCACCAAAGAACCAACCTGGGCCCGTATCAGTCACCCCGGACACAAGAGGAAGTGTTGGAAGTGGAAGTCTGTGCAGTAAGGGGTGAAAGAAAGGTGAACACGAGGCAGGAAGGAGACAGAGCTGGGCCATCTGACCAAACTGGCCAAAGGGATATTCTGTGCTGCATGGCATCCTGCTCTGTGCATAAACTGGGGGAAAACTGGATGAGGAACTGCCTGGGCATCGCTCAGTGGGTGCTGAACAATTGCAGTGTGTACCACTTGTTTTCTATATTCTAATTATTTTATCATTATTAATTTCCCTTCTATTTCTGTTCTATTAAATTCTTTGTCTCAAGGCACAAATTTTGCTTCGCCCCCCCCCTCCTCTCTCTGTCGTCTCACTGGGGAGGGGTGAGGGAGCGAGTGGCTGGGTGGTGTTCAACTCCCTGCCTGGTAAAACCACAACGATAAAGTAACTTGCTTCTTTACAGTAGGTAGATGCACAGTGTGATCCATCAAAATTGCACGTTCTTAAAAATTCATTCTTTTTCATTTTCAAACCTCTGTGGGTGTTAGAGAAGGTGGGAGCTGTTATTCTGCACAGTATGAACCTCTTGGAAATGCAGACAAAGTGGAACAGTTTAGGGCTGGCTGGGTTAGCTGCCAACCCCCATGCAGGTGGAAATGTAATCTCGCCTTTTGTACCTCCTGCTGATTTTTTTTTTCTTTATTTCTTTCTTATTTCCCCCTCTCTGTACTGCTGTATGGTAAAACAGAAGAGCAGGGAGCAGAGCAACTTCTCTTCCTTGTGCCAGCTGTTGGAACAAAACAACTGAAATTTGGCAGCTTGGGAATATTGTGAATCTTCATTGGGCATTCTGGTGATCTAAAGGTGCTTACAGTGTTCTCCTCCTGAAATGACCTTACCAAGAGCTGCCAGGAAGGGCATTATTTCATTTTATTTTGCATTTCATTTGCTTTGAAGATAGTCTGTTGTAATATATGTGTTGTTTTAGTGCTCTAGCGTGTGAAAGGAATTGCATGTCTTGAAAGTGGAATGTTTTTCAAAAAATAAGTTAAAAGCAAATGGGATTTTTTAAGTATTATTTTTAATTGATGCATATTATTACTGCCACAGTTGTCCTTCTAAAGCTGACGAAGTTAAAACCAACATATATTACTCAGATTACTCATCAGAGCACCTTGTAAGGCCATTTGCAATGACTTGATCCTGAACTTTTCATTGTTTGTGATAGAATGACATAATCCTGGCAGCATCTGTTCTCTGTGAATAAACACAGCCCTCTCCTGGCTGCTCTTGTAGCACCCAGCCCCATCCTTGCTCTGCAAGCACAAGGACAGTTTGGTGAATTCCAAATAACTTCTCTAAAAAAAGTAAGGGAAAAATCCCCCACAAAGTAAAACTTGTTCTCTGTGACTCTCTGCTTAGGCAAGAACTAATAAGATGAAGTTATATGATTCATCAACGTTAGATTTTTTTTTTTTTTTGATTTGTTCTTCAAATTGGAGACTGTAAAAGAATTTTCAGGGCTGGTTGTAAAGGCTTAAATGTTCTACCTCCAAAATGATTGAAATGCTGTTCAGTCTTCATTACTTTTGTTCATTTGAATCTGCCAAGACAGGTGCCAATTAGTGCTGCAGATGGTGCAAGCAAGCAAACGGAGCCACCAAAGGGTTCCATGTACGTCAGCGAAATATCCTGACTTCATAATGGCCTCCTGGCACCTGTAGTCATGGTGTGACTCTGCAATGAGTTTTATAGAAGTGGGAAGCCCTGTGATTCTGTTACCTTCCTGAAAATTTCCTTTTGTGTTCCTTGGAGTTAATAGGCTGATAAGGATCTCTAGAAAAGGAAGTTTCAGAAAGTTTGCAGATGTCTCATTAGTACATGATTGTAATGATTCCTGACAGCGTGTGAATAAAAGAGTTCTACTTTCTTAATCTGATATCTGGTCACTTAAAACAGTGTTTACTGTTCAGTGATGTGCCATTAAATATGCGGGACTGTAATTTTACACATTTTTCCAACATGTCTTCAAATGATTGTACATTTTCCTCAGCTGTTACTGCAAAGATTTAAAATAGACTATCTTTTCCTTCTTGAATACTTAGCATTATTTTTATCTCCTATTTAATGATTTTAATGAGAGACCATCCCTGGTAGCTGCCATAGTCTCTTACACCTCTGTTGGGATGGAGAGCTAGGCCAGCTTTCCAGGCTTAGCAAGAGGTCTGTTTTTCATTTGGCCAATTCAACCCTTGTGGCTGAGAGTGATCTGATGGTTCTGTGCCTCCATTCAGGTGCTGTTTGAAGTTGGCTCTGTCCCAGCCTTCATGGAGCAGTGTTGAAGCAACAGAGCTCTGTGTTTTCTGGCAGAGCAGCTGCTCAAAACCTTGTCCAAGACCAACTCTTTATCATTTGCTGGGACTTATCTGTTGCTAAGGCACACAGCACAGTGAGATGGTGGGTTTGTGTCAATGTTTCTGAGGTGCCTCGCGACATCATGGAGAAAACCTGTAATCACCCAGGATTGTTTTAGTATCCCTGAAGCACTTAGAATGCTGTATCTTTTTGGTTACACTGGAATGGTTCTGTTTCTTCCTGTTTAATTATCACTACCCCTGTTCCTTCTAAGCCCTGAAGTGGATTTGTGTTTCAGTGATGGAATGAGGGCAGCAGCAGAAAACTACAGAGACTTGTTTTTTCTCTATGGACTTGAAATAAACGACCACATGTTTGATAGGGAAGCTGGTTCTGTCTAGAATTTAAGATCACCTGACAAGAACCTGTAGAGCTTAATTTTCTTTAAACTGTTAAATGAAAATCAGAACATGGGGAGAGTCTGTGTAAGAGGCATTAAATGAAACACTCACCAGCAGAGTACCTACAAATTTGGGCGCTAATAGATTGTTATCTGCCACAATTTAAAATCCTGAGACCAAATAAAATTCTAAATGCGGGTTCTTATTCCTGTGTGCAGCATGAGCAGTCTTTGCTTAAATGTTCTGCGCATAATTTAATGTTCATCCTTTTAACTTTGAAGGCATATTGCCAAAGAATTACTCATACAGTTAAAGAAAAAAACTAAAAATCAGTGAATGCAGCCCATAAATATGCTACACAGTCTTACTTCCCTTTCCAGATTTTTCAACAAACGATAAAGGATATACTCTTCAAAAATGCATTTACCAAAAAGAATCTTTTCAAATAATTTCTCATACATACAGCTCTGGCTTTTAATGACTGTTGCAGTAAGCTTGGGAAATTGCTTTCACTCTATTTTAAGAGCATTTTTACCTAAGTGTTCTTACAGTGAATTCCATTGGTGCCTTTGGTTCTGATTAGTGTCACTTAGTGGCTCAGGTGGAAATAATGCACTGGGGTTGGAAAGCAAGTTTAGTAAAGTGAGAACTGTCGCAAATGGTGTTTGTTATAATTAATGTGATTTGAGAGTGTATATATATGACAAGCAAGATATCATAATGAAACCATTCCTTGCAAATTCTTGAAGCTGTTTACTCTGTGTTTTTCTTGATGATAAAGGATTCATCACTGGACAGCCAGTTGTGCTTAGACTGAAAGTTGATTTGTGAGCTTGTTTTTATCACTAAACAGAGATCAGGTATTCAAAGGATTATAGATATATATTTTTTTTACTGTGTCTTACATTTTGCTATTTGTCTGAAAAGACACTTCCATTACTGATTGTGGTAGGTTTGGGGCTAAATTTTGCGCTACTATTCCTAAAGCTGCTTTAAACAAATCCAAAAGCGAATTTCAATGAACAATCCCCAAAATGTCAGCCTTTCCTTTTAGGGGCTAGGCAGACACCTAATGAAAATTTCAGTGTTTGTAGGTGCTGTAGGAGTGGACTATCCATAGCACTGGAAGGTGTTTCCCAATGTGAGAAGAGAAATCATGCTTGGAATCAGTCTGATATCTCAAAAAACTGAACAAACAGAGATCAGAAAAGAACTGATACTACAAGTACCACAAAAATAATGTGTGAATAATGAATATTATTGACTTAATTGAATTTAATTTAGGTGTAGAGGAGATCTTAAGCACATGAATAAAAATACTGATTTTATGGAGAGAAAAGCAGCAAAATAGAGGAAATGGTTTCTCTGGTTCTCTCCATTAAGAACACTAAAAGAATTTAAGATTGGTGCAAAGAGACAGTAATTCAGAAACACAAAGCTTAAATAATTTCCAAAGCCTACACATTTCTTGAGTTTTGTTGTAATTCTTCCACAACCACAAAATAGAAGCCTACAGAGGCAAGATATTAAACTACCTTGAAAAATACTAAGCAATGCTCCATATAGTGGAAAGTGAAATAAAACTGCAATATGGAAATTCTGTATTGGCTGAGATTGGATGTTGCTTTCAAAAGCTGCATAAAATGGAAGCCATTAGCTTCTATTTGCATTTAAGCAGTGGAGCTGTAAAATCAGACTGATATAAAATTGTAAATTATAATCAGGCAGGTAATGTTACGCATTAGAGGAAGATGGTTCAGTTTGAATACAATGTTTGAGGAAATGTTTTAAAGAAGTATTCATGGCAAGAGTAATAAAGTATTGGACTGTTGAGATATAGAGGCATTCTTGTCACAGTACTGAGATTACCCCTGGAAGCAGACCTTTTTTTTTCCCTGAAATTTACCTTCAGGAGCTCTAAAACATGTTCATTCCACTAACGTATTGCCACTTCTTCCTTCTTCATAGCAACTCATAGTTTCTGTCATTTGTTTGTTGGTATTTCTCAGTGCTTGCTATTATTTACTTGAGAAATCAAGGGAAATCAAAATTATACATAAACGGTCATTAATACACACTCAGATGACAAGCCTCTTTTTTTTCCTTGCCCTGTAGAAGTTTTCTTCTGAGGAAATGAAACTTCAAGCAATTGCTTCTTCCAACATAATAGGGCTTTTAAGTTATTGTCTAAATGACACGAACTGCTGGAGGACTGCTCTGGGGGAGTAGCAGAGCATCACTCCCAGTGACAACAGAGCTTCCAGCACTCGGAAGGAGCGAGGCAGGAGAGGTGGGTGGCACTGGTAGGATGAAATGTTTTTGAAGTAGGATATGCTTCTTCTAGTTCTGTCTAATCCTGTCCAGTGGGGTTTAGGACCGGGACAGTTGTTAGGCAATGTCTGTGTTTAGACAATGTCTGTGTGAGAATGCCATAGGTGTACCTTTGTCACCATCAAATCAAAAATAAGTAAATACCCATGGATACACTGAAAGAAAAAAAATAGGTACAGTCATGGGCACAATACATCAGGGTTGTCAACCAAATGAGAGAGTTGGGGCTGTTCAGCATGGAGAGGAGAGGGCTCTGGGGAGACCTTAGAACCCCTTCCAGTGCCAGAAGGGGCTCCAAGGGAGATGGAGAAGGACCTTGGAGAAGGGCATGGAGTGAGAATAGAAGGGGGAATGGCCTTAAGCTGAAGGAGGGTAGGTTTAGATTAGAGATTAGGCACAATTCCTTTCCTGTAAGAGTGCTGAGGCCCTTGCACAGGGTGCCAAGAGAGTGCCCCATCCCTGGAAGTGTCCAAGGCCAGGCTGGATGGGCTTTGAACAGCCTGGGATAGTGGAAGGTGTCCACTTAGGGGGCAGAAGTGGATGGGCTTTAAAGGTCCTTTCTGACCCAAATCATCCCGTGATTCCATATTCAGAACTGCAGTGCAGTGGCACTTTGCACATGTCTCTGCTTTCCTACAGGCAGGTCAGCAAGAGCAGGCTGAGGGGACAAGAGCCAGCCACAAGGAGAGAGAAAATCTGATTGCCAGGTAGGAATAGTGGGAAAATGGGGACACAGGAGCTCAAGCTGTATAAATGATAATCATGTTCGTGGATTACTTCACTCACAATTCTAGTTATATTCTAGTTTCCCACTAATTTTGATGCCAAGAAAAGTAGATTAAATCCTTCTTTAAAAATATCTTCACCAGGACTGATAGTGAAATGTTCACATGTGACTGGAGTCAAGTGGAAAATCTTTTTGCCAATGATTAAAGTAATATTACCCAAGATAATTAATGAGCTTGGGGTAAAAGAGGTATCTCATTCCTAATAAAAAAAAGTGTTATAGTCCCATTTATTTTATTTTATGTTCATATTTTATTAGTGCATTCTGAATATGCAATCCATGATTCAAACACCACACTGTTTTTAAGCTGTAAAATCCTACGTAAAGCCAATAAGTACAAAAATATGAATCTTAACATTATATTTTGATATTTGTGTTACAAACTTGAGAACTGATAGACCTGTTAAACTGAAATATCATCCTTTCAACAGCAAGCACTAGTAATAAACTGAACTATTTTGGTAACTGTAAACATAATAAAAATCCTCATGATGAATCTCAGAAAAGTTCATTTGATGAAACTCATAACAAATACTCTGGATCCAAAGGAATGAATAATTCTGCATTACTGATAAAACCTAGCTAACTTTTTTTCTTCAAGTGGCAAGAAGTCACGTTTTGCTAAGGAAGTAACAGTAAAAAATAATCATGAGCGTTTTCATTACTTTTAACTCTATTAGCATCCATTGTCAATGCACTGATGGGGTCCAGCCAGATGGCTGAATCCTGAAATCACAAGCTTCGTGCCTGCTGAAACAGCCTTGCTTTTCCTTTTTTTTTTTTTTCCAGAAATTGTGCCACGGTTCTCAACAAGTAAATTCAATTCTGGAGACATTCCAGGAGACAATCAAACTTTGACTGTGGCCATTAGCAGCTATTGTGCTGAAGTAGGCACAGCTCTGTGCAGTAAGACACTGCAGTTGATGTCTCTGCTTTGGGGTGGGAAGGCAGCACTTACTTGAAACGAATTCTGGATCCTGTAGTTTCAAAAACCTTATAGCAGTGAGGGTACATCAGATGGGTTAGTTGAGCACACCCTCTGGCTTAATTTAATCCAAAAGGAATCCAGATTAAGATACTTAAATACTTTCAATGATTTAAATGTGTTCACTGGTGGGAATGATCAGGAGGTACAGTTCTCACTCCTGTGACCTGAATGCACTAATACAGCAAATCCACTGGGACCTTTGGTGTGTGAGATACCTTTTGCCATAGCCAGAGTCACGAATGATAAATGCAATTGATCCACCTGCAGTAGTTTGAGTCTGACAACAGGGTGGATAATGCTCTGCATGTCAGCCATTTGGGGTGTTTCAATGCAGCACCTGCTGTCACATCAGTTCAGGTAAAAGCATCACTTGCTCGAGGTATATTTGTTTTGATAAAAGTGCTATGGGCTCTGCGTTTTCCTGAAGTGATCTTGCTTAGCCAAGCACTGTTTAACTGAGCCCTGCAGTGCAGTCCTGGGCACATGATCACATTTCAGAAACCACCCCAGTGAACCAGCCCCAGGAGCCTACCAGCTCTTCTGTTAGTGTTGAGCTTGGTATGTGGCTACTTGCTTTTCTGTCAGAAGAACATTTCTTAATGGGTGGTGTAGAGATCTCTGAAAGTGAGCTGGTCATAGACGAAGCCTAATACTATTTTAATAGCAGAGATTTAAGTCTTTCTGCTGAGAACATACTCTCCTTTGGTTCATGTCCTTATTACATATCTAGATAATTTCCTTGGATTTAAAGGAACAAAACATATGAATAAGTGAATTCCTCTTCTTTTATGCTTGTATTTCCTTTCCTAGTTCTGCTCAGTGGGGAAAGTCTCAGGGCTTTGGTCTTCACCTGCCTTGGAAACTGAGAGTTAAGATGCCACTCTGTATTCTCTAACGGAGTAACATCTGTCCACTGATGACAGCTACATCAAACATTTTTGTATCTGTTTGCTTCGGCTAGGCAAGTTAAAATTATCAGCAATGGAATGTTCTTGTTTGTATTCTTTTTGGTCCTCTGTAGCAGATACTAAATGTGCATCTTCCTCCCTGGGAAGCTCGTTGTTGTTCTGTTAATGAGATTTCACACATTCAAGCATACTGATAAGAGCATGGTGGAGCTAAGATTACACACTTAAAGCTGTTCCTGTTGCTAGGAAGTGATGAATCTGCTATCTAATATGTTGATTTTCCTTCTGAATCTATCCAATGTATCCTGTTAAAATTTTCCTTCATTTAAGCCATAAAATCAAATTCTCACTTCACAGAGCCAAAAGCTG
Organism: Falcunculus frontatus; assembly: GCA_013398115.1. Taxonomy (NCBI): domain Eukaryota; kingdom Metazoa; phylum Chordata; class Aves; order Passeriformes; genus Falcunculus; species Falcunculus frontatus. Next base: position 1,227,459 of record VZRV01005205.1, read on the forward strand.
GAGCCCATTAATACTCTGAGTGAGCTTAAAGCCATACTTTTATAATTGAATTAACTTAAAAAGGTAAATATACTCGTTTTTCTGTAGTTCACAAGAGGTATTTTCCCCCTACTGTAGTATGTTATCTGCAGTATAATTTAGAAGATCTGATTGCTTTGCTGATTTTCCTGAAATGACAGATGATTTTGTGCAAGCTCTCAATTTTCCTTCCCAATTCCCTGACTTGAGGATTGTCATACCAAGCCTTATTGCCTTTGCAATGAAATTTTTCCTTGGGAGGTACTATTTTGAGCACAGATTTTCTGTAACAGTGGGAATTATTATCTGTGACTAATAACAATCTCTGTGGAGCTTGTTATACAACGAAGACTGATCATGTGCTTGAATATATTCATATGATTGCTTGCAGCTACGGGTAGCTTAAATTTCTGTAAGTTGCTGCTTTATCAAAAATGATTTTTTTTCCCCTACTGAAATAAGGTAAATTATTAAACTACTGCTATTCTAACTCAAGTTCAATAACACTTAGGTGAACTTTCGTGCAACAATCTGGAAAAACGTATGAATTAACGATGGTTAATCTGGTCCTTGAATTGTTCTAACAGAATTTTAATTGTAATTTAAATGGATCCTTCTATACCTAACTTATGTTTCTAAAATAACATTTCTTCAGAAGTGCCCATAGATGTGCAAATAGTAAGATACCAATAGGGAAGATTTTATTTAACTTTTATCCTTGTTTATTTATTTTTAAAGAGCTCTTGTTTGGTATAAATGCTCTGAGAATTAATTATTCTTCTGGGCACAGGGTGGAGGCCTCTAGAACATCCAGGGCTTTGCAGGAAGATCAGAGTCAGGATGTTCTTTCTTCTAATATGGCTGAATTTCATATTCTAATACCCATTGAAGTATTTGCATTGGAGGAAACTTGAAGGCAAGGTAATCTGTAGTAATAGTACAGGACTGGTGGTTGTGTAAACATGAAGTTTATTACCTTATGTTGATTTTTGTAGGTGACAAGATGATCTTTAAGGTCCCTTGCAAGCCAAGCCATTCTGTGACTCTGTTAAATCAGGTGAATTTGTACAGCAGGTAGGCACTTGTGATTTGCTTCTATTAAGTGAACACTGAGGATGTAAAATAAAAGTGTAAGTGAACAACAGGAGCTTGTTACTCCATTAAAGCCACAGCTGAGATTGCGAACAAAGTGTCAGCAGTGAGAGCCACGAGGAATTTCTGTACTGGGCAAGTCCAAAAATGAGGATGCTGGGGGCACCCCCAGTACTGGGGCAGTGTTGGTTTTCTGTAGAAATTGCACATGGGATGGATTTGATTTATTTTGGAGGGCCTGGAATAATGAAGAAGTGCTTGGTTATTTGTTCTGTAACCATTTACTTTTGACCTTATTGGCATCATGTTGGGGGAGGAAAATTGCCTGGGTGCTGTCACCTCATTGGGTACCTCATGCTGTCCTAGGAGATGGGGAACAGGAGTTTGTGTGCTGCTGGGGAGGGGGTGAAGGGTGGGGACTGCAGGCAAAGCAGGCAAAGGCATTAGAAAATAAGAAGTTTTTTCAAAAACTCTGTAAGGATTTGATTGCCATATGTGAACATTTGAGTTCTGTCACTTCAGAATATAAACACAGCATGATTATTGGGAATTAAAGTATGTTTCTACTGTGGAGCGTGAAGCAAGGTCAAAAAGCAGAGTGTTTGAATTGTGCAAATTAGACAATGATTTTGAGAAATACTTCCTGACATAGAGCTATCAAAAAATGTCAGCTGAAGAAAAGAGACCAGGGAAGAGGTTGTAACTGTATATTCTTAACTGTATGAAGTTATCAAACAGTAGAATTACTTAATTTTAATGAAACACTGTCCTGTGGTTCTGTCACACTGCTCTAGAGTCTAAGGTGAAGAAAGCCCTTCAAGCCTTGACATTTATTCCAAAGTAGGATGATGAAGATGAATTCTACCTGGTGGTTTTCCATACTTTAAAACCTTTGAGCCAGTCATAGGATACATATGGATCCAGCCTTGCTGTGCCAAGACTTGGTTATGAGGCATCTGCTGTGAGTCACCCTTGCTCCAGGAAAGATGAAATCTGACATCAGCTTGTACTCCTCAAAGTGACTTTAAAGATGTTGTTATGGGTTTCTTTTCACAGGGTCAGCCACTAAAATAACTGTATCTGGAGTGCTGAGTTTATTTTGATGATTTTTTTTTTTTTTTTTAATACTCCTTCAGTTGCCTTGATTGAAAAGTCGCTTGGGAATGACTGATACATAAACTTGTCAAACTCTTGTCAAGTAAAGATAAGTTTTAGTTGCATTAATGCCAAACTGATGGCTTCAGCCTGCTTGTCCTGGCCCAACTGGTTGAATTTTAGAAAATCTGTCTACTTTCACAAGAAAACAAAGTCTCTGTTGACTTGCAGTACTAACATGATGACGGCAGCAAAAACTTATTTTGACTTAGTGGGACAGCAGATGAGGGGGAAGGCCCAGGGGCATTTGTCTCCTTATTCCAATGCCTTTTTTTTGCATAGATGCCTTGCAGAACTATACTGGTTATGAATTTTAGAGGGATATTGCTCTGGCACTCTTATGACTTGAGTTTCATTTATTATGTGCTATTTTGATAAATTACTCATTGATGCCCTGAGAGTATTTTCTCTGATCTGTGTCTGTTCTTTTGTATTGTTCTAATTATTTATTTTACCTTCATATTGTGTTTAAATCCTCAACATGATAGCACACATTTCATGCATATGCATTTTTAATTCTTTATCCCACTGGCTGGTAAATAATCATATTGTCAAGTCCTGCTTGTGTTAGTGTTGTTGAGCTGGTGGGAGTATTTTGGATAGCTCATCAAACTTAATATATAGGAAAATTTATTATAAATAAGGAGAACAATTACCAGAAACTACATTATGAAATGTTTGCCAAAGTTGAGTAGCTTAAATATTGATGAAGTCAAACAGAAGAATCAGTGACGGTTACTGAGCTGGGTTTCAAGCAGCAGAATACAACTTCATTTAGCATCAAAGTCTCTCTCCCACGTTCTCCATAAATCATGGAACTCATTCTGATATATTTGGCTTATGCCTAGTAAACCTCACAAAATTTTCAGAAACCTGGTGAGTTTATCAAGTCAATGCTTGCAAGAGGCCAAAGACCAGCAACAGCATTCCTGATTTGTTCCACACTTTGTGCATAAACTCTTCTTACCCAGCAGTGATTGCATTGCCACTCAGGGTTCATGTGGTTTTGTGTGGGTTTTCTTTTTTCCTTTCCTAATTCAGCCTTAAAACAGGAGTCAACTTTTGTATTTGATAAATGAGTCCTACTGCTCTGAAACACTGGGTTCAATCAATGTGCTTGTGTGTGATTCTCTCCACAGTTATATTTTATGTTATTTTCCTTGTGTTTTGCAGAGGTAAACTGCAATTCTGAAAGGGAGGAATTCCCTTCCTGCTTCCCCTGCCCCCAGCCCTGCAAATGTCTTAACTGGGGCGTCAGGTGAGGGCTTGTGCCTTCATCTGCTACCTACCGCTTCTGGATTTTTAGTTTATTTTCATTTTTACTCGGTGATACCCGATAATAAGATCTCAATTTGAAATAAAGCGTGAATTTGCTGTTGCAGGTATTCCAGTGTGTTCAGGAGTTACAGTTTTAAGGCTGCATGCACCGGGTGGTTGGGTAGTTCTGGGGTGTGTCAAGTGTCCTCTGTGGGCATAATGACACAGTTTGGACTTTTTTATGCTTGCATGTCTGAGAATGAAAAGACAAAAGACTGTTTTATACAAATATACTTTAAAAAAGTTCCAAATTCACGGTATGCAGCTGGGGAGTCTGGTCTAATCCCTTCGACTGGTATGTGGAGGGATGAGAACTGGAAAAGCAGAGAACACTGGGAATGCATTTCTGCATCCTATTCCCAGCACTACCCACCCCCCAAAGGAAAAAAATATAACACTGTTTCCATGGAAAAATCAACATGATAGAGGGCTGCTGGATAGCCAATACCATTTTTTAAAATCCAATTGGTTGCAGCTGTACTGAGAGGGAACAAATGTTTTGCTGCCTTTGCTGCCAAATAATAAGATTATATTTGGAAGCATAAGACTAATGAAAAAATACAGTTCAGAAACAGAGTGATTGCAAAGCTTCAGGCGTAAGAAAGGAAACTGTTAGCTTGCTTTGTAAAGCAAACCTCAAAAATTTAGGGTTTTTTTTTTTTAGATGCAGTGTAAAGTTATATATAATGTTGTTTCCTGAGGATCCAGTTTTTCAGCATGGCAGTGATGCCAAGCTTCCTGCTTTCTGCTGGCTGTAATTTATCTACCTACCAGCAGCCATCTGCTTGGGAAATCATTAACTCAGATCGGGGTGGAGGAGGGCAGCAAGGTGGGAGTAGTGGCTGGGGGAGGGAATTGTGCTGGAGGGATGGGAGGCACAGAGTTCCTCCTTCTCTGGGTGTGTTCCAAGGTCACCTGTGTCCCCTGCAGGGTGACTGTGTTTGGCCTGTGGAACACACCTGGCTGAAGGTCTAGCAGAGGATCAGCAACTCTTACAACTGTGCTGACTTTATCACAGGTGACCAAACCATGATATGTAGAACCTGTAGTTTCATTATTTGAAATGATTAGATGTGAGAATCAAAAAAGAAAAATAGTTGTTCTCTCAAGCTCCTTGTGATCAGACATGGAAGCTGAGTGTGTGCCATTAAATCTTGTTAAAGCCAACAAACAGGTTATTTACTTTTCAGTCATCTGCTCATTGTCATGATAGAACCATCAATTTGTATCTTCTAGAGATCTGTAACTGCAGACTGGAGCTCAGCTGGCACAGGTGGATGGAAGCACTTCTTCAGTGCTGCTGTGAGAATCGGGTGAACTGAATCAATAATGCCATCTGACATAAAGGAGAGAAGAAATATCTTTACAACATCAAGGAATGCAATCTGATCCACGTTTGGGGTATTGAGCGACTCATCAAATATCTCTGCAACAAGCAGGAATTGATTTTACAGTCCCTGCCCACCTGATGTGAATGTGTGTGTGCATCACTGAGGAGCATTCATGCAAAATTTTGTCTGCTGAGCTGGTGGTAAATTTTACTAAAACATGCTGTAGTTCAAAATTTGTTGGTTTTTTTTTTTTTTTTTTTACAGCTTGCTGGTGATGAATGATTTAGGAATTTAAACCCTCACCTTTAGAAATCACCATCTGTTAACTGATGTCTCCTTTAGCAGCTTAACTCAGTGTAACTCAAATTGCAGTTACCTCTGACGTAAGAACTGTGTGTTACTACACCAGTAATATTCTTAAAAAGCCTTATGTTTTATTTTCTATTGAGAGTGTGTGGATTAGGCATTTTTAGGGTGAGAAATTAAGAGGTCTGGAGTGCCTGGGAGTTGGAGGTCAAAGATGCAGGTTTCTGTTGGTTCCAAACAAAGATGGGATCAGCCCTTTGCCAGATCAGCATCTGTGGCCAAGCTGAAGCCTATTTGGCAGCATGATTTTAGGTGGGTTAATAAAGAAAACACACTTTCCTCCATCATAATGAACCATGTTTTATACCAGATGTTGTTGGGTATCATGACACGTTTATTTATATAAATAAAAAAAATTAATGGGAAAATATGCTACTTTCATACTTTTAAAAGCTAATGCATACCTGGATTCTAAGGCTTATATTGCTTGTAATATGTATGGAATTACTGCAAGTTGTATAAAATAACTGTAAATTTTATAAAATAGATACATTCAAAAGAGCAGAATGATAAACAGAATTCCAAGACTTTTTTCCTTTTTTTTTTTTTTTCTACTTGGACACCTTTGAGTATGGACATTGTGCTAGATTTTTCACTTTGGACATGATAGTTCCTAACCTAAAATTCAGATGCTGAAAGCCTGCCTGTTGCAAATATTTTATTTGATTTGTCGACTATTAATAGTATATTTTGGAATAAATTTAATTCTACTTAGTGAGCGTTCACATTAATTGGAATTAGTTTAATGACATTTTAATTTTTTCAAAGATATCCTTGGCCCTGCTACTACAGGCCCTTAAGGCACAAATAGTCCTAAACGTGCGGGTGTTTAGCAGATAGCATAAAACTCCCATAAAAGTGCAGGTGTGCAGAGCAGGTTTATCAAGTGAGGTTTCTCTAGAATATAACAAACTCTGTTTTTCTGTGGGTTCAGAGGGAATCACTGGTGCTGTGGCTCTCTCTCCAGCTCCAGGGTTGTGCCATTTTGTCAGGGATGCTGTGACTCACTTCCCCGTTTATTTTCCCTCACAGATGGCACCATTTCATCTGCTGCTCTACAAGTGACGAGTGACACCGTGGCACTGGCTCAGCTGTGTGGGGCTGCAGGGGCTGGGATGAATACAGAACGTGCAGTGCAACTTTCTTGGTCTCTGCCTTGTACAGCAGTGGGTGAGGCAGGAAACACAGGGCAGCTGACGGGAGGCTCTGGGTGCTGCTGCGAGCGCACACCCAGGCAGCTCGGTGACATTGCTGTGGTCCCCACACTGGCACTCTGGTAATGGCTGTTTTTCCATGTGCCAGGGAGCACTGGGGCGTGCAGCTGACTCACAGGCTGACGTTGCCATTCTGGCACACAAACAGTTTGTAAAATGCTGCCAGCTCTGTCTTACTGTGCTGCATCTATTTGCCCAGAGCTTTTAAATTCCTTTCCAGCGCTGGCAGGTTTGGTGGAGCTGTAACCTGTGCATCCCACAGCACTCGGCTTCTTAAAACTGTGGGATGTGGACATGTTTGAGGTGTTGCCTGAGCAAAAGATACTCTAAAACCTCATGTGAAAGGTTTGTTCTTTTCATTTTTATGTTGGTGTTATGATAGGCAGAGAGGGAAAAGATGTGTTGGGAAAGACCTTCCCACCACCATCACCTCACAGCCTATATTTTATCTTTCCTCAGGATTTGCTGTAGGCAGCTGGTTTAGAACTGGTTTGTTGGATGATAAAACAGCTCTACATTTGTGCTGGGTAAGTAGGGAAATCACTGTCACTGTGTCCACGTGCCTTACCTGTACTGCACAGTAGAAGGGTTGATGGATGGAATGGGACCTCAAAATAAAACACACACACAGTGGTTATGTGGGCTGAAATATGGCCACCAATTGTTGATGATGAACCTGCAGGTGTTACTGGCCAAAGCCTTCTCTCCAGCTCTGCAGCACTTTCCTACCACTATCCCTGGCATGCAAGTCCTGAGGCTGACATCCCTTGGAGCTGCATGAGAAATGTTGAAAATATTCATACACAAAACATAACTGGCATCACAAATTGTTTTTTTATACTTCCTCTTCTGCAAAGACCTTAAAAAGTCAATTTTCCTGCCCACACAGAGTGTTATTTTTCTGAGCTCGCTTTCTGTTGAAAGGGACATTCTGTGGGAATTTCACTTCCATTTGTGTGTCTGCTCTGTGCAGCGACTTTATTGACCACATAAAGAATGATGATTTTTTTCTTCAGTAGTTCCTTCAAGAGGCTCTTCTGAAGCTTGGTTTGATTTGGAGAGGGAAAAGGGGTCAAGATAACAAAAAACTTCCAGGTAAATAAACATGTGTTCTTGCTTGCAATAACATTTCTCTAGAATTTCTCCTGATTTAATAAAGACCTGGAGTAGGATTTTTGTGCCTCCTGAATTTAATAGATACTTTTAAGCTTTTAGTGCTCTATAGTGGTGATTAATTTATTAAGCAGATCTCATAGCTCAAACCAAGAACCTGTTTCCCTGGAAGAATATAAGGAAATGAGGCACTCTTAATGTTTTGGGGTGAGTTGGAAATTCACCTTAGAGTTCAATGACTTGAACCCGCAGATGAGATGTGGGCACTTTTTTCACTATTAGTTCATATTCTACTTTTTCTCAAGCTCTCCAATTAAGCTTGTAAAAAAATATTCCCTGGTACAGAAAAAAAACCCCAAACTATTCAGGCATTTGAAAGGGTTATGGCAACTGGAAACACCACCTTCTTTTTAAACAATATTTTTTCCCCTTCCCATGTCCTCCAATACTGCTGCTCAAAGGTCTTTGTCCAAATATATAATGGAAACAAATTGCCAAAGCACGGAGCACACCATAAACCAGATTTTTTTTCCTGGGGGCTCTGCGAGATGAGTGCTCAGCCTCCTGAGAGCAAATGCTTGTCTCGATTTGCAAACAGCCAGAGTCAGTGTGCAGAGCAGCCCGTGGTGCTGAGGACAATGTGTTAGCAGTGAGATCTGCTCTAAGCAGGAGATTTGCTTCCAAAGTGCTCTCCTCATACAAATGAGTATGGTAATGAGAACACACCCCTGATATGAAGAAATGTGTATTTTAAGTAACTGTTTTAAGAAATTTTTCTTTTGTCGGTCTTTAAATTTGTTGGTCTTGCAAGTCTGTTACCAGTAGCTTCTGGAGATGGTTGCAGATACTGAACAGCAGATAAATCTGTTCTCCTGCATTTTCCAGGCAGACAGGAATGTCTGCCAGGCCAGCCCTGAGCCAGGCAGAAGCTGTGGCAATATGGGCAATATGGAACAGAATTGGATTTAATGTTAGCATGCTTTTCAGAAGGTTTATTGACTTGATTTCACTATTGTGCTAACTAAATCCATGCAGCTTGCAGTTGATCTGGAGTGATGACTGCTTTTGTCTGCAAAATGCTTTCCAGACTGCTTCCTAAACCGGCCAATAAACAGAGCCACAGGTGACAAGTGTAACTGCAGAAGGAAAGAGTGGGTGAAAAGGTGATTGTTAGATGTTGGAGCCCTAGAGAAAAGACTAAACAAAAAACTAAATCAGATTAAAAGCAGAATTAGACCAACACTGGGAGAAGATAACCAATTCCAATTTCCAAAAGGATGCCAATAGTCTTACAGTTGCTCAGTGAGAGGACTTGGCCAATTGAAGTTCTGGGAGCAGAAAAGTCCATTGTTTACAAGATTAGTTTGTTATTCAAGTTAGTGTATATTGAGCATTCTCAACCTTATACAAGGCTGAAAATTATCTTCATGCATTAATTATGAAATAAATCTTACTTCAGTGTTATAAGTAGTACTTCAATACTGTTACTCTAAGCAGAGACCCCTACAATAGTCCAGATTAAAATGATAATAGAATCAAAATTTACTGTGCCCAAAGCAGGGTCATACATAAACCTTTCTGCAGCACGGGTCTGTGGTGTTTATGTCCGAGATGCCACCTCTGTAACCTTTTACCAGTTCCACCATGTCAGAGAAATATTCACGTGATAAATGGGAACTCCTCCCTTCCTCCCTGCCTGACCCCATCCAGCAGTTACTAGTGAACAGATAACTCCTTTACAGTATGAGATTACTAGAAAATATGAACTACTTCTGACCCACAGATTCATACCAATGTTTCAGAAAACATCCAAAATTAGCAGCATCATTGGTATAAAGAACCGACCGGAAAGTTTTGTTTATTGTATAGAAAAATACATGCAGAAATATATATAGAAATACATGTGGTCTTTTGTGGCCTCATTTCTTCATATACATATAAAGATGTTCTATTTCACTGTTTTGATTGCTTTGAGCAACATGATTTAACTAGAGTTTTGTGTAGCTTGGTCAATTGAGTGGTGTGTAAGCATTATCAAAACTGTAGCTTTTACAATATTTGGAAGGATGGGGAGAAAAATGTGCAAGTCAACCCTATCTGCCTTGGACAACAGGGAACAAATAGATATAACAGAAGTAATTGATAAATTGGTCTGTTCAATTGGATTAGTGACAAATGACAGTTGAGTAGGAGTGACTGCAATAAATCCAGAGGGACAATGTTCAAAATATCGTCCTTTACCGTGAACACTTTATCAATTTCTCCATATTTAGATATAATGCTGAATAAAACCAATCTATATTTGTAACCTCGGATTAGAAACGTAAAGATAGTGCTGTTGTCACCATTTAATCCTGGTAGTGCCCACACAGTCAGAATCTGATGTGGCCAGAACTTTGAGATGTGTCTGTTCAGCTCTTTCCTTATTGGAAGATCTTCAAAATATATATGAGAGAGAGCACAACAAATCTCTCTCTCTGTATTCTGCTTCTTCTCCTGCATCCTTCCAGGACAGGTCCTTGCTCCAGGCCTGGCTTCAATCAACTTTTTCATGTTAGAAATAGCAGCAGACTGCACCGGGCCTGGTGTGTCCTTGTCCCTGCAGAGATCTGTGTCTTGCCCTGTCTCTCCTGGGAAGGGGAAGGCACGGTCCCTGCCCAAGCTGCAGGTTCTCAGCACCACGCTGTGACTTTCTTTCCCAGCAGGAGAAAGCAGAAATGACAGAGTTTCTGGCATCTTGTTAATGATTTGTTTCCTTGGAACAGCTGTAACCCTGGAGGCCTGCCCCTATGTCCTTCTCTCGGAATGTAGCACAGGGACTCAGAACAAACTGTGCTGGTTTGGTCCATTTTAACATGAATTCATCTGCTGTTCAAGAAGCAGAAGTGGACAAATTGATATCTAATGAATGGCAGTGGTCAGATATTGGAGGTGAATTTTAAACAAAAGGAATCTGAAACTGACTAGGCATTGCACAAACAGCCATTTAAGATGAATCATTTTCTCTTCTAAGAGAAAAGACACTGTCTACAGGGAGAGACTGGCCTCACTGCATGATGGGTTTGAACCAGAATGGAGAGAAGACAGAAATTCCTCAGGGTGTGCTTTGGCAGAATTATGAAATAAATAAAAAAGTGTACTGGGTGGGAATACTTTTCTCTGTTACAAATGGTTTGAAACATTCTTAGGGTTTTTGGCCAACTTTATACATAATCCTTTAACTACAATGTTCTTGGCAAAGAATGTGCTTCAGCTTCTGTCTTGTTAGAGAAGATGCTGCTCCTTTCAAAACTGATTTACTTTAGTTTGGTGTGACATTTTGAAAGATTTTCAGCAGTGCAGGAAGAATATGGTTGTTGCAGAAGGTGCCCAAAAACCTGATGTGAAAGTGAGCGGGGTGAGATAGCAAAGCATGGTAGAGAAATGCAAGAGAAGGAGGAAAACCTTCTGAGAGGGAAATTCCTATGTTGCTGCTCTGCACAGAATGAGTTCTGGTTCCTGCTTTTAGGAGAGTCCCTTATTCCAGCAGGGTGGCTGCAGCTCCCTGAGCCTTCCCTGGGAGCAGGAGCACTGCCTGCCTGCCACCTCAGTGCTCCTGTTTGGAAAAGGGACCCTCTGCTCTTGTGCTGCCTGGCAGCAGTCTGTGCTCTGAGGCCTTTGATGGCATTGCCCTCGCCAGAGCTTTAGTGCAGAGAGTGCAGAGGCTTGGCCTGAGTCTCAAGTTTGTTGAGCAACTCTAGCAGAGAGTTTATTCTGGTTTCCTGTTTTATCACCAACACTTGTCAGTTCTCTGTGGCTCTGCTCTCTGAGACTTAAGGGAAACATGCTCAAGATGTCCCAGCTGTGAACAACATCCAAGGAGTGATAGGATTTAACTCCACAGTAGTTGTGTGTCTCTTCAGCTCCCTGAAAGGAGGTTGTGGGGAGGTGGGAGTTGGTCTCTTCTGCTGTGTATCAAAGTAAAGGATGAGAGGAAATGCCCTCAACTTGCACTGCGGGAGGTTCCAATTAGATATTAAAAAAAAAAAAATCACTGCAGGAGTGGTCAGGCATTGGAATAAGCTGGGGAGGGGGTGGAGTCACTGTCTCTGGAGGTGTTCAGGCATCTGGATATGGGGTTATAGCTCAAGGGTGATTGTGGTGGTGCTCGGTGGGGGGTTGGGCCAGATGATCTTTAAGGTCTCTTTGACCCTTGTTGATTCTGTGATACATAATATGTAAAAGTGATATGTAATGGCTTTATAATTGTGCGTAGCAGTGCACTGAATGACAGAATTCTACATTAATACTGGCTGTGGGTTTAGTAGCTGCCTTATTATTTACTGATGTATCAGTTTTTTAGTACTGTGTTTCTTAATCCATAATTATTGTGGTGTTTTAAGTTAATTACACCTTGGGGCTGCAATTACAGAGGGACAGTCAGGCCCATGAAGAGGGCTTTATGTTACTTGGGCTGAAGCTGCACCTCAGGAGCAATGAATCCACACGGGTCACTCCCAAACAGCCAAGCTCTCTGAAAGCAAATGGACACCATGCAAATAGACAGGATGAAACCAGTGTATTTCTTTAAGTCCCCAAAGAGTTAACTCCAAAGAGTTATGAAGAATGACGTTTCTAGAGTGGCAAGTGAGAGCTCAGTTGGAAAGGAGATGTTGCAGTTTGAGAGACCAGAGCGTTTGTGTGCTGATGTCAACACAGCAAAAGGTCTTCAGTCACAACAATGAAAAATCGAACTTGCACTTTTGTCTCAGTTTTCTGCTAGCATCTTGGCTCATCATTCAGAGATTTTGAGCAGAGAATAATAGTTTTCTCCTACAAGTTAAGGTTAAAGAGCAAATTCTTAACTCAAATATTTCACATAAAATTGATTTCATTCTGGTAAATCTGAGAATAAACAAATCCTATCTCTAGCGCAATGCCTGTAAATAATTTATTTGAAAGCATTTACACAATCAGAAAAAACCAGTGCTGAAGGAGGAGGTCGTCTAATCCATTGAACTCTCTTAAATCTCTGCCTAAAAATCTCAGTGCAATACCAGAAACTATTTCATTAAAGTGACGTGATGCAGTTCTTCACTAACTTACTGTGAAGAATTGCCTACTTCTAATCCTTGTCCCTGGCAGCAGGGAAAAGTCACCAATTTAGTCCCATTCTGTGGGCATGGAAGTGAAGTTCTCCTTTTTGTCCTTTCACCTTGCTGGGAGTTTTTCTTAGATTTTGAAGTTTTTAAACAGAAATTTCAATCTAAAGACTGTAAAGACCTTTATATCTGCTGGTATTTGACCATTTTGAGTGATTTGTGCTGGTGATTTTGTGTATCTGTGCTCAGCTCAAGCTGGTTTTCATTCTGAATTAGTTCTTTTGATTATTCTTCTGCAGCACTTCTCCCATCTGTGCAGTCCAGTGCCAAGCCACCCTTTTGGAAAATGATGCAGCTTGGGTGCTTACCTGTAAATTATAAGCACTTCTCTGGAGGTGTGTTAGGAGTAAAGATGGAAGCAATTTTAGCTGAACAAAGGGAAGATGGAAGAGACTGTGGAAGGTGTGAGTGTCCTTAGTGTATTTGCTGTGAGAGAAGAAGGCACTGTAAATAGGTTAATGTGTGGTACACCTCCTACATCATCCAAGAAAAGTGGGGGTTATGATAGAAAGCTGCTCGATATGTATAAAGCTCCAACAAATGTTTTTTTGTCTTTAAGACTGGTGCAAGTTGAAAACTTGCTGAGTAAAAATATTTATAAATAAAGGCAATAGAGCTGGTGTGAGAGTTGCTGCTCTAATCAATAATAAAAGGATAATCTGTCTTTCTTTGTGGTACACAAAGCAATAATCTGTTGTTTGGATTGATTAAATGCCTCAACTCTGCTTCGATTATTAATCAATCTCCAAACCAGCTTATTGTGAGTATAATACAAAGTACTAGAGATTAGAGCTAGTAGTGATGGTGATAAGAGCAGGAGCGTGGGGGAGTCTCTTTTTCCATCATGGGAAAAAAATGGAACTGAGGTGAGGTGGAGGGGTTCTGTGGATGGGTTTTTTGTTGATTTACATGTGAGAGGCTTTACTGCAGAATTCTAAAAGGAGGTCTGAAGGTAAAGTTTACACAAATCACAGTGATTTTGATCTCTGATTCACAAATGTAGAAAGTGCCACTGACTGGACAGAGAAAGAATGTGAAATATGAGAACTAAGCTTGGCTAGAAAAAACCTGACCAGTTACCTTTAGGAAATATGCTGTTGCCTGGTATATTCTTTGCACCAATAATTTATTTAATTTCTTTCTTACACTAAAGCTTATTTGAGTTGTGGGCTAGCCCAGGCTTTCAGCTTTTGAGCTTTTTAAATTATGAGAAAAAACCCCTCCTTCCTCACCCTATGCCTGGGGTCACATTATTGCCAAAGTGGTTTATTGTTTTTACTGCTAGGTTAGATGTTGTTTTTGCTTCAAAAGACAGTGCAAAGAGTCAAAATTTTACTTTTTTGAATGACTTATTACTGTCTGAAAAGGGGAATTTAGGTTTTCACCTTTCTTTTCTTTTTTGGCTTCTGTTAAGAGGTTCAAATACACCTGTTTGACTGAAATGTGTGAATCACACTTTATGAAATGCAAAATCACTTAGGCCTCTGAGCAGTAACCTTTAATTTGTCTCTCCTTTGAGTCCAGATTTGGACTAAATGACTTCCAGACGTCCCTTTCAACTTCTCTTCTTCTGGAGCTCAGTGGTTCAGTGACAAGGTGTGGAATAAAGCATGCTCAGGATGTTAAACTTTAGTTAGATTTGGTGCAACTGGTGAGAGAAGTTGAGTTGATTTTTTAATTGTCCTTCTCTTTGGGAGAGTTCCCTTTCACCACCCCTTAGGACTCTTTGTGACATGAGCTTCTCCGTGGTGCTGCCAGTTACTCACCTTGGCCATCCCACCCCTGCAGGACTTGGAGGAAATAAATGATTCTCCGTGGTGGGAGCAGCTCCAGTCTCAGTGCCCTCTCTCTGAGGATTTGCACACATGCCCCAGATGCTTGTTTGTTCTGGTCCATTCTTTTAGGGTAGCACTGAATACCCATGCGTGGTTTGCAAACTCCTGTTGGATATTCGGAAGAATCTTCACCTTTTGCGTGATTAATGATGGATTATGCTGACAGGATGAACTTAATTGCATTTTCTGTCTTGACTTTTTTCCAGTTGTGTTTGGGGTTTGGATTTTGGGTTTTTTGTTTGTTTGTTGGTTTGGTGTTTTTTTTTTTTTTTAATTGGCATCATGAAATAATGAAGCTGATGATAAAAATGCCTATAAAAATTCTGGCAAATTTATTACAGAACAACATGGCTTGATTTCTTATTTTTCTATCCATCTGGTCATTAGGCCTTTCCAACTGTCAGTGTCTAATATAATCTCCTTTAATAGCAGCATATAATTAGCTTTATGCTGATCAGAGGCATTTGGGGTGGTAGCGGTAACATTCAAATCCGAATATCAAAATCCCAAAGAAGATAACTCAAAGAGACATATGTCCAAGCCAGCATTTATGACTTTTAGTCCTAAAGTCTGTAACTGGTGATTTAGGCATATGAGCTTTGAACTGTGGTATGGAAATGTATCAATTAAGAATCCTCAGGAGTTCTGGAAGCAAAGTACAGATGTCTCTCCAAATGGTAATGTGGTAATATGTCACTTTTTCCCCCTCTATACAGTCCTGTTATAGCTTCAGATATTTAATTTCTTCTTACTTGTCTAGCTTATTTTTAAAAGGTAATGAAAGCTATGTCTTGCCATTGTTCCATTAGCAACACATTGTCTCCATTTTTAAGCCTCATCCAGAGCTCTGTGTATACAATCTACACACACATGTAAGTTTTTCCTTAATGGCTGTTACAGGAGGGCAATTTCCTAGTGGGTCTTTTGGGAGGTGATTTTTGAGGTGAATTTGTGTTACTGCACCCATCTGATAAATGTTTTGCAAATTTAACATGGCAGCCATTGCTAGGCAGGCCAAAGAAGGGTGTTGATGTTACTGAAACTAGGACTTCATCCTAAAAGTACCTGTTTCTCTCAGTTCTTTCAAAGAACGCTTGATTTGAACAGCTGTCTTGCAGAGGTGTTCTTGCATATGGAGTTGGACAAGTCAGGTATTTAATGATAAAAGACCTAAGTATGGGCAGGATTTCAAACACTGCAGAAATATATTTATTGACTAGATCTAGCAAATTATTTGGTTCATTGGAACATATTGGAGCATCAGGCTCTGTATTCTGCTCTGCAGCCAGCCAGAAGCAGGGCTTCAAAAAAGGAAATATACCTTGACAGGTGAAAATTGCATCTCCCGCATTACAGTTCTTTAAAGCTGGAATTGTCTTTGAATTTAGGCTTTCAGTTCTTCAATAAAAGATCACAGTTCCCTTTTTGTTCTCTGGCACTGTAACCCATTTGAGGATTCTGTCAACACCCCATTCAAAAAATGCAGAAAGCTGTTAAGATCTGTAGGAGAGAAAATCTATACAAGTTACCTTTTGCTCAAAACTTGAAGTGCACAGCCACAGCTTCCTCCAAGAAATGTTTCAGTGCTAGAAAAGGAAAAGCAGACCTCTATTTCCATGGGGTTCCCTATTGAAAGTAAGTAGTGGTACCACTCCAGGGTTTGTTTCTGGCCTGGGTGTTTGCTCAGGGATTATTTTGATTGTCCACTACTCTGCTCTAACTGACCAGAATGTGGGGACACATCTAAACTCTGACAGGGTGGTGGGACAGATACCAAGAGAGTCCGTGCAGCTCTTGATGGCTGGATGGGAAGCACGTTGACTTCTTCTCAAAGAGATCTGCCAAGATTCATTGCAGGATCTGTTCCTTACCTTCCTCCTTTAATTTCCTGCATCATTTAACTGGTGTTTTCTGTGGCAGAACTGCTCTGCACACCAGTGCTTCCCTTTATGTTTGTTAATAAATAGTGGCTTCTGCTACACGAGGATTTTTGGCAGGTGGTGGTGAACATAATCTCTCCAGGCTGCAAACACAAACTAAAGACAACTCCCAGATGTTTTAATAAGGAACCAGAACCTATTAATGATGCATGGGAAGCAGCCAGTCATTCACATGATTCCTCCCCTTTTCTCTCCCCCTTCCCAATAAATGTAGTTTAAGATTAAACTCTATTCTTCGTATTCATGTTCTCTGGCTTCTCCCAGGAACTCATCTCCAACCAAACTTCCTCGTACCTTAAACCACCTTTGGAGAAAGTGTAATTTCGGTGTATAGGGTGGGGAGAAGGGAATACTACGGTCTAAAATAAATTGAAAAATTATCCATTAACATGGATGAGCAGGTAAGAATGTTTTATATAGAACTGAACACTTTAAAAGTTGTACTAAATATTTTGAACTATTTTAATACATGCACCAAGCCCTGTAGACAAAGCTATTGAAATATTGAGACCCTACAGGGATCCTAAAAGCTTTCAAGCTGAATTTAACTGAGTTAACTCCTAATTGAATTTGTTTCTCTTTTTAAAATTCTCAACTATGGAACAAAAATTAAAAACTATGCCTGGTGTTATATCTTAGAAGCCTTGAAAATATCCCCAGAGCTCAACATAGATTTTCAATTTTAACATAATTATTGATAATTTGAGGCATGTGCCCTACAAGACCATAAGGGGAAGCTGTATATTGAATAACTCATCAAAACAAGTCCATTCTTATTCAGCAGAAAAGAAAACTTTCGGTAGTGTAGAGATGGTATGAAAAATTCTTATAACAGAAGCATCTTCAGTGCCAGTTGGGAATGTGATGTGGTTTAGGCTTGTTCCATTAATATTAGTTCTTTAAGAAGCAAAAAAACCTGAACAATGTTTCAAAACTCCATTCCAGCCTCTTTACTGCTGTTCTTGGCATTATCTCTGATACATTCAAAGTACTTTTACACAACTATTAATTGGATCTTTTGGGGAAGATCAGCAGAATTTCCACTTCTCAGCAAAACCAAATGGCTATAACTTAAGGCTGTCCTAGATCACTGTAAGAATATCAGCCACGGGAATTTCACCCTGAAGAATAAGACCTCTGTGAACCTTTATCTTGTGGCTGTCCCATGTTCATACATTCTGCCAGTGAAAGGCACCTGGAGGGATGTATGATAGAGTGTTATGTGGGGCAGAAAAAGGGCTGGAAGAAATTTACCTCGATATCAGTGGAAGTGAAAAGAAGTTTGTGTTTTGTGAATTGTGCACGTTTGAAGAGAATGTTTTTCCATGAATTCCGTCTGCCAACGCTGCCTGAATCCAGCAAAGTGATTTGCAGTACCTGGAATATTGGGGTTGGTTTGTTATTAGTGGCTACTTCTGTATTTTGAAGACATTGGCTGGGTTGCTCTCTTTAGTGCCTCTGCACTGATCTGTGAGGAGACTGCAGTTCTTGCCTCTTGCTGGCAGAGGAGGTTATTTCCCAGCCATGCTGCTTCAAATCCCTTCCAGAGCTGAATTCAGGCAAAAGAGTTTGTCAGTCCACTGAACAAATAAACAAAAAACTTTTTGCCCTTCAGTCTAAGTAGTTTTGCTCCTTTAAGTAAGGTGAAAGACCTCCTTCTAGGTAAATTATCAGTCAGCTCTTTGAGCCACCTGGAAATGACCCTGCTGAAGTTTGTCAATTAAGAAATGAGCTCCTGGAGTGGTTCTGAGCATCTTTGCATTTTTTTTTTTTTTTATGGATTGGAGTCAGCTTTTTTGCTGGTCTTAATTGCCTTCTCTGACATATCCAGTTATTGGACATTTCTCACTTCAAGTGGAGTAAAACTACTGGAAGTACTGGCTGTGCACTCTTTTTTGTTCAGTAGTTTAGCAACTGCCAGAATTGGAGAAGGAAAGAGTTGCACTACTGTGCCGAAGAAAAGAAAGGCAGAAAGAAAGGTCCTTGATAATAGGTAAAATTTGGGAAGGTTATGGAGATGGGTTAGAATGGAGAGAGAAAATTTGTTATGCACTGTTTGGAAGTTAATGCATTAAAGCTCTTCTGAAATAGTTTTACCACTTCCATTCCACTCCCAAGAGGAAGTTAGCTGATTCATAAACTTACATAGAGAGTATTAGTTCTGCAAAAAAGATATTGCACCCCAAAATTCAACAGTGTTGTGTATTAAGCCCAAGTGCAAGACATTAAATTTTATTGGAAAACTATGAAATAAAACTGGTTTGCAAGTTAAATCACTAGTATGACTTTTTGGACATTCATCAAAATTTCCTTACACAAATTAAAACAAAGAAACACATTTGTTGAATGATTGCAATCCCTACTGCCTCAGAATTTTTTCTATTCTTCCTTGAAAGTTATTTACTTATTTTTTTGTGTTCAGTGAGATAGTTATCATAACTGATTATGCAAGATAATGATTTTAAGTTCTGTTTATGCATCACCTAGAGAATGTAGTTGTTGGAATCACTGTAAATGTGGCTGATAAAAATAGAAGAAAGGAAGAAAATGGATGTAAACATTAGTGAACTCCAGTAGATTATTGATTTCTCTTGAGTGGTTTGGCAGATAAAATGGTAAAGCAAAATGTTCAACTTCAAATGCATCACTTGAAGAAAGTAGGAGAATGTGGCAGGGAAGGAAGGAGATGATGAATGTTACTTTGTTAGAGAGGAGAAAAGGCAATTGTTCTGCATGAGGCGTTCCTCACTTTCCTTCTTCTGTTCTACAGCATTTGATAAACGTCCATTTAGCTGTAGTAGGCAAAAATCATGTTTAAAGTCTTGGTTCATGGGTCATCTTTCAAAGCATTACATCTTAATAGTTTTAAACTTTTATCTGGTTCTGTACAACAGTTTAATGTCTGAGGCTTCAAGCAATTCTCAGAAGAAAGCAGTGAGGAGTTTCACTCTGAGCAAGGAGGGCATAATGCATATGCATCCCATCAGGGCTAAGCAGCTTCCAGAGAAATTCCATTGGAGATACTGGTCTCGGAGGAAAAACACATTATTCCAAATACACCTCTTCAGAATAACAATGGACCTGCCCTCCGAGGGTTTCTGTGATGTTCCGCAGGACCGTGAGTGTTGTTATTAGGGAGGAAGGGAGGAGAGCAGACGTGCTTCATAGTGTTGAGTTGTGGGCAGGCATAGACACACCGGTGTTTCAGGTGGAAAAAGAAAGGGAGTAAGCAAAAATGCTGCATGTAGATTTTTTGACTTTAAAAAATGCAGTCTTGCTTATTTACAAAGAATTCACCAGTTTTGTTCCTTAAAAATATTGGTGACAAATGAGGTGGAAATGAGAGGTGGAGAAAGTTGTTTGTTTGTGGTTTTTTTGTTGTTTTTGTTTGTGTTTGGGTGGGTTTTTTTGTTTTGTTGGTTTTTGTTTTGTTTTGTTTTTGTTTGTTTGTTTGTTTGTTTGTTTGTTTTTTCTGGAAGATGCCAAGCTTTTTAACAACACCTTCACCCACCCCTACAAAATGCTCGGTTAGTCTGAATCTCTTTTGTGGTCTCTAGCTTTTTGCTCTAACACACATTTATATGCAAAGCACTATCCAGCAAAGTTTTTCCTTGTTCCTGAGTTAAATTACCATAGCAGATTTCCACTTGCTTTTGGAAGGTGACAGAGACAGCAGTTCTGTTCTCAAGGCAGGTACTGGTTCATGAAAGATCTTTACTATTTATTACATCTATTCCTGGTGGAAGATTGCAATTACTATCCCACTTCCAGCAACTCTTTAGCTGAATCCTGACAGCTCTTAATTATGTGTGAAAGAAGAAGTTATATGCAGAGGAATTTCTCAGAGCACATTACCTGTGAGATGTATTCCAGCTTAGAACGCCTGCAGCAGGGCCATTTATTTTGTGGTTCTTATCTGGTTATTTTTGCTTCAGGAGCTGGGAGACTTTGCCTGACTTTTGATACCAGAATTTGCATTGGGAAGGAATTTCTGCTGCTGCTTTCCCAATGTTTCTCTCCCTCTTTTTTTTTTTTTTCCCTTTTCTGTTAGATTTGGCTCTATGTTTCTTCCTTTAAATGAGCCTCTTGCAGTCTACTGCTGAATTAGTCTACTGCTGAGTATACTGCTCAAGGAAACGCGAATAAGTAACAAGCTTTCAAGATTCTGATCAAGTTTAACATTAAATCTTATTATTCAGCTACATAACTTTGTTACCCTTCAGTTATAAATGTTTTATTTTCTGTTTAAGTATTTAGTGGCAAAAACATCTTAATGGCTATACTCGGAGAAATGCACTACAATGGCAGTCGTGTTGGAGTTGATTTCCAAAATAATTTCAAGCCTGTAGAAGCTGGTGTTTAAAAAAAATGTCCTATTCCAAGTCATACTAAATCCAAGATTTTAAATGATGCCCAGCTTCCAGAGCACGTTAATGAGTAAAGATAGCTGAGCCAGGACAGATGTACAGCTGCCTGGTCCAGAGTAGCTGGGTGCTGGCAACTCTGCCATTCACTGCAGGAGAAATCTGTTGCCACACAAAGACAAGGAAATTCCAGTCTTCTAGAAACATCTAGCTGGGCTATTGTGAAAAGATTTTAAAGCACGATCCATCTTATGAGATTTCTGTTTCTGTGGGAAATTTGGGCTTTACTGCGTCAATATTTCCAGAGAAACTGTTTTCCCTGAAAATTTCCGGGAAGCTCTCAGTGTTGTACCACAATTAAATTGTATTTATGATGGGTTATTATTTCCTGTCCAGCCTCTCATCACAGAGGTTATTCAATTATGGATGGTCACTCTGTGCTTTAATAATTCTTTCTGAATTTATATTTCTGCATGAGATTTAAGATGGCTTGAACTGAACCTCATTTATTCAAGGTAACCTTAACAGCACAAGGTATGTTCAATTGTAAAATGCAAAGAGTTCCAGGAAAGAGATGATCATTGGGGATTGTAGCAGTAACTTGATTTTGTGGATTGACTGCCATTGATGACTTCACCACTTCCTAATCAATGTGCCACAGGAAACAGCTCCACGTGTGACTGTAGTTTATTTTTGTTTTCTCTTTCTGCTATTAAACCATCGATAATTGTCAATAAAGGAGCTGGCCGCTTATTGGGAAGCTCCCATCTATGGATAGAGGAGAATGTTCCTGAAAAAAGCCATTGGTGTCCCAGCAGCATTAAAAGTTGAGTTTCAGAAAGCCATGTAAGCATTTTGCAGTTTTTCCACAGTAGGGCCGAGCTTTACAGGGACAAGGTCATCCTGATGCCCTCAGTGGAAGGGGAGTGCCCAGCTGCTTGGGGGACAAGAATTACAGGGCTTTTTTCCTGCCTAATTAGCAATATTACTTTATATTTTGCACATCCCTCTGCATGTGTTCGGAAGAAGTCTGTAGGGAGCTCATTATGTTCCCAGCCTTGTAGTTATAGGCTTGCAAAGCTGTACCTTCAGGGGGGTGGGAGGTGCATTCACTTGAAGGAATTCCATATCCAGACTGAAACACTGCTGAAAACTTGTAGGAGCTCTGTAGGATGTCTCCTGTGGGGCATGCTTTATCCTGCCCTGCGTGTTCCTGCAGAGAAGCTGTCCAGATGAATCTTCTTGACATATTTTCACTTTGAGATAATGGCTGAGGGCAGAATTTTGGCTCAGATGTCATCTGTTAATGAGTCTCTAACCAATGAGTGGGTTTGGAGAGAAAAAGGAGACAATGGAGCCTTGCTTATCAGCTCCTTGGCATGATTTTTCAGATCCCAGTGTGGTTCCATTTTCTATCAGTACAGTTTAATGTGGGGGGTTTTATTTTTTCCCCCTCTCTTTGGTGGAGCGTGGGTGAAACATGACGGAATCCCATTCCCAGCACGCTGCTGTGCTAACACACTCCAAGCAAGACAAGGAGTTTTCAAAGGAAGGATGTAGGGCAAGAGCTTATGAAACCCCTCTGAGGACAATAACATGAACATTTGTTGCAAGAATGGCTGTCTGACTCCAAACTCACTTTTCTTTGAGCTTTCTTCTTCTGAAGGCTGCATCCCTAAATCAGAAAAGACGGCCCAGCATACCTCATGGAATTATTTTGTGTAACCAAGATAAACAGTTCAAACTGAAGGAAGTATTGTGCCATTATTTCCTGGCCATCATGGAACTATGCCAGAAGCTGCTCCTCAAAAGTTCTGTTAATCTTTGCTCGGTGGGGATGTCACTGTGTGAAGTCCCAATTGCTCAAGTTGATCAGCACTTTAAAGAGAATTATTGGTCAGAGGCTTACAAAAAATGCAATACTTTCTCTTGTGGATGAACTGCACCTTTCTTACTCTCACTACCACAGATAAATGATTTTGGATTTGTATAACCATTTGTGGGCACACACTACACCCCAGTATTCTCCGGAAAAAGTCTAATTTAAGTGATCACAGACATAAAATGGTGCTGTCGACATACCCTTCACTGGAATACAAATGCACAGACCCCAGGATAATCCAGAATTAATGGGAGAGTTTCATTTAACAGAACATAGTTTGCAAAAGAATAGTTTTTAACAGTTGCAATTGAAATACTGACATTGATCTATTTTTTAGGAGTGTAAATGACATCAGCAGCCCTGATAGGTGTCTAATAGGAATCCAGATGGCTGAAAAGGAAAATGCAAGTAGCAGGAGACAATTAGCACATGCTCTCCTTTAGACCACCTGCACACCCCAGGACCAAAAGATTCACTAATCAGGTAACACCCAGTGTTCATCCTAGAAGATGCTTATTGTGTTACAGGAGAGAAAAATGAAAATTTATTCACGTTGGGAAAAAAAATTGCCACAAATCTGTTTTGTTTGCTCACAAATCATTTGATTTGGGGCTGATCAGCCTTGGTTTTTTTGGTTTTGTTAATATGAAAGGCTTCTGTGGGGTGTAGAATAGTTTGGGAAGCTGGTGAGAAATGCGTTGTCACACGATGCCTGAATTATTATGCAGATAAAATTTACCAACTTCCTTCCTCCAGTTTATCCTATTTGGAAAGATACATGAGAAATAAATGGCTGGTTTTAGTGAAAGTAAGTGCTACTTCATCTGGAATAAGCATCCTGTCATTTCAAGATTTACAGCAGGAGCCGTTCTCCACTGCTGACGGCAGCCACGGCTCCTGCTCAGCCTTTTTCACTCTGCTTCTTCTCTGCTTTATTTGCATTTTTGAGCCTTTCTCATTTGCCTACTAGCTTTTTTTTTTTTTTCCCCCTCAGATAATCTGGAAGGTGAAGAATGACCAGGCAGAACTCAAATGCCATTTTGTTATGCTTAATAGCTGATTAAAAACGAGCTGGCCCCTCTCTGGTGTTCACACACAAATGCTCTCTCTCGGGTTTTTGAAATTGAGTCATAATTGCCGATGCCAAAAGCTGTCAGTACAACAGGATAGAAAGCAGTCAGCTCTTCTTAGTGTTATATAAAGTTGTCATTTTGGAAGAATGAGCAATGATAAAGAACTGTTGCAGTGCTTCTGCCCATTTTCACAGTAAACCATGTTGTTCATGTTGCTTGTGTTGGTCTCTTTTCTAATAATTTTCTCCTGTAAGGAAAGAATTCAAAACAAAGCTATAGGAATTTAAGCACAATTTTTAGGGGAAATAAGGCTGCATTTTTAGAACTGTTTCTATCAAACATGCTCATTCCTGCATGCAGTATAATAATGTATAAAAGATTTAAGGTTTTCATGTAAAACATGAAATGGAATGTACTTTTTTTTACCATGGCAGGCATATTAGCAGCATCCAGCTGTACATGTAAAGAAAAAAAATTCTATGGAACGTTCTTAGATCTGTATGTAATACATATATTTACAACACAGAATGCTGACTTCCCTAATCATGTATGATTTAGTGGGTAATAAAAGGCATGTTAATATTTATAGTGTTTGAAATCTCAGCAGAGAATGCTCTCACTGGCTTCTGCAGTATCGATGTTTTCAAGTGGACAACAGCATGCCTACTCTGAGAACTCATTTCTTTGCTTTCTCATTAACATTCAAATTGCTTGTAGGGTGATTATTAATGAGAATGGACATTGCACAATCTAACTCTGCAGCCACTATTGCTTTTCAGTAAGCAGTAATTTACTTTTGGCTCTCTGTAACCTACAAGGTGATGCTTCTGAAATTCTGCATTTCATAGCTGTAGCTGAAAATCACCTTCAGAGTCCCAGCATCTGTGGCAACATGTGCTCATGCATTAATTTGCTGAGTCAATGTTCCAGTTTTCTGATTCACCTCTTTTACTGAGGGGATAACAGCTTTTCTGAAGCTGCTCTGCACCAGCACTGGCTGCTTTCTCAACCAGTGACTCATTGTTGGGTGTATTATGCTTTAAAAATTTCACAGTGGACAACCTGTGCCCATTAAATAGACATAACTTCCCTGGGTGGCTCATATGCCTCCTAGTGCTGTTACTTTTCTGTTGTTATCTGACTGCAGCTATCAACTCTATAGACATTAAGGTAAGAAAATATGTTCAGCTGACACACCAGCAGAAATTCACCTGACTGCAGGCTCTGTAAATCTGCCTTATAAATGCCTCTTGCCTTTGTGAAATACTGAACAAAACTAAAAATGGGTGAATTCTTCTGTGAGGCAAGA
The DNA here is from genome assembly GCA_013398115.1 of Falcunculus frontatus. NCBI lineage: Eukaryota > Metazoa > Chordata > Aves > Passeriformes > Falcunculus > Falcunculus frontatus. The sequence goes on from VZRV01005205.1 coordinate 1,252,609, forward strand.
AATGCTAAAGCAGAGAGGAGGAAGGCTCAGGAAGAAAACATTGGATGTATGTGTTTACAGGAGCTGAGACTTTGTAACTTAAATGGGAACACAGAGGCAAGTGTGTTCTTAGAGATGGCAAATTCTCAACATGGAAATCATTCACTATATGCACGTCATGTCATAGTTTTACCAAACAAACTGCATCCAAAGGGCCTGACTTGCTTCAGCTGTGGGCTGTTCTTCCTGTGGGTGTCAAGTAGCATAAATAATATTTAAATGGTGTTTTTTTGTGGATTTGTGTTTGTTTTTTTTTTTTCCCAGATAAGCAAAATGATGGAGACTGGCCACCGTAAATCGTCTATTTCTTTCAACTTTGTAAGTATCCAGTTTATGTTTGATAATTTGAAATTTAGATTTTGTGTCTGGGCGAATCATGAGTTTGGAAGCAGAAGAGAATGGTTTCTGTGTATAATTAACCCTATTCCAAACCTCCTTAGTTACAGTCAGATCAGACATAAGAAATTAATTATCCTTGGCATGGGAGCTTTGACACACTCAGTAGTCTTGGAGATAAAGTAATGAAAATCTGGAAAATTTAATAGCCTTGCTCTGTAGTACCTGGGAGGAGATGGATGTTGATTATCTCACTTTTACTTTAAATATAGTTTAGCTGGATACCATGTGATTTCCTAAGGAGAGGACCTTGCTGTACTCAGTTCTTTGAATTCCATAGAACCGTTTCTCAAGACTTTTCTAAGGCAGAGGTTTTCCTTTGTTTGTCCTGGGCTTCTGCTGTTTCCTTTAGCAGCCTGGAAATCATTTAATTCAGGAAAATTCCTTACAGCCCTAAACCTACCCCTGTAAACTCCTGTTCCCATGCAGGCTCCTTTGCTGGTCCCACAGTCCCCTCTCCCCCAGCAGCTCGAGGGAGTGATTCTGGAAGATAAATCCAGGGATACACTGTGTGCTCCACCCTTGGCTTCTCCAGCTCCAGCCGTCAGCTCCGTGTGTCACCGTGCTGATCTGCCTGCCTTTGGCATGGAAACTTCCTGTTTGCACAAATTACAGAACACTCTGATTGCCGGGATACCCTTGAGCTTATCGGAAAAGGAAAAAGCATCATGTTCTGTTCAAAGGGGACAGGGGTAAAGGTCTTCTAAGCAAAGGCTCCACAGTTTCCTAGTCTATCAGAGAAGAAATACCACATCAGGGTATTTTTCAGTTGTTTCATCTGTCATATTTCAGTTTTAACTTGATTTATTTGTATTTGACTTCATTTTTCCTTTTTAGCTTGATTTAAAGATTTTGGAGGAAAAATATCTTCTAAGGCATATCTGTTATTTTTGTTGTTTTTCCAAGTTGGCTTCTATTTTTGATTAATCTTCTGAGCAACAATATTCTGTTTTTCACTATGTACACATGATTTAAAATCCTGGATCTGAGATGTTAATATTCAAAGCCAAAACTGTATTACTGTGTTTGTGACATAAAGATATTTTCAATATGTTCATACCAGTATCTGATTTTTGAATTACCCCTGTTTTTGCAGGGTAAATAAATAAATAAAGAAATTTTTTTGCAGTTCTATATTTAGCAGTAATGATTATGTGCTTATTTATATTCATAGATACTATATAAAGTTATTATTATTATTGCTTTATGAAAAAGAGATTATGCTTGTCATTTTGTAAGAGGATACAGAGTCAACTTTATTTAATGCCCCCTTCTTAAGGGGTAAGGATAACTAAGATGGGAGGAAATTTTCACAACAGGGACTCTGGTGCTGTGAGTTGCGTGATTTCAACCTCTAAAGGTCAAATAGTGTTGTTTTTGCAGAATTACAGCCATGTGCATGGTTCCCATCTCACCCATGAACATTCTAGAGCTGAAATCTTTGGTTTTGGGGAAAAGGTAGGTGAATTTTTGCCCTTTATCCTGTGAGCCTATTTGATGATGCGTCTCCTGAAGTAGACATGGTTGAGGGTAAACCGAAGTCACTCATCTGTCTTCTTGCTCTTGATATGAATGGAATTTTCTTAATAGCTTATTTACCTACCAATAAATATTTGGTGGTGCTGGGCTTTGGTAGAGCTCTGCCTGTATTCAGAGGAGAGCAGCAGGAAAGAGACAAAAAGAAGGGGAAACCATTTTTCTTTCCATTGAGAAAACAATCCCTGAAGCTGCATGTCATTTGTGGGCCTGTGGAAATCAAGGTGAGATTTGACTTCCACAGAACAAAAACATTTCAGAAACAGAATTAAACAAGAAAAGTCATTAGGTCAGTTGATGCCACAGACAATTCTCTCTTTAATACTGAGTATTATTGTCCCTCAGTATGAGGATGCTTCCTGGTTTCTCTGTGGCTGACAGTAGAAGAGATAACACAAGAGCTGAAGCTCATTTGAGCTTGGAATTCTTAGATGGATTCAGCTCTTCAAATCTCCTGTGACTCAATGGCATTTCTTGGGGTTTGACTGTTCTGCTCTCAAGAGGCTTCTCTGCAAACCTGGCAGTAGCAGAGCAATATTCACAAGGAATGGAAATTCTAACTCTGTTACTTTAAATTTTTCATTTGACTTTTAATATGTTTTCCCCTCACTCATTTAATTCTTTTCTCTGTGAGAAGTTGGACAAAATTCTAAATTAAGACTTTTGATTTGTAGCTGTTTGTTTTTGGCTCGCATGAAAATAATTTTCTTAATAATGCCACAACGCAGAGCACTTGTACAAATTAGCCTGAGAGAGATGTGTTGAAATCATTGTGAGACTCTTGCATTATTTACATCGTGACATTCTGTCAGGGTACTAATGTTCAAAACTGTTTATATTTCTGGATTTAACAAATATGTAAATCAGGTGCACATTTCCCTAGGAATGCAGATGTCTCTAATGAGGAAAGACAAACTTCAGAACAAACAAACAGAAGCAGAGAAAATGTTAAATAGCTCATGTGAAAGTGGAGATAGAAGGGAAGTGGACTGGAGATACTGGGCTGTAATCCTTGCAATCCTGGGATTGTTTAATCAGCTCATCTTGAAGCTCTGACAGATCAATTGTTCCTTAGCAGGGAGAGAGCTGGGGAAGGATGGCAGCCAGACAGAGTTTTCCCATAAGAAGGCATGAAAATCTCTGGTTTTGCTCTTTGTGGCAATCCAGAGAGCTGAGAGGATTGAGTTCCATGGGCTGAATTCGTTAACTCAGGCACAATACCACTCCAAAGGGCCCCAGCTCTCTGAAACACTTGTTTGTTTTGCAATAATTAAAATAGCTGTTTGGTTTCAGTGTCGAGGCATGGAATGGGAATAGCATCGTGGTGAATTGGGTTTAAGTATTATAGAAGGATTTGAATGTCCTTCAGAGAAGCATTCAGTTCAGATTTCGTGTCAAAACATTGCCCTGATTTAGTGAGGATGACTGATACCTTTGAATCACAATGCTCTGGGTTGAGTATATTCATGGTGAGAATGGTTTTTATTGTGCTATGTTTGTGCTATGCTTTTTATTATGCACTGCTCACTGAAAACTTTATCTTCCATTACAAGCTGAATTCCTTTCTGAAGAGCAATTAAACAAAATTTGCTTACTAAAATAAGACATCATTTATTTCAAGCTGGCTTCTATTTTGAATTTTGATGGCTTCCTGCTAAATATGCAAGCTTTCTTTTCTGTGAAATTAGCTCAGTATCTAAAAATCTGAGTTCCTTGGTATTTTGTTTTTCATCATGTATCTTCAGCCCCCAAAGTTCTGGTAAGCATTATATTTCCCAATTATCAGCCATCTTTAAGAAGATCATTATGGTAAAATTAGTCTGAGTTCTCAAAGACCTATGAATTATGGATAGTGCATGAGTAATAAATGGGGTAAAATGTTTTAATTAACATTCTTCAGTAATCCTTTAGCTGCATATTGTATGTAACCATTGCCTTCTCTGTCTGATTCCAGACTTTTAACTAAAAAATGTGCTTTGTGTCTGTTACAGTCAGAACGTCAGTTGGATTCTGTGCTGTGACAGCCCCACATTCCTGATGCTTCTGTCTCATTTGTCTCTGTCATTCCAGATCTGGTCTTGCTTTAGCACACCCTCATTTGTTTGTACTGGCAGAGCTGATGGGGAAGGATCATTAGTAGCAGAGCAAAACCATCTTGAAAAATGCTATCTTGAACTTCCCATGTGCTGCTTAATCTGTCATGCAGATATGGATATTAGAGGCTGGAGAACAAGTCCTCTGAGCAAAATTATTTCCTGATCAAATCTGTCCCAAAGTTATGCCAAATCTCCCCATCCAAACGTCTATGGAATGTCCACCCATGACTCACAGGGGTGACAATTCCTCAAAACGAGGACACGAGGAGTGCTGTGTGGTAACCTTGGCCTCTCTTAACCTCCTTCCCACCATAAAGGTGGAGCAAAGGGCTGCAGCAACATCAGCCAAAACAAAATGTATTTCTCATTTCTTTCTCAGCATTACACTTCCAACAGCTTTCTCCTTTCCCTCTGCTAGGAGGTAACACTGTGTAGGAGGTGCTGGTTTTGTGCTGTGTGAACTCTGAAGCCTCATCTCTGGAGGAGTGAGGAGGCTGCAATTACTGTGAGCTGCTGGGCAGAGAAAACCTGGTATTCACAAAACTCTCAGTAGAAGCTGGACTAGGATCTTATTAAATTGATACCTCTAATTAATGCCTTGGCTGGGTCTCCAATAGAGCAGGAGTTCAGTGACTTTCTTACAAATTATTCTTCACTGTATATGTATTAAACTGACTTTCAAGTAGTGTACAATTGCTGTCAGCTAAAATGCTGCTCAGAAATCTGAACTGGCAGGTGCCCTTAAGTCTTGTTGATTAGGATTAATGTTTTAAGTGCTACCAGAAACTATATTTACAGTACATAAAAGCAATCTTCAAATGTAGCTTTGACACAGAATATTATTCAAAGGCTCAGACCCTCATATGGAGTATTTATGTTTTACCCTGATTTTGTAGGAAAACGTGAGGAAAAAAAGATGTGTGACAAAATAGCAGATAAATGCACTAATGATTTATGGTAGTAAACTTGTCTAGGGAGGAGAGTTTATCCAGGCTTTCCTTGGGATTTGCAACTTTACAAAAAAGAACTTTCATGTCAGGAATTTTTTAATTGATATGTTAGGAACATCCTTCACCTTTTAGGTTCTCTTCTTGTATTCAAACTGCTCGTTGTGGATATAAAATACATCAAAGTAACCAAAATGGAAGATTTGGAATGAAGAATTCAGGAAAAAAACCCAAACCCTCAACTTTAGTGAATAGCCTGCCATTTCATGATCTTTGAAAAAAGCTTTGGCATGATATGTTTTTTAATTTTTATTTGAAATATTAATTTCTTTACACCAAGATTTTTTATCAGTTGATTCGTGTCCTTTGTGCCAGAAGTCAGTATGAATTGTCAGAACAAGACATAGATTTTAAAACTACAGGAGTGAAGAAGAGATGAACATCTTTGTTCCTGTTTAGGATTATTTCAGTATATTTTTCTGTATAGAAATAGCTGTTTGATTTTAAATGATTTGATCCTCTTTTTTTTAACTTTTTCCTTTTTTTTTTTAGGCTTCATGGGCAAAAATAGTTCTGTAGTTCTCGGTTCTTCTTCTCAAGGACAGTGGAAATGAGTTTTTTTTTCATTTCTGAGTTTATGTTGCTCTCTTTTTAGAACTAATCCTTACAACATGAGTCTGACTGGCTTTTCAGGTTTAAAAGTTTTCTGAGAGAGTGGAGAGAAGAAAGGCAATGTGAGAACAAGGATTGCACATTAGTTTGATTTCCTTATGAAATAATGATGATTTCTTTTTCTAAATCCCGTTTGCCAGAAAGATTTGAAGATTTATTGAGCAGAAGTAAATAGAAACTCTTTGTGGATTTCAGTTTTGCAGATGTAGAAAGCCTTCACATGAGGGTGAAGCCTGGAAAGTGAATGGACAATAATTGGTACCAGGGAACTGGGAGGCTGAATGAAACTCTCTGGTTCGAATTTGATGGTCAATAGCTTGTTTTCGCAGTTGTTGGAATTTTTGTGATGTTCTGTTGGTTTGTGTGTGTTTATACTTCTCCCTGTACCGAGAATGCTTTCTGTTCCATCTCAGTGTTCCCCGTCATCCTGAACTGTATCACTTTCCTCATGCTTTTGAAACTTAAAAGATTTCTGAAAATCCTTCATTCTCTGAGATCAAAAGCTTATGTAAACCTGGGTAAGTCAGCTGTACTGGGGCTGTTTGAGGTAATATTGGTTGACAATCCACCTCCCAGATCTCTTTCTTGCCTAAAGTGCCTGAGCCAGTGACTAAAGCAATGCTACAAATTTGATCAGTGTTCTTATTTTTCACCTAGGTCTTACCCCTGCTGCTTTACCCTTGATTCAGTTCTCCTCTGACCAATTCTTCTTAAGAAGTAGTGGCTGTTTTCTGATCCCACTGATCCCAAGTGGTTTCAAATTCACTTTTCTTTTTTTTTGAGAGAGTGATTTCTCTATATTTAAGTAGAAGTCAGCTTGAAGAAGGCAGTAGTGCTTCAGCTGGGTTAGAGATGAATAGATTTCCTTCTGAGCTCAATTAGCTCGTGCTCTTTAATTTCACTTGGAGCTATGACTATAATAACTGCAAAAAAAACCAAATTCCAAAGTTTTATGTGACCCTGAAACATATTTCTTTTTCAAGAACTGTGGCTTTAGGTTGGAACGATTGTTTGAAAAATGAATTGTGGATCTTCCCGATGTTGAGATGTTCCCAATTTGGATGCCCCTGTCTTACTTTAAACGGTCTCTTGGCTTCTATCTGCTGTTTTGCAGGTAGATGAGGAGCTGCTCCAAATGATTTATTTTCAAATATGGCCTTTTGTGGCTGGATTACATCTATCCCAAATTCATATGGTGATTTAGCCGAGGTAGAGCACTGGGTTGTGCTGCTGTGCCTGACTGTCAGCACTGTTCCTGCACAGAAAGCTCTGCCCACAGCTACAGCCTGACTGCACACTCTGTCATGGAGAAAGTTCAGGGAAAGACAGGCTTTCATTTGTGAAGCAAACAGAGAATCCTGTATGTTCATTTCAGCTGTTCCTGCAAGAGCAAAATAATCCCAGAAAATCGAAGAGGAATCAGAGGAGGCATCCTACTGCTCGCCCACTTCATGCCTATCAGTCAATTTGTGTGAGGAGAGAAATAATGTATGAAGAGTGTCTCTTCTGAAAAATATTTATGACATGCTCATTCCTGCTTGTTTCCTTGCTTTATTTCATTTTGTCATTGAAAGAAAAGGCTGACATATTCCTCTGTGGATGATCCCTGTAGGAATATCCAGGGTAGTCCCACTTATTAAGATTTTCATATTAATACCAAAAGTAATCAGCATGAAATTGCAGAAAGAAACCCACCCTTTCTTTTGGCAATAAAAATGGAGAATAAACAACTTCTATCCATCTTAAGCACATGATGGGTTAATCGCTCATGAAGTAATCATTATCTTGCAAATATGACTTACAGCTCAGGGGAAATGAAAAGTAAAATAAATACCATGCTGGTATTTTTCTTTATTATTGGAAGACGTTCCGTGGTGTCAATGCATGCAGAGAATGTTGGATAAGTGTTTAAAGAGATTAAGCTACTGTTTGGGAAGGATTTTCAGAGAAAACGGGAAAAGCTATTGCACAGTGTGCTACTTCATGTTTTAGAAGGTTATAAAAACTTACAGAATAGGTAACAAGACCAAATAAACAAATACTTTTATGCCTGCTGAACCCTGGGGGTGTTTGCTTAAATAAGAGAGACATAAGCATTTAATTTTTAATACAAATAAAATTTCTTTCAAGTAGCACTTTTTGTGACATAACAGCTGCAGATCATAGAAAAATATGGCTGAAGGAAGCTTTTCAGCTTTTTTTCCAGTTTATTGTTCACCTGTAAGAAAAGATCAACTAAACTATTTGTGATTAATATTTACTGTTTCTAAATGTCCTTTTTTAGCACCATCGCCCTATGTCTCTCCCCTGTTTTTTTTTTTCTCTTTTAAATTAAACTCTAAACCAGTTGACTGTACCAGGTTACAAACACATGATGATTTGGACATAAAAAGGGAAATTCGTGAGAATCTTAGAGAACTTTACATGGTAGGTCATGTATACAGTAGGAGTTCGACTTTTTAAAGTCTCTCTTAAGGGATATTTAGGGAAAAGAAGAAATGACTACTAGAAATGTCTACATTTTTATGCTGAACAATTTTTTGCTACAAACAAATGAACATTTCTAGCTGTGTGTAGCATCTGCCTTTGAAAAGGACAAGTCACTGAAAAAGTTTTATAAAATGAGTCTTCTTTGATCTTGGAAGGAAATAGGAATTGTGGCCAAGCCCGTTATTCTTTCAGTATCTCTCCCCATTTCCACCCCCCTTCCCCAGTCAAATCCATTTGGAAAACAGGTGAAATTAGCGGAGCTTGATAATACTGAAGAATTGTCTTAAGAAAATCATGTCTCTGCCCACCATTTGGGGTCTGCATGAGGAGCCAGGTGATGGGTGCAGCAGAAATTCTAACAAAGCCACAGAAGATCAGTGGAGATACAAGATGAAGGTGAGGGGAGTTCTGTGGGAATGGGACTTAGTAATGTTGGGTTTAAAAACAATGTCCTATTGTACTGAAATGGGCTCTGGGAGTGCCTGAAAAACATCACTAATGTGAGGAATAAAACAACAGAGCCATGCCACTTGAAGGCTACTTTAAATACTTGTCTCTGAAAGCAAAGTGCCTGTCAATCTTGGCATTAAAATCGGGCATTTCCTATTTGATGGGGTTTCTATGATTGTTAGCAATTGCACTGTGATGACCTGTATCCATCAGCACTCGGGGGAGTTCAATCAAGTGCAGTGAGCACTGGTAAGAGCCAGGGAGCCCCAGGTCAGTGCCAGTTTGTTACAGTATTAGAGAATGTCGTGGTGGGTGCAGTTTTATGGCAGAAAGAGTCGCAGAGTTAAGTAGGATAACATTACTGTGTCAGAATAGAGGCACAATAAATGCATAACAGCTGTTATTAGACACTGTAAGTATAAAATAAATCTGTTTCCAAGAACACCATTGTGAAGGAGAAAGGAGAGAGAGAATTATCCCTTGCTGGTAGCTTTTAGCATAGCGGGGTAAGCTGCTTTCCTCCTCCTTTCCGTTTCTCAGGAGCTCTCCAGAAAAGGGACTCTTGCACAGAGATTGTTAGCTTGGCAGGAAAAGCCAGGTGTCCAATTTTTGTTAAGTTTGTTTTTACTCGAGATTCAGTACACTGCATTTATGGCAAATAAACTGGTACTTACAGCTGATTTGCATAGTATTTGCTCTTGATAAAAATGTTGGTCTTGCCCAATGTTTTGGAACCTTCAGAAAACTGGAGGCAAAAGGGCTCCCAAGTTACTTATATGCCTCTGTCAGTCAATTGGTAAATTTTACTACTTTTCAATTGACATCTGTACATTTCAATATTTAGTTACTGCGCTGTTGCTCTTGGCCCATTGCCCTCTCTCGTTTCCAGAAACTGGATGTATGAACTTGCAGTAAACCTTTAAAGTGATTACCCTGGAAAGAACAGTGAGTTCTATGTGAAAAGGCATTGAAGTCAGTTCATGTGATGCACGCTTTTGGGTTCCCACTTCCCACAGGAGCACATCAGAAGACAAGGTACGTTATTAAGTTAACCAAGCACAAATTTGTCTTACAATTTTCCCATTCATTCAAATGGGACATGAATGTTTTGTTTCCTAATCAGCACAATTACCCTGGAGCTCATGTTGCAGTGTGTCACTACAATGACAGCAGCTCCCCCTGAATGACAACTCATATCTGTAGTGAAAAACGACAGGATTTGTAAACCAAGGTTGTTTAAAAAAAGACTCGGTTCTTGAGTGACTATTTCACAGTTAATCATTGCTGCATTTTACAATGCACCTTGAATATACCTATTTTAAAACGGATCTAACTGGTCTGCTGAAGGGGACTTTAATGGTGTATGACAGAATATTCTATTTCAGCACCCACTAACAGAATACTGTTGATGGTAATTAGAGGATTCTCAGAGGCATTCTCCACATTGTAAAATGTGCTCTAGCAAAAAAGTCAGTAGTGATGGGTGGCAGAGTTTGTAATGCTCACCTTGGTGGCAAACTCTCTTATCGTGCCTTTTGTTGTCACTTGGGCAGTTACTGTCACCAGCCTGTTCCTAATGGAGGCCTTATTTTTTTATATAGCAGAAGCCACCACTTGTCTCCCTGAATGTGCATTTGCGTGCAGTTCTGTTATACATATATATGTATATATAGATATATATATATATATAATTCCGTTTATCCTTAGGTTTCCCTAACGGCATCTGGCTTAACAAAAAAGGAGAAATGCGTATTTTACACTCAAAAACACAGGAAAGCAGTCTTGGACTGAAGGCTGACTGGGAAGCTCTCGTGTGGTTTTCATGTTCATGAATGTAGCCAGAAATCTGAATATAAATCGCTGTAAGGTGCGGTAAGTCTTTTAAACACAAGTTTTGGGACTTTAGTTTGTGTCTATGCAGTACATGGACTGTATTAATCTCAGATCTTGGGACAAGGGATTGACTCAGTAATGTTTGGATGGCCTCTATTTGTACTTGCAGACCGGGGAAAATACTGCAAAATATACCTCTAATTCTAAGAATTAAATGTGATGCCTCCTTCCAAAATGAGAAAAGTAACTGCCAACACCATAAGTGCTTCTGAACACTTCCAAAATGTTCAGGAAGTCTGCAAATTGTCAGAAAGTTTTAAGGTGTATTATGGCAGAAATCTTGACGTAAGTATGCTGCAGACATCAAAAAGACTAATGCTGGTGTCACGCTGATTTCATTTCCCTTTTGTTGTATAAATATACACATAGTGCTTTAAAAATATTAGAGGTGATCTGAAGTGGTTCATAAAACCTTGCTGGTTTGCAAATCACCACGATATTTTAACTGCATTGCCTGGTTATGAGTTAGTGTCTGCAGGCACCTTGCATTATATTATACCTTGGAATTGCATCTGAAAGTTGTGGATCTGCAATATTGATCCAGAAACTTGGTATTTCAGCTTTGAAGGAAAAGAGCAACTTCTATGTTGGATCTGTGGTGTGAAATTCCACTCATGGTGCCTTCAACAGCTTCTCCTTTGTTTAAAAAATGCTGATGATTTCTTCTTTCCACTGCACTTCAGTGGAAGAAGCTTTTTTTAGGCTCTTTACTTTCAGCTTTGCCTCTGAGGTTCTTCTCTAGTGAATCATGCCACATCTTTTTGGTACCAAAACCCAGAGACTTTGAAAGGAGCACTGCTTCCTAGTGCATACATTTATACATTTTATTCACTATATATAGACATTCATGGTTGGTAAATATTTGGTATGTTGGCAGTTAAAGAATGTTTCTCTGGAAAGGTTGACTGAAACTGGCGATGACTTTGAATTTCAAGTAATTAAATGATAGTCAAATAATTTCACAAACATTAAATAATCTTAATGAATAAAAAAAATTCTAATATTCAGCAGTTAATGACCAAGAAAATTTGTTTCCAGCAGTTTAAAGGCCTTTAAAATATTTCAACATTTTACAGTATTAATGCTTAAATTATATTACTTAGGATAATAATAGGACATTTAACTTGCATTTCTGTTACTTGCATGCCTGTAAGATTTCCCCCAGACATTTGGCATGGGACAGCTGAGTGTGCCTAATTACCATTCTCAAGATCCAGTAACTCATTTTCCCCCACCCCCATGCTATATTTACCTTTCATGTGATGGGTTATAAAAACTCTTCTTCTGAGGGCTCAGCGATCCATGTTTCAGCAGGGTGGGTTCAAAATGTTCTGCAGTCATAGATAGTCTTGCCTGGGCGTTTTACATAAAGCACAGCCAAGTTTATGTAACAGAAACAGAGCATGAGACGTATGGCAAACAGTGTTTGTGATCTTTCTGCTCCCAAACTCTGCTACCTGAAACTTGGTTCGTTTTGGTTTGTTTCTGTTTTGTGCTCCCTAATTAACATTTCCCCTGTGTCCTAGCATAGCTGGATACAAGTAGTGGTGAGTCCAGCAGTTATTGGAACCACTTTTAAAGCATTTCTTAGAATTTCTGACATGATGAGACTAGATGACAAAACATGTAATGAAATACTGTACCTTCAGAGAAATGTGAAGTTGGTGTCGTGTAACACTTGTTTGATGATAGATAAGCTAATGTAATTGCATGAAATAAATGTCATCACCTGCATGAAGATAAATCGCTTTTCCTGCACTAGTATGCTTTTGCACATAAAATGCTGCCATTTTACCAGTTGTCCCCATTTTTTGCCAAATAAATTTTATAATGGCCATAAAAGAAAAGTGTGATATGTCTACTTAAGTGTTAGTGTTAACAGAAGGCATTTCTGTGGTTCTATATAATTGAAATCAATGACATTGTTACCTGAAAAGTTGTTTTGGAGCACTGTTACTTGACAGAAATGTTGTTTATTTCCATTCCCTGACATATCTAAAAGTCAAAATGTGTAGAATCAGATGCACATGCATTATTAGCATGTGGGTGGCTGGAATTTTATAGTCGTAATGCTACCTTTTGCCATAAATACCTGAAATGGAGATCTGATGTGTTATCCTGGCAGACCGGGGCGTGAGGCTGTCGCCTGGAAGGGTGGCAGTGTGTGAGTGGAAATGTCAGCTCATTCTGTCCTGGTGACAGCACTGCCAGGGCACAGGGATTTGCCAGGAGAAAAGTGTCCATAGCATATTTTTGGTATAAAAGAAAGGTCAAAGAGTATTATCAAAAGAATTTAAAAATATTAGAGCAGTTTCAGAGTTTTTTTATTCTGAATTGGAAAGTATTTCCCCTCATGCACATGTACAGGGGATAAAGTGAAGATTTATATTGTAAATATGAAAATTGCTGAGAATTCTGGGCTAAGATGAGTTAACTGCCAGGCAACTACTTCACATCATATTTGCTGAGTTGATTTGGGGTCCAAAACCAGTTATCTGAAATTTTTACCGCAGGTGTAGTGAATGGTCTGCATTTCATCTGACACACTGATCTCCCAGACTTAATGAAAGCAACATTTCTAACACTTCAGTGAGCAAATCCAATAAGTATTCAGATGAAGAATTCAATTACTTTCATTTTTGCTAAGTACTAGCTATCTTGGACATATTTGGACAGCTCCTTACTCTTGTTACTCCTATTTTGCGGAGAAATGCTTCTCATTTTGCTTTTTGTAGCTAATATTAATTTAACAGATTATAGTTGGTGGCATTGGAAAATGGCTTTTTTTCCTCTAGGTCTCTTACTGTAACTTTCCCCCTGTGAAACACCAGGAAAAACATCACTTCTCTTACAGTGTCTTGTGGAAATGTCTGAATGTCTGGGTGTGGGACACACTGTGTTTGGTAATGACAGGAGTGGGTCCAGCACAAGGGCAGCAGTTTATTCCGCCATGTGATTATTCCCAGTTGTGGCAGTAAATAAGTAATGCAGTTATTGATGAGCACTAATTAGAGCAGTGACAGCTGCACACTGTGTGTCCTGTGCTGCTGTGTCACTGCCAGCCTGTCTGGGTGTGGTGGTAGGGCCTCCCTGCAGATGTTGTTTCAGATGACTTCCATCCTCACGACTGGCACATCCCCAAAGGAATTACGGGGGTCTTCTCAAACGAGTGAAATCAGCTTCTGTAGAAATCTCAAGGGGCTTGGTGGCACTTTCTGGGCAGTCAGGCTTGGAAAACTTTTCCCTGCCTGCACAGCACTGATTGTCCTCTATAAACACGTCAGGAGTGCCCTCAGCAGGGCCTGATCGTGTGCGATAAGGAACAGAGAACACACTTGGTTTTTAAGCTGCATATGCTTTTTAATTTCCCCCATAAGGAGATCTGTGTGAATGTGATTTCACACAGCTCGCTGGATTGCAACCCAAACCGTATTTGAATATTTGTGTTCCTGTAGCTGAAGGGGTCATCGCTGATGTACTGGGACCCAGTAAGCACTCCACTTAATGATGCAGAGCTTTCTGGCTTGGCTGGAAAGAGATGTTTCTATTCCCGCAGGAATACAATTCCACTGCCTGGCCGCTGATAGTCAGTAGAACATTGCCACCCTTTGGCCATAAAGCAAAGGCACACGGGGAGGGAAGCACGTTACACGGGTTGGGGATGCTGCAGCAAAACTATTTAGGAGAATATTCATTTGTAATGTAACTGCTCGGCAATGGGAGCCCAGTTGGGTGGAGGTTGTAGGCATCATTTGCTTTGATTTAGTGTATTTCATACCACGGTGATGTGTTTAGAGAGAATATATTATGCTACGTACTAATTATGTTTTCCTGAGAACTGAATTGCATATGCATTGTGAAGATAGGATGAAGGCTACCATGGTTACCATTGTGCACCCAGGAACTTATTTTATACAGTGCCAATTAATCTGAGGTAATGCTTGAGAGAGAAGAACATTGAATAAGAAATGCTAATGTCTCAGCTGAAAGATGGAAGTTAGATAGAAAAGCACAGCTTTTATTGAAAATTATATGTCAGGGTCAGCATTTATAAATAAATCCACCTGTAGAACTAAAACCAACAATTCTGTCTTACATTAAAAACCCTGTATCTCTCTAGGCCTCCTTGACACACAGGACACTGCTGCTTTACCAAGGATATTCTCTCAATAGAAGTTTTTCCCTTCTCATGATTTTTAACAGCATATTCCTGCAGTCGAGACTATAATTGGGGATTATTGCTATGTCAGAAAGAGAGAGCATTTGCAGGATGCAAAGACATCTAAACCTTGTGCAGGTGTTACAGTTGCTGGGGACAAATCTTGTGCTTCTGGCCAAAGGCTCCCAGATGGTGAGGACTGAGCGTGGCACAGCTCTGGCTCCTCCCTGGTCCTGGCAGCTCCGTTTGGCTCTCGGAATGTTGCTGATGTGGCTGTTTAGTCGCCTCTGCGTGTTTGCATGGCCAGGTTCTGGTGGCAAGGGGGACTCAGGGGTGGCTGCTGTGAGAAGCTGCTGGAAGCTTCCCCCACGCCCGGCAGAGCCAAAGCTCCAGCGTGGAGCTGCTGCTGGATGTGGCTGAACCCACCTGGGACAGTGGCAGCACCTCTGGGCTGATGTGGGTGAGCAGTGACAAAGTTTCTGCACAGGAGCAGCTGCAGCCAGGGAGGAGAGGGAAAAGCAGCCCTGCAGAGCCCAGGGCAGTGCAGAAGGAGGGGCAGGAGCTGCTCCAGGCTCCGGAGCAGGGGTTCCCCTGCAGCCCGAGCTGCAGCCCATGCAGAGGCAGCTGGGATCCATCTGCAGCCCCTGCAGGAGCCCACACTGAGCAGGGGGGTTCCTGAGACAAGCTGTGTCCCCAGGGAAGCCCACACTGGAGCAGGTTTGCTGGCAGGGTCTGTGGCCCTGTGGGGTACCCACACTGGGGCAGCCTGTTCCTGAAGGACTGCATCCCATGGAAATGGACCCACGCTGGAGCAGTTTGTGAACAGCTGCAGCCCATGGAAAAAGCTCAGTATTGGAGCAGTTCTTCTGATCATTAAATTTATTTTTACCATGTTGCAAAATGTGTGTGACACTGAACGTTTAATCTTTAGAAGAAATCCTTCCATTCCTTTTGATTCACTACAATGCATGACCAGTTGGATTGGAGTTAACTCGGCTGATGTTCCCCTGAGACAGATGAGGGAATCCTGGTATTATGCATTCTGCTGGCTGAGCAGCATCACATTCTGTGGGACTGGCAATTTTTGGCAAAAGAGTAACGGTAGCAGACAGCTGGGAGGCAGCAACTTCGGCTCCCACAGATGTCCCAGCAGTGAATAGCTGCTCAAGGCAGCAGCTTTGATATTTAAGTGATAGAATGTTTATCTTACTGGAAATTTAGCTACTAAAATGCATTGGTACCTTTGTCCAAATGTTCTTCATTAAACGTAGTCCATTGGCTTATGTGACCTGTAAGTATATTATTACTGTCTTTCATTAAAAGCTGATTTGCTAAGCATAGTAAAGCATGCCAATGAAAATAAAAGTAAAGCTTTTGCAACAAAATCCCTTGTTAAAAGAGAATATTTCTTCTAAAGAAAATATTTGCTAGCCAAATATTTTGGAAAATGATCAGCTGCTGATTCAGATCCTATGTATTAAACTTTCTGTTGAACTAAAAAAGAGATGCACAGATGTGTAACAAAGAATCAAGGGCATTTCTCCATCTCTGCCGAAGCAATTTCATGTATAATAATCAAATTCTTGGCAGGAATATTTCTGCAACCTGTGTCAGTGGAGCATGTATGAGCTTAGAAAGGAAGTTTATATAATTATCTCATTATCTAATTTCGATAATAAAATAATTGAGTTGCCTAAATGCCTATCAGTGGAAAACCAATGGAAATGGTAGATCTGGAGATGAGAATAGAAACCTCAACTTGTCAGTCTGATGGAATCTGCCTGATCTCTGAACTACTGTTCTTCCTGTGAGAAATGTTTGCTTTCTATTAGTTTTTGTTAGAGTGCTAATAAAACGTTAGAATGAGTGATTTGCTTTTCTCATTATTAACCCCCTTTGCAGCTCTCCCTTTATCTCTGGAAGCAGCAAAGTTGACTTGTGAAGCCAACACTGCCCCTGACCAGATAAATAAGCAGCTGAGGGCTCCAGGCAGGGCAGTGGCTGCCTTTGCTTGCAGGGCAGTTTTGGCAGGAGCAGATTTTGGATATGGATACATCAGGCAAGGTGGGTGAGGCATCCTGAGAGCATCTGGTTCTCTGGATGGATGGACACACAGATGGAGGAGTTCTGAGTGACTGAACAGCACCGGGGTTATTCAGCAAGCTGGCGCAGATTTGTTTCTCTGTGAGGAAGCCTGCAGTGGAGCTGGAGGCCATTCCAGCTGAAAACCTGGAACTGGGAGGATGGAAGGTGGTAGGGAAATACAAAGAATGCTATATTAATTAATATTAATTTTAGAAGATTAGCTTTTAAATTAAAATCTTAAGTCGTTATAGAGGGACTTTATACATCAGGAAGAAGTAGGACATGGTATAAAAGCACCTTGCTTCATTTGCAATGCAAATGAAAACATGCAAAATGGTTTTTTGCAATTTACGATACTCTTAGAAATTAGGACTCATCCTACAGGCAAAAATCATTACAGTAGGACCAAAAAAAAATTGTTTGCTTGACAATAGCTGTCACAGGATAGTGTCTGCTAAATTATATTCAAATTGATGAAATTTATTGATTATTTACCTGTTGAATAGCACATGGAATTATCCTTGTGAAGGAGGCTAACCATTACTTCTAATGGCATTAGCTTATCACTCCTACCTCTTCTGCTTTCCCAATTTATAAATTCCCTGATTTTTGGCAACTTTTTGGTTTTGTACTTGGGCTGTATAATTTAGAATCATAAATAGCTGAGACTGGCAAGCAATGTGTGACTGATAATGTATCCAGCAGTTTCTTTTATGTTCTGGAGTAATTGTAAACAAGAATAAAACTGATTATTTCAGCAAACAGTCACAAAAACTGGTTTTAATTTTAGATTTTTCTCTACAGCCAATAGAAAGAGGATGGTACTTTGTATTGGTTAATCTTTGCTGAGGATGGAAGGAGCCAAGAACTACCGTAACTTCACTTACGAAGGATTCCCATGGATGTGTTGTGTAGCACATTGTGGGGCTGTGGAAAAAGAGCTGGATTTGTGTGTTGCCTGCGAGCTCATCCCCTCACTGCTGAGCACTTTGTTTATCCACTCTCCAGGAAAGATGCACTTTGTTGTCATGTTTGATTGTTAAGAGGTTTTATGAGTTTTCTTGAGGCTTAACTCCATTTGGAATGACTTCAAGGTTGTTCCTTCCTCAAGGCAGAAGCATCAAGGCTCTCCTGCTCTCACTGAAGCGTGTGTAACATAGAGCAAGTCAGTGCTGCCAGTGAACTCAATTCTTCAGAGTGCGAGGAAGGAGAGTCCCAGCGAGCAGAGTTTTGCTCATTTACTCCCCGCAGAGAAATGGCATTTGTTCACAACATTTTCTCTTGAGAGGACCAGTTATTGGTTTATGTCACAAGCAGTCTACCATTCCTCAGTGATTTATTCCTCCAGGCATACACGGATCCCTTTCAATACTCAGTGATCCAAATTTCACTCTTATTGATTGCAGGAGTGTGTGGTGGCTGTGAGAACAGATATTGTTCTTGAGTATATGTTCAAGTGCATCTGGTTTTCTTTCTGGTGCAGTGCTGCGAGGTGTGGTGTGTGTGTGTATAAACATACATGTGCTTATAGGGATAAAAGGCTTCAGTAGCCTTTTGTGTTTGTTAGCTGACCCTAATTCTAGCCAGGCCTCTGCCACTGGTACAGAGTCTGTCAGGATAACCAGAATAGCAATAGATAATCAGAATGGCAAAAGTTCCCCTTCCTCCTTTCCCTACTGCAGCTGGTTTGAGGGTAAGTAGCAGACAGTATACATAAATAATAGACAATATTATATTAGCCTATATATTATTATGTGTAGGTTAACTTTTTTGTTGCATTGAGGGTGATTAAAACCACCGAATTTGAGACAGAAAGCAAAAAATAAGACTGAGAAAGTGATGTTAAAATTTGATGGTAAGCATGTGGATACCTCCCCAAATCCCTTACAGCCCTGTAACTGGATTTCTCTGGTGACATTACATTTGTTTCACTCCTGGAATAAAACCCGTGTTTTCTCTTCTGAGTGAAGTTTTAGCATTTCTGCTCTTTGTTGCTTTCTGAAGGAGCCATCTGGAGATGACCTGGATAAGAATGCAGTAAAACAGTTGAATGCTGGGGTAGCTGTTGTGGTGAGCAAACCCTGTGAGCTTGGCTTTGGGCCAAGGGTCACTTCAGTGTCTGGAGCACACACAGGGTGCCACAGTCACCTGGGACTCAGCCCTGCCTGGGACTGGTGCTGGTACTTCTGAGGCCCTTCTCCATTGCAATACAGCTTTGCCAGGCTTGAGCGTGAGGGGGAAAATAAATAATTCAAAAATAATCAAAAAGAATGAGAAGGTGACCCACTGATGAACTTAGTCCAGCCCGGACTCATTGGTTTTTTAGCCTTGCTGGTTAAATTTACTAAGCCAACAGTTCTGGTGCTTTACACAGTACATTAAACAGCTTAATCATACTGTCCTCTCTCGCATTCATAAATTTAGCGTTTGTATTCCTCAAGCAGCTGTTTTCTTCTCTTGCTCTACTTTAGTTCTTCTTCAGAATACAAATTCCAGCTCATTTCCATTTTTTCCAGACCTAACACTTTAAAGTTTTGTTCTACTGTTTGGTTTTTAACCCTTTAGACCAAAAATTGAGTGGTTTGAGGACCACTCTTTTATTTTTCAAACAAAATATTCCTTTGCTGTTAAATATTTCCCAGTATTCTTGATCATCCTTCTGGAAGGAGGGTCTTCTGGGACAGTATCTGAGACAGAAGAGCTTGTTCCTCTTCTTGAATTTGACTTGATGGCTTTCATGCAGAACTAATTGCCATGTTTTCACAGGTAAGCCCTCATTCTGGATGCACTTCAGTTTTTACACATCAAAGAATAAAACAGACTTTAGAGATGGAACTTTCAAGATGGAAATTAATAGGGTCTGTGCTTTGTCCTTCAGAAAACCTCAGACCAAAAGTATTCTGAATTTGGCAGTTGAAAATTTTGGTAATAGTGGCAGATACTGATAACGCCCCTTCCCTTCTCCCCTCTTAGCTACAGGTTGAACTCCTGCACAGTGAACTCTGCTACTCTTTAAAATCTGAAAAAGATTGTTCAAAGGTGGTAAGTTTAAATATCAGGCTTAGATCTAACGATTTAAAATGAATATTGTTTATCCAGATTTATTTTTTTTTTTAAATTAAACTCTGGACTTGTAAATTCTGTCAAGGCTGGGAGTACACAAAGAGATCAGATGTGCCCTGGGTGACCCAGCTGACCAAAGGGATATCCCAGACCATGGCATCATGCTCAGCAATGAAATCTCAGAGCAAGGAGGAAGGGAGGACACTCAGTTCTGTCATTTGCCTTCCCAGGTCACTGGTACATTGATGGAGCCCTGCTTTGCAGAGCAGGGTTTGGGAGGCCTCACCTGATCCATCTGGAAGTGTCATTCCAAGGACCCTTGTGACAAATTCTTGTTGCCACCCAGGCAGCCCCCAACCCTCCTGGGAGAGATTCAGTTCCAGCAGGTAGGTGTTACCATGC
Organism: Falcunculus frontatus; assembly: GCA_013398115.1. NCBI lineage: Eukaryota > Metazoa > Chordata > Aves > Passeriformes > Falcunculus > Falcunculus frontatus. The sequence continues at coordinate 1,272,837 of VZRV01005205.1, forward strand.
CAAGATGATGATTAGTTTTATTTTCGTTATTCCCTTTAACAAGCGGTGTCTGTGCAGTGAGGGGTGAGGACAAGCTGCAGCATTTCACAGGTTAGAGGTGAATGTTGTACTCCCCTTTTGCTTTAACCCACTGCAGAAGCAAACTGCAAACTGCTGATAGCCCTTGAGACTTTGTGTTTCTTCTGTGCTTCAGCGGATGGTGTGTGACAATGTCTGCAAGTGCAGGAAGGAGCCATTTAGGAAGAATTGCTTGTAGGTTTTTGTTTTAAACACAGTCTTCCAGGAGTTTTGCATGCTATGGCTGGGCCACAACATCATTTGAGCACTGTGGAAATTAACACAATGTGCCCCACAAAGACTTTAAGGAAGCTTCGTTCTACCATTGCTAAGGCTTGAGGAAAAAACTTCTGCAAACGCTACAGGATACTGCAAATGGCAGCACTGGAATCTATTTTATTTCAGCTGACTGCCTTCTAGGGCTCTCCTGTTATTTTTCTTCACATCCTGCTTTTGTGGCCCACACAAAGGGATGTGTATGTTTCGTTTATTGCCTTGACTGTGCCAGCAAACATGCAGAGTAAGAGTGACTGATGCTCTGTGAGCTTTCTTATCTTTCATGATATGATTTCTCTAACAGCCATTCCAACTCTTTTCCCTACATATTTTTGGCGCTGAATGCAATTCATCATTTCACATCTTTTTTCTTACTGCCTTCTCTGCATTTTCTACTTTTTCTGGCTTAGAGGACAGCGGAGTTGTAACAATCATTGTTAAGAAAAGGAAGGGAAATGAGAGCTTTTATTATTATTAATACAAGGCTATTTTATCACAGCAGATATTAGCAGACCTTTTACTAGAAACATACATTTTCTTTTATCAGGTCATTATTAGGGAAATCTTTGGGTGTGAGAGTCTTTCTCCCATTGTGCCTCCTGCCCTCCCTCCAAAATCCAAAAATTGAGAGGCATCATGCATGAATAAGTCACGGAGAATGTTTTTATTCTGGTGCAAAAAGGACCATACTTGGAAACAAGTGGCTGATCTGTATTTCATTCTGCTAATTCCTTGTTTCCTGTGCTGAGAATTCCCTTTAGATTGGAAGGGTTTGGTGCTGGCTCTTGACTGAACCACTTGAAGGCCTCCATCAAACTTTGCACCTCATAGGAATTATCAGGTTTTTCCCCTGAATTATGCTGTTGAAGTTTAACTAATTGTGTTATGCTACCTATGGATCAAAATTTTAACAGGGCTGAACTGATGCAGAGGTTGTTAGAGAGGAAGAGTGATGATGTTTACACTGAGGAGGTTAAAAGGCCCAGCTTCCAATTATAAAGGCATTTCACTGCCTTAGGAGGTCAGTACCTGGGTAAGGAAGTTACAGCAAGGACTGTCAGTGGGAAGGAGTGGGTTGAAATGATTTTTATGGAAGGCACTCAGCAGGTCAGCAGTAGAGTGAGTAATAAATTTCAGGTCTTGTGAGTCTCAGCCCAATGTCTTGGCACCAAATTCTGCCGCTCTAGAAATCTCCAACTCCTGAACAGACCAGAAGGTAAAAGTTGGGCTGCACACACAGTGCCAGGTGACAATAGATAAAAAACCCCAAACCAACATTGTATTAAACCTAATTAAACTCCACTTATCTCTGATCATGAAAGAAAAAAATCCATGGAAGGTGAAATGTCAGCTGCACCAGCATTTTATTATCTCTTGTGAAATAAACACATTTGGAACCCAGAGTGATGGCAGAGCTGTAAGCATCCATGACAGCAGTGGAAGTCTGTCCTACACTCGAGGGCTGGGCTGGGAGGGCTGATTCTGCAGCCTTCTCTCAGCTTTCATAGTTCTGAACATTTTTTAATGTTAAGTCTTTCTTTAATTAGGAAATGTTGCCTATTGTGGGGTTTTTTTTGTTTCTTGTTTTTTTTTTTCTTTAAAATGTCTCTATTCTTTGTTTCAAAAACATCCCATTATCTTTTCAAACAAAGTTTTTGTGCTTTTATTTTTCCCTTTGCCGCTTGTAAATCTGGAGTAGGGTGTTTTGTGCTGTAAATGGTCAGAAACCAAAACCATAACTTGTGATTGTATTACTCAAACAATTCATAAAAAAACACCTTAAAGTTATAAAAATAGTTTCAAATATCTCTCTTCATTTATGCAAGATTTATATACATGGTCACTAAAATAACTGAAAAATCAGCTAAAATTATTGTTCCTTGTTACAGATTTACAGCACAATGGGTAGAAAAGCTTCCAGAAGTGCTTGGGGAAAAGATCTGGCCCAGGCTGTGTAGATTGAGAGTCTAATACAACACGTGGGAAAGCCTGTCTAGCTTTTATTAATGCCATCTTCTCACTTAGTCGTTGTTCCCTCCCAGAAAGCCAATCTGTAAGCGTGGAGAGACAACTGCAAAGCAATTTGCAGCTGGCTGTCAGGCTGTGGAGAAGCATCCTGAGTATCTAAGGCTGATATGGGAAAAAATATCCTAAAATCACTTCTACTACACCACCAAGATCGTAGGACACTTCACAAGCAGACCAAGATAAAAAATATTCAGTGGTAGCTTAGACTGCTCAAAAACTTTTTAATTGGACTTGAGATACATTTTTGTTACTTTGTCTTGCTGACAGAGCTCAGAAGTGCAGCAATGTTTTCAGGTTTCAAGAGGAAGATGTCCTGCATAGATGCATAGATGGGACATACAGATTTAAATTCAGACACTTCCTACGTAATAAAACCACACACAAGTGTAGGGACATGACAAGTGTTGAAATACATCCCCAGTAATACCATAGATGATTATATTTGGCACCTGGTGTAGAACATACCTATGAAGCAGGAATTACCATCTAAATGGCTAAAACTCCCACCGAGATGATGGAATGTATTTATTAGGTGGCTGACAAGCTGATAACAAAGACTGATAGAACTGCAGCTCTGTGTTTGTCAGGTTAAAATAACAATACTCTATAAACTGTGCACACGAACAGGAGGCTCAGCTGTTGCACTGGGTGCACTTGCTGCAATCTCCTCGTCTTTATCTTGACCCCTGAACTTTCTTGGTCCTGTTCTTCCCATTTATCCCCCTCTGGTCCAGCTGAGGGGAAAGTTAAGTGAGCCAGGAGCCAGGTGGGAGTTTGGCCATCATCCAAGGCTGACCAACCACACCTATAGACAATTAAGAGGCAAAACTGCATCCCAAATTAGACTCTGAAGGGAATGAAGTGATAAATGCCTGAAAATGAGAGCTTCCCTTCTAGAAAAGGTGGATTGTTGGGGGATTTTTGTTTCACTGGTTAGTTGTTGTTTGATTTTTAGCAAAGAACAGGTATAAATGACATGTCCTGGCATGAATTTACACTGGAAACTGCTTCTTTAGCTGTTAGACAGTGAGGAAGCAGCATTACCTCTGAGGAAAATGAATCAGATGAAATTCATTAATTTAAAGGAAGATGCATCACTTAATGGAGGTTTATACAACACAGTGGCCTCCAGCAGTGCAGAGCTGCTTTGGGTGATGCAGGGAGTCCTGTCAGTGCCTGTGTCTGCAAGGATTATGTAGAAATTCCTCCTCAGCTGTGAGTTTACAGTGTGATGTATTGCCAGGCTCCTGAGGAGACTCTGTTTATTTTGGTGGTGCTTATAGGCACGTGCAATGCCATCTATCCTGAGATTGTTCTTGGCCAAATGTTGAATCTCTCAGGTATTTATTTGTGTTTTCTTGGTACATTTTGCTTTCCTGTGGTGAATGGCTCGAGCTGTGTGACACAGAGCTTGCCCCAAGTGGAGGTTGCTGCCATGAGCTGGTGGTACAGATTCTCCTTTTCCCCTGCTCCCAAGGAAATTTGATGCAGCAGCTGAGGCTGAAGCCTGGGAGGTCACTGCTGTGACCAAGCGACCTGGATGGCACATTTCAGTGGGAAAAGGTGGTGCTCAAAGGCAGGGAGAATGTCTGGAGTATGTCCTTTTGTTTACTCAATCGGGAAGAAACTCCTGAACTCTGAAGAAACAGGAAATTAAAAAGAGCTTTCTTGTACTGTTTTTATTCCACAGGGCTTGGAGCATGTGAGGCCCGGTGCAATTCTAGGAATATAAGGAGATATGGACTAATACAGCAGCTGCTGTTTTATTCTTCAGTATTTTGTCTCAGCTGCTGGTAGAGAAGGGGTCCAGGTACAATTTACTATTTTCTTATTTCTGTTGTGCTAGAAATTGCTCAACCCAACACTGTATACGTAAACACACCTTGCACACAAAAAAGACAACTTTTGTTTCCGACACAGGACTTGTACTGTCTTTTGTCACAACTTCTGGAATTAATCAGATTGGAACATTTGTTAAGATACCTAATCTGGATATTTTTCAAAGTAAAACAAGGAAATCCAATTTTCTTAATGTTGTGTGTCAGCTACACTTTTAAGAATAGGAATTTAGTGTTTTTCTTACATATAAAACAGACTGGCAAAATATGAATAATGGAAATAGAGCACAGCTTTGCGTGGCTGTAGCCCTTGTATGTACCTAAGGATGCTCACAGGCAGTCCTTGGCCACCAGGCTAAGCAAGACAATTTCAGGATGTATCCTAATTCAGGAAGGTCTCGAAGAAGGGCTGGTGTATCCCATGCACACCTCTAGAGTCCCCCAGAAGGGCACTTCTGATGAATTCTCTTCTGTTTTCTCCTCTGTCTTCCCGTGGGAAATAATTGTGGCTTGGTTCTTTCTTCTGCCACGTGGGAAAACCACAAACCAGTCCTCAGGTTTGCCAGATAACTGTTGAAGTGAGTATAAAGAAAAAAGGCTGGCTGCTCTTGTAAACAAATGTGAAAGGAGTGACAGAGCCATGAAACTGCTCCTCTGTCATCAGACTGGCATGAAAAGAGATGGAGATTTTTACACATTTGCTCTCAAAATCTAAGTGGTCCTCTGAGAATTTTAAAATAATGTCATAAATACACTGTGCTTTAATTAATTATGCCTGCATCTATAGTTCCCAAAGCTTTCTAGTTACACAGAAAAAACACCTGTGGCTGAAAATAATACTAAGGTTTCACAAAAACAGTGGTTGATCAATAGTGCTGCAAGGATAGTGAGTGTGTAATCATATATGCACAATCCTGTGCTTATGTCTGAAAAGTCCATAGGCAAACCCTCGGCCAGATCTTTATCCAAGATAAGTTTCATAAAAAAGTGACAATTTATTAAAAGGTTTTAAGAAAAGGTCAGGTTCTGATAAAGCTTCAGAAGCGAAGTTATTTTCGGTCCAGCATGATTACCTGATAATGAGAGACCCAGCAGGCTGGGTTTTATGGCATTCATTAAGGGGTGAGAGAAGAAAGATCTTAGGTCTGATTTAATGGCTATTCCTGTCTTCTCCCTTAGAAAACCTCAGGTTAGCAGAAACTGAGAAAGTGAGGAGAAAAATGAAATTGTTTTTGCATAGATATCTTTCATCAAGAAACTTTTTACAAGGGCATACAGTGCCAGGACAAGAGGGAATGGCTTCAAACTGACAAAAGAGTAAGTTGGAAATAGACATTAGGAAAAAGTCTCCCTTGTGAGGGTGGTGAGGCCTTGGCACAGGTTTCCCTGTGAAGAACTGTGAAGTGCCCAAGGCCAGGTTGGATGGGGCTTGGAGCAGCCTGGGACAGTGGAAGGTGTCCCTGCCATGGCAGGGGTGGCACTGGGTGGGCTTTAAGGTCCCTTCCAACCCAAACTATTCTGTGATTCTGACTCCAGTGACAGTTTTACCCTCACTTCTCTCACTACCTCAGTTACTTTACAGCAGTTTTATTTGCAGTATTTCCTCTTTCCCACTGAATGTACAGGGAAGTGCCCAGCAAGGACAAAGATCCCTGACCCTGAAATAGCCACACATGTCAGTCTTAGGTGGCAGCTCCCTTCTGTATTAACTGTAAAATCCTCCCCCTCCTCTTTCTTGGTTCATTCTGTCCAAACAGATTTGCTCTCTACATGCTGAAGTTGGCAGTTCTGAACGCTCTCAAACTTCTCTTGTGGAGTCAAAAGTAAAATCCTCTGCCTTTGTATGTCACTACAGAAATGCTGTTTGAGAGCGGAGAGAGCAGAATTGTTTCATTAAGAATGCAGTCTGAGCACCAGCACAGAGTGGCTCGTTAGACCACTGCAGCAATGAACTGCTCTCCGAGGCAACAGGCAAATAATACATTCAGATATAGATTTTTCTCTTCTTTCATCTTTCTTAGATATCTTCATTTTCAGAGAGAAACATGTAATGCCTTTACACTGATAAAAGTCAAAGCAAAAATATTGGTAAAAGCACTCCGTGATGTTTGAAAGCTCCTACTGCAGCTTGCCAGGGCTGAGTTTCTGTCAGGTGTCTCTGTGTATTTGATTTCTGCCTTTAGCAGCTGTTTCAAGTCAAAGAGGCCTTGACTTGTATAATTTAGTGCTGATTTGTAACTGGGATACATATGTGTTCAAATAAACACAACATCCAATTCAGAGGTCATAATTACCCTGTGCTCAGCCTCCCAATTACAGAGCTGAGTCTCATTTACATGCAGCACAGCTACCAGTGCTCCATCTTTTGCTAGAGACAAGAAGGTGCCCTTATGTTTAAAATACATCTCTGATTTGCCTTTGAAGAAACAAATTAAACCAACTTTGCACTATAAATGCCATACAGTGTTTGCATCACAAGGATAAATGTTGATAGGGAATATCTTAGGAGGTGTGTTAGGAGCTGAACAATGAAAAAAATTCCACGTGGAGATTCTGAAAAATATCCAGGAGAGAGATGTAATAGATTGTTTTCACAAAGGTGGCAGGGAGACCATAATGATGTGTTTCTTCTTAGGGGAGAGGAGAAATGAAGGCCATGACAAAACCAGAGCCAGGAGCACACACTGTCAGTTTTTGTAGGTATTTCCAGACTTCATTAGAATACAAAGAAAGGCAAATAACTGAAAGCTGTGCTGACAGAGTTATAGAAGTTTGTGAAATTGTCATTATCAAAACTCATGTAGGTCTCCAGCCATGGTGGGGACAATTATGAATTCATAATATTTTGCATCAGTGCAAAATAGTGAATGAAGCAGTGAATTGCAACACACATTTAGAGGCAAACACTATCAAAAAGGTGTTGGACTTTCAGAATTTTAAAAATGCTCACGGGCAGTGTAACTGATGGATAGACGCAATCTAGTTCTTTTTATAATGAGCTTAAAAGGTTTTTTAATCCCTTACTGGTGCTGCTTCATTCTTTCCTTCCCCTTCTCGTATGTCTCAAACGAAAATACCACATGAAAGAAATTTAGGTGTACATTTCTAAACCATGTAACGGAATAGCTGCAAAGGACTTTAAGGACCTCAACTTCTATTTTTTGAATACCCAGATGATGGAGACATACACTACATCAAGTCAGACTTCACAACCTTTGTCCATCTCAGGAAAACAAGAAATCCTTTCAGAATATTAAGTGGGCTTTGGCTGCAGTGAGGTTTGGCAAGTGTTCCTGACTGCCACAGCACATTTGTAGCTAAACTGACAGTGCAGATTCTCTAAACATCCAAGCACAGCCAGGTTTATCACATTCTGCTTCTTGATGTTTGTAAATTAGTCTTGCTTCTCTCTAATAAAAATCCTTGTAGCAGAACCAAGTGTTCAGCAAATCTGTGACAGGAGACACTATTATTTTGGAAGCACAGCTATTTTTCTTCAAATTAACTTGTTGACAAGAGGAAAACCATGCTGGAGTCACTCTGAATGTTTCCTGCTACATGACAAAAAAAGCCTACTCGATCACTTGCAATTTTAACGTGCTGTGCTTTTGTGGGGAAAAGAACTTTCTCCACTGACATCTCGATACCACTCACATTTTTATATCTCAAAAAACCCACCAAAACTAGAGGTCAGTTCATGAAAGCAATTCCAGATCTGCTGAAGGCTCAAAAATGAGCTTTTGTCCCAGTATTGACCAATCTTTGGGTTGACATCATTCTCAGTTTAAAGCTTTAAACAGCTTCAAACTCTTGGTATAAGTTTCTCAGAAGATAAAAATAAAGATCACCATCTGTGTTATATAAGATTTAAGCTCTATCCCTCCAAATTAGATTAAACTAAAATTAAACTGACATTGTTGTTTTAGTTTTAAGTGCTCTGCTAGTGGATTTATGTTATGAAGCATTACAATTTAAGACCAGAAAAGAAAAGAGTGTTCAATCAGTTTATCTACTTTCACAGAGAGAGGGAAAGCGGCAGAATTGCTGTAAATTACTTTTAATTAAAAGTGTTTAATCCAAACTATTATTAAAGTGTGTAGAAGCTTTATGCAAGTGTACATCCAGTGCCACTGGCTGAAAAACACCTGAAATCCTGGCAGGGGCCTTGTCCTCCCCCTTCCAGAGCCTCCTCAAACCTTCAGCCCTTCCCCAAACGTGTGGTTGGCAGCTGTGCCTGCACGCAGCAAAAAGAAACTCCTGTGCTTCCATAAATACAAAGAAAAAAGAAAAAAAAGAGAAAACACCAATCCCTACCAGCCCTCCACCCCCAAACCCACACAGTTCTGCAGTGCAGCTTGAAACCCACATCCCAGCTGCAGCATCAGAAAGCTGTACCCAGGGCAGAGGGGGGTGGAGGGCTATTTTTTGTTTGGAAGTGCAGGACTTAAATGGAAAGTTCAGTATCCTGTAGTTTTGTCCCTTTTCCATTATTTTAAGCACAGTGTTGTTTTCCAGAATTCAAAAGAGGAGCCATTCTCAGCAGTAGCCTTTCCACAGCAAGTGCTGCAGCAGAGCTCTGGAGTGCGGATTCTGATGAGCAGTGGTGAGCCTTGCTGTCAGTAGCGGATTTGCTGGCCTCCCTTCAGAGCCAAACAGGGATTTTACATCTGTGCTTTTCTCTGAAAGCAGTTAGTGGCATGAAAAGATTTGATTTGTAAATGTCTGAGGCAATAGGCTTCATCTTTACAGCGCACAGAGAAAGGAAGTACCAAGCACTGAATTGCACAGCTGCCTGCAAAAGAACCACTTTCTTTTCCAAGATCACCATTTATCAGACAGATGAAACAGGAATATTTCTGTGAGCATTGTCTTAAGAGCAGTACAGAATATATCTGCCACCTCCTCAAGCATGTGTAGTTTTAATGAGTTTCCACCTGCCAACAAAGTCTGAAGTTCTGCAGACTCCTTTGCCCTCCCGCTACACTTTTATTTCCACTTGTTAAAAACTTATTATTCAAGCACTCGCTGTAAGTAGTGGGCTGAATCCACCAGATAAAGAATCATTCAATAATCACCTTTTTTTTTTTTTTTTTTAAGTAAAATCAATAACCAGGTTGGCTATAAGGAAAAATTTCTTAATTCCAAGAGTGGTCTGGCATTGGAATGAGCTGCCCGGGGAAGTGGAGGAGTCACAGTCCCTGGATATGTTCAATAAACAAGTGGATGTGGTGGCACTCTGCCCCAATACTACCATGCCCACTCACTCATCTCCCAGAGGCTGGATTTGGTGATCTTGGAGATATTTCCCAACCTTAATGGTTCTATCATTTTGTGATCACCCTTTGGACTAAGCAAGAATCAATATCAGGAATCACTCTTTGTTTTCAGGGTGTGGGCATCTAAAACAATTTGTGTGTGTAAACCTCTCACACCAAGGAATGTGTGGGGCACAACATAAAGCCAACTCCAGCCCCAGTATGCACAAACTCAGGGCAAATTTCAGGTATCTGCAGGTGTAAACAATAAAAACTTAGATAAAGAATGACTTGGAAAATTATTTATACTTAAGAAAATGGCATATTTGGACAGTGTAGAGTGTTTTTAGTAGGACACATCTCTTAGCAGCTGTGAAGTTTTAAATGTAAGATGGTTTAAGGCATTAAAATCCTCTTTCTTTAACTCTCAGTGCTCAGTGGGAGCAGTGCATGTGCTGCTCTTGCAGCTCTCAGAGGTTCAGGCATTGGGGGAAGTGGGAATTCTGTTTGGGAAATGGCAAAGAATATCAATCTAAACTCCAGTAACTCTCATCCTGTATTGAAATGAGTTATAGAAAACAACAAAGGGCATAAAATTACAGACAGAGCAGTATTAATAATTAAAGAAAAATATTTCAGTGACTAAAACTGAAAAAAATGTATAAAAGTTTAAACCGAGCTAGACAAAGAAGATAACATTTTCCTTTAATAACCCCATCTTAGATATTGATTGCTATTTTTCTTAGAAGAGTTTTGCTAGCTATCTCAAAGAAACTGTCCTTTGAGCCTAAAACCAGTAGAGACCAATTAAATCACAGAACATCCTCCAGTAACTTACATTGGACAGTCAGAGCTAAAATATTTTTAGTGCAGCAGCTTAGGAAGTCAGAGCATTCCGAAATTTCATACTCTGTTTGATCTTTCTACAGATAAATGGGTAGAAGGCTCAGAAGAACTAGCATTTATTTGAAAAATTGCTTTTTATATCCAGTAATAAAATATGCAAATATATAAAGTCTTTCCCTACCCCATGTTTAAGTTATCTGAACCAGTTCTCCATGTCTTTCTTTAGATTTTAAGTCAATTTTAATTAAATGTTTCACATCTCACGAAATCAAGAGAGACGTCTCAAAACTTCAGTCAAATATTTGAAGATAAATTTCACAGAAATACAAAACTTAAACTTGAATAAGTTACTTTTTCTGTCAAAGAAGCTTTAGGCACCGAGTTACTTAGAATCTTTAAAATATTCCTAGACTATGATATTGCACAGTGTCCACATTCTTTGACAGAGAGTTAGCAAGTAGGAATCAGAAACATTTATTGTTTAAGGCAGCCTCCATAATAAGCTTGGACAAAAATGGATTTTTTTTTTTTTTAGCATATTACAAGGGTTTTTCAGTCAAGTTTTTAGGTCTGCAGTTGTCTCTCAAGGCTCCAGTGTCCATTTCTGTGCTTTTGAATGGTCAGTCAGTATAAACCCTGGGTGGTGGATATCATCTGTACTCTGCTGTGCATTGACCCACTTCTGGTTACTTTATAATCTGAAAAGATATAAGGAGCTAATAATTTGACTCTCAATGAAGAAACACAGGTAAACATTGGATAATACTGACAATAATAATTAACTCATTCCATAGGAGCAGCAGCAAATGATAAACCAGATCTCTGTCTCTGGAATGGGTGACTTTGGGTGTGACACTCTTAGTGGCTAATTTGTCTCCTATTGTCCAGCTCTAAATCCAGACTCCACGAGATTATGTGCATAAGCTCTTTCTCTTCTTTCTGAAATTTGATTCATTCTGCTGTGTTCTTTCCTGAGCTGTATTCTGCTCTCCCTAATGTTTATTCTGTCAACTGCAGTCTGAGAATCTCATGGGTCCCCCACCTCTCCCTCCTGAAATATCAGACTCCTCTCAGCCCTTTTTTACTCACCTTCATATTTCCAGTCCTCTTGAATTCTCAACCTTTAACTTCCGTTTCTAAAATTTCTGTGATTCCTCTCCTCCATCCCACCCCGTTTCTCAAGAGCCCAGTCAAGTGCCAGTGCAAAAAGAAAAACTTATTTCCTTCTTTGCAGTGCTGAAAAGTCTCGAGCTCTGCCTGCACATCACAAAGGTCCCCTTATCTCCCCAGCTGTGGGCTGTCAGCACATACCATGAAATCTGAGCAATCTAAGCAAGCTTTATATCTCCGTCACAACCTGCCTCATGTCCTTTGCTGCTGTTGGGCTCTCACACTGATGTTCCCAGCCCAAGGTCACAGCAGCTGGTGCTTTTTTAGACTCCTGTGCCTTACACACAGATCCTGCCCGATTTTTCCCACCGCTCTGGCTGGGGATTCAGAGGAACACAAGCTCCCAACCCTTACCAAGAGCCCTCTTGCTGCACCCCTCCTTCCAGCTTGAAGCAGCTGTTGCACCCCAGGATGGCAAATTCCCAGTGCTTTCCCTTCCCTGCGTGCTCAGAGAGTCTGAGGAGCTGGTTCATTAAGAGTCTGCCCATGTAGGTGCTGTGTGAGAGCAGACAATATCCAGCCTGCTCAGGCAAAAAAAACCTCGTGAAGGGCTTGGCTTCATTAACAATGTACCTGTCCAAGAATTAGCTGGAGTTCTTAGTTTTGTGGTTTAGAAAATATGGAGAGGTTTTCATGGGGGCAGCAAAGGCACATAAGTGCTAAAGTCCATCAAATGTGGTTTCTGCAGCAAAGTCTAAGTTTTCCAAAAATCAAAGGCTCAAGAGAGTGAAGGGAAAGTAAAATCCAAACTAAAAATATCCCCCAAAACAATAATAAAAAACCAACAGTATACTACTTTCTTAGGTGAACTCTCAGATACTTTGGCTGAAATAATAAAGTAAACTGGAACAAAGCATCACGGGGGATATAGCTCTGTGTGGGTGTGTGATTGAGAATCCAGAAAAGCCATTCAGGATGGAGAAATTCTCATAGCTGCTTGGCAAAACTGTGAGCTGGAGAGAGCTGCTTGTTACTAAAAAAAGTATCAGAAAACCTTAATGATGGCCATGCTGCCATCCCCACTTCAAATGTATGTGCTATTGAGACAGCCAGCAGGGAATCTCGTCCTAATGAGGTAAAGTAGTGTAGGACTTCACCTTCTGTGAAATGGAACCCTGCTCTCATTCCCAAATGGGGTTGTGGGAAAAAACCCCAAAAACCCTGAACCCCCTGCACAATCTCTGGTGTGTTTCTGTGCCAAGCAGCATTTATTTGCATTATCTTTTCCCAGAAAGCTCTCTGCAGCAGGACTGTAGCACCCCCCGGGGAGAGCACGGCTGATTCTGCCCTCAGAGATTTATGCCACATCATTGCTACCTTAAAAGAGGTTCCTTATTGTCCTCAGGAGAGCAGTTCAGCTGCATTACCCTGGCAGTGGCTGCTTCCAAACGGATTTTCATCCTCAGGAAAAGATGCTGATGATGCTTTTGTTGATAAGAAAATCAGAAGAGTTTTCACAAACATTTAAGTTCTGCCATAGTAGGAATTACTTGTCAGTAAGGAAAGTACCTTGGGAAGTGAAGCCTTGTAAGCTTTTTCTCTGGGGTCACAGAGGTTTGTGTTGTTGGAAGGACAAGGAACTGCAGGTTGATCACAAAATTACAACTAAAAAAACCCAGTGACCCAGAGGGGCAAAATTGGACATCCCAGAGCACTACTTTTTCAGTTCCACATGAGCTCAAGAAATCTTAAGGATATCCTGTGCTTCAATCCTAAAAAAAAAAAAAAAAAATCAGTGCCCGTCACTCCAGAGAATAAGGTAACTCAATAAATTAAGGCAACTCGAGCTCAGTATTTTATACCCAAGGGGTGTTAGACTGAGGAAGGATAGAAACTGAGTCTGTCCTTTATCCGAGTGGAATTGTGAGCAAAACTCACGCTTTCATTACAGCTTTTACGATTATATTTGTCTTTAATCGACTTTAATAAAAAAACAGGGGAAAACAGCTTCAGCAACAGCAACCCCCAAAACATTCCGGTTTCAAAAATTAATGGAGAATATTTAGTGGGATATGAATTTCCCCTACAAAGCATCATACAGACAGCTGGAATAAAAATCCCTCATTCCACTTTCATTACTAAGGCAGAAAAGCAAAGCAAATGGGAATGGCTCTGTAACCATAGCAACATTTGCCATTATTATTTTTTCAAAGAATTTCTGAGGCTCTACAATTTGAATTCTGCATTCTGAGGATAAAGTTTGTATCAAGGAAAAGAATGGCAGAACTTTATTTGGTTGCAGGTCCTAATGGCAACTTCTAAAAATATTTTTTTTTTCTAAGCAGTAATTTAAAAAAGAAGTCATGTGCAAACAGTAAGGAATATATTTGCTTATAATTTTCTTAAATATGGTGTAAGATGTATGTAACCCTCAGGAGACAGGGTATGGAAATTATGACTGCATGAAAAAATGGTAATTTAGAAGGGTCAATTAAAATAAATTTTCAATAATGGCAGGAAGTGTGGAAAAATAATTATGGTTTCCATAAGTATCAGCTTAATCAGAACATGTTATTTTTCATAATCATGAATGCAAATTTCCTGGGTGCTGTTGCTTGGGTCAAATACAAGATTCTTTCTTTCTGCCCCCTTCACCTTGGTGGGCACATTTAATCTCATCCTATATTTATTATGAATAATTGTACTCACAATAACTTACAAGCACAGCCAGTTCTTTCACCAGACCCCCCAACCATCAATTTTACCATTATTATTCAATGTTTATGAAAAGTCATACTCAGAAATAGAGTCATAAAATAACACACAAAGCACTTAAAATATAGAAGGTAAAATATATTCAAATTCTAAATATTTCAGTCTAGGAGGCAATTTGAAGTTATCCTTTCAATATTCCAATATCCCCAGACTGCTCAGATAAGCCAAGGTCACTGTTCCAGGGTTCCAGGAGGTCCTTTGGATCTCTTTACAACACCCAGACAGGCAGGGACAGAGAGAGGAGGGGACAGGATGAGATTTAGTCACTAAAATAGATTCTGGTTATCAGCAGAGAGAGCAGTGGAAGGAAAAGGACAGCAGCAGCAACTGGAGAATGTTCCACTGCAAACACAGAAGTCCTTGCTCAGGTTGCTTTATCTACACATTTCATTTTTATTTGCAAAGGGAAATAGTGTAATAATGACACATTAAAGTCGGGAAGCAACTCAAGTACCACCAAAATGACAATCATAAATCCATGGCAAGTACTGCCAGGAGATCCTGAGTCCTGCAGCAGCATCTTGAGAAAATCTTGCAGCCAGTTTTCTTTTCTTCTCTTTCTTTAATACTTCTTGTTAAAGCTCTCAATTAGGAAGGTTCTTCTAGGCTTAAGGTGGTCAAATTAATGTGATTTATTACCTAATAAAGGTAAAGCATTAGTATTTTATGTAAGCGGCATGTAGCTCCCATAAGGTAGCTATTCTTCAGGCAAAAATGAGCCACCAGTTTTTCTTTTGGATATGTGAAAAGTTGCACGTCCCTTCAAGACTAATCTGTGCCATACAGAGCAAGATTTCTTTGGATTTACATGCAGGTTATGTTGGCAAAAAGGGAACCGGAATTCCTGAGGTGTAGCACACCTTAATGCATCACACCAAATGAGGAAAATATCCTCTCCAATTGTTGTGAGAATAGATCAGAAGACACGATGAGATTGTGTGTGGATATCATTAATTTATCCTGGCAATTTCAAGTGAGCTGAATATTTGCCTCTGAAGAGCCCAACCACCTTTGCTGCAGTCGCTCAGCAGGGAGAGGGAATCTCCCCCTGTGGGATCCCGAGCTGGGCAAAGGGGGCACTGCAAGGACTGGCCAAAGGAGCCCCCCTGCTGGACTGAGCTTTGAGCTGCTTTAAAGTGTTCCAATTCAAAGCTCACCAATTCACCCCAGGCAAAAAGTGGGTATTGAAACTCTTCTGTGCAGTTGTGTCCAAGGCACGTGAGGGAGTGTTTGCGTGAGCTGCTTCATCAGCAGGTTGCTGTTCATGACAGTAAAATCTCCCAAAAAACACGGCAGCAACAAGCAGCTGCAGCTGAGAACCCTTTTTACTTGCTCTGGAAGATATTCATCCCCTCTCTACTCCCTGTGGGTACCCACTGCAAACAGAACAAAGGTGAAACGATGTTTTTGAGGAACCTCTGTGGCAGACCAGGCTGTGTGGGCTTTGGGGAATTCATCTGCCAGGTCATCCTGTGTAAACTGTGCTTCACACCGCACTCATCCTCAAGGGGAGTGACAGCAGGGTCACTGCAGCTGCTTGACCTAGAAAATGACAGATGTTCTGAGAGAGATCGTGTCGGTGTTTGTGTGAACAGCAGGATGTGGCTCCGGCAGGGAGGCAGCAGCTCTGGAAACGCTGCTGGTGGCTAAAGCAGAGCCCTGCCCTGCCCGCCGCTGGTTTGCTGTGGCTTTGTCACCACTGCTGTCACCAACCCCACCTCTCCCAGCACTTCCCCCAGCAGCCTCAGCCCCGTGCTGCTCTGACAGGGGGGCAGAGGATGCTTTGCTGCTCCAGCAGAAGGGATTGTGCTGAGGAAGTTTTGCCAGGCAGAAACGCTGCTGGTGCTGGTGGCCCCTGACCCAGCTCTGCTCACCTGCTGGGAATCAAAACGTTTTTTGCAACCGGTGGCTGTTTCCTCTGCTCCCAGCCAATAAATTGTGTTTGCATAAACTCCTTGAGGTGATGAGTGATCGAGTGATCACGCTCCCAGTTATGCAACAAGGGCAGCTCGTTCACATCAGATCTTCCCTTTCTCAGCTTTGTGGGTCCCAGCCCACCCTGGCAGTGCCTGGTAATAATTTTCTCCCTTTTCCCACTGAATTAACTTTTCCATAACTCACAAGGCAGCTTCTTGTGAGGAATGTTAGCAAAGGGAATTCCAGGTTTTAATCAAGAAGAGATAAACTCCCAATGTTACTATCACGGAACATTTCCAGTTTATGACTATTGCAGCTTGGTGCATGTCTGTGTTACATTTCATGTATATTATAGATGGATTCAAACAGTAACATGCACACAACTCTCTACAGTAACATTTTCTTGCTCTTCTAACATTTAAAACTTTGATCTTATGCTATATAAGAGACCAGGTGCATTCAGCTCTTACTTTTTAAAAATAAACCAAGCTAAACATAAAGGCCATGACGTTTTGCCACAGTGGAGAATTTCAGTGACATCTGAATAACTCAGGGATTTCTCAGACTTCAAAATCTTCATTTGGCTGAGGACAAAAATTAGTCCAAGACTGGCCTATTCATAAGCTTCTGGAAGTAATTAGTTACACTTGTAAAACACTTTAAAATTACAAACTGGCAGATTACATAAGAAATCCCAAAAACCCAATATTCAGGCAAGACTTAAGCAAAAAAAAAATCTTTCAAATATGATTTATAGGAAAATTATATAACTAAGCTTATCTGAACCAAGGGATGTATATTTACTAGGAAGAAATGAGTGCCCAAATCTTCCAATTTGTCAGTTCCACAGCACATGACAGTTTTAAAGAATTATCTGCTCTCTTTTTTATCAAAAAAGAAAAATTTTGTGCAAATCACTTGTGGAAATCATCTTAAGTGATGCTTACATAGCCTGTATTTTGCAATACGTATTACAGTGACTGCATTCATAAAGGCAATAGTTATTTTGCTGGTTTGTTTTGGTTGTTTCTTTCTTGTTTGCCTTTTTTTGTTTGTTTGTTTGTTTTTGGGGGGGGGTTGTGGTTTGTTGTTTGGTTTGGTTTTGTTTTTGTCTTTTTTTCAATCCCTCTTTGTAATTTAAAAGACAGACCCTAAATAAGGAAAAATATCAGTGTAATTTGTGAAGGAGCTGGAATAATTGTAGAATTAATCACTCTTAAAATACTATAGAGACACATCAAAGGCAAAACCAACCAACCAACCAAACTCAAAGAACCAAACCCACCATGCATGAGAGTCAGGATATACATTTAGCAGAACCAGAAGGAAATCCACAACTGGAATATGACTTATTTGTTATATTTTATTCCATGGCAGATGTCAGCAGGAACAGCACTTCTTGTGCTCCATTTGGATGGGAAAGTTGACACTTAAAAATCTATTTCAATCAAATCATGATTGATTTAATGAACATTAATCAGATGCAGAAGACTATGCCAAAATATTAACTTGTTAATTGGAATAATTCACTGCAGGTAGAAAAGCCACCTCATCTTCAAACCACCTGCTAGAAAATACAGCTGACCAGAGGATGAACTCTGCCCAGGACAGGAGGCACAGATGCAACAGAACCTGAAGACTGTAAGGGGAAAACAGCACCAGGTGATAATGTCTCTACCTGGAATCTCTTTTTAATCTTTCTCCTTTGTGCCTGATCCAAACATAAATAACTCCGTGATGGGTAGACACAACAAGCTATTAGGTCTATTGTGCTAATGATCTGCAAATTAAACTGTAGCAAACCCAAAGTCTCCATGCTGAAGTTGTTAAGACCTTCTCTGCCAATAACCTGCAGAAAATGAATTACACAATTATACCTCAGTGCAAACTGTAATGACTACAAATTACAGCAGTAATTGTATTATACAGCAAAGTGATTTGATTCATTGCTTACAAGGCATAATTAATAAGCTGAAATAAGATTATCTCTATATTCTATCTTTAGAGTCTATTTTTCTGAGCAGTAATTTGTTGGGGTTTATTTTGCCCCACATCTCATTGCTCTGACTGTCAGAAATATTTAATGTGTTTTTTTGGGTGAAAGTCATTGAGCATCATCTTAAATTACTGAGGTAAGGCTGGTAGGGTCTGTAAGGAATCAGGAGGCATCACTACTCTCAGGAGATGAAATAAAGAGATAAACAGAGATAAATAGAAGGCAATCTTGTATGCAGAGAGCTCTTTCAGGGTATCTGCTGATGAGCAAGGGCAGGGAAATGACTAAGGCAGATTACATTTGCATTTCTGTTAGGTGACAGTTCATTTTAATTTCGTTGATTGTTTTAAAGTTAGAATAACAAAATAGCCTTTATTATTTCCCAGGGGAAAGAGAATCGGAAGGAAAGGCCGGGCTGGGGTGACACCTCCCAGCCCCGGCTCCCCAGCCCCCACAAGAAGCAATTTGGTTTAGCAGAAAAGCCACTCTGAGTGGTCCCTGTCCTATGGGGACTGGAAAAACTGAGACAGCAGAGGAACTGGGACTGGGCAGGGAGAAACATCCCTAAACCAGCCCAAAGTGCTCAGCCTGGGGTTCACAGGAGTGACATTCTCAGCTCAGGATCTGAGCAAGGGGCTCTGTCTGATTTCCAGCCTCCTGTGCTGAGCTCGGCGTGGGCAGGGCAGCAGGGAAAGGTTTTTGCAAACCCCTGGCAGTCAGATTTGGGAGCACTATTGCACAAGAAACTGTAAACCAGAAAGAGAAGGAAAAATATCTTAGCTCTGGACTGTGGGCAACTTGTTAAAGGTTCTTGATGATGACCGAATGAGTGGAAATGATCATTAATAGCACTCCCCCAAATTCTTCATAGTCTTGCCAGTATTTTTTAAAATCCTGCTTTATTAATATATTATTTAAGTACCAAGAGGTGATGAACTGAGAATAACAAAGGAGTAACATATCAATATTTTCCCTCTGTCCTAGTGGGCACTTCTGTTCATTTCAATCAGAGATTTCATTGGGATTTAATTGCTGGTTTTGATTTTGTTGTTTAAATAAATGTCTTCATTTTATAAGCCTACACTATTGTGCTCATTCCAGAAGTTTTTCTAGGAGCTTCCAGCTTGAGCTCTCTGTTCTTAAGGGCAATATTAAACAGCAAACCAACCAACAAACCCCCAACCAATTCCTGCTGCAGTCAGATGAAGGAAATTTGGGAGCTCCAGAACTTGCCTGGGAAGATAAGGCTCATAGAAACAAAAGCTTTAAGAGTTCTCTGGCTGCTATTTTGCTCAAAAATAAAAAGCCTCTTAATTTATTATTAGAACAACCTCCTTAATCAAAATGCTGAGTCAGCTTGTTATTTATTAGATGATTCTAATGAAGGCTATGAAAATCAGGAAAGCAGCCAGAACAGCAATCAACTCCATTTTGCAATAAACTAAAGAACACCTGGTGCTTTGCAACTTTGTCCTTTGATATTCTGGAAAAACAATTTTCAGCATCTAAACAAATATGTTGGTCAGCAGAAGAAGCTATGTTAGTTTACCTATATTTTCCTTTACTCTGTACTTTGAAAACATTGAGAAATGTATATTAAAATGTTAATGTGAAGTTCCAGTGAAAAGCCTAAATTTCTGAATGCTTGTATTTTTCCATAACAGTCTCTGCAGTTGCACTCAAACAGGGAGAATAATCTGAATGTCAAATATTTGACAAGTCAATTTGAGCAGAAGTAGGTAACTGTGGAGCCAGGAGTTATTTTCAATAATTGATAGCACTTTGTATCATGCAAACTACATGTAAGAAACATAATTTTCTGCCCAAGAACAAGGCTTGATAAACCCTTAATTTTATTAAGGATTCTTTCTTCTCTCCTTGCATCTTTATCTTGAAAAATGCATTACTGCTGTAAAGTGTATTTTTATGCAAATGAAAGGGGATTTTGGTTGGGTTTAGGTTTGGTTTTTGTTTGTTTACGTTTTAAAATAAAGATGCTTCCTACTTACTGATATGTTACCGTCAACTATGATTTAACTGATCTCTGACAGAAGTTCTTTTTGTGTGGGCAGTTCAGGAAAAAATCTTTGTCTACTGAACTGTGCAGTAGCAGTAGAGATGTATTCACATAGCAGTGATGTTCTCATCTTAATAAAAAATTAGATAAAAGAAACTATAATTGATAACATTATTGCAGGTTTTCCCACGTCCAACCCAAGAAACACAGCTTGTTCCCTTCTATTCAGTAGGCCAAAACCAGAACATGCACTCACACACATGGAAAAGAAAAATGAAAGAAGACTGGAATATTCTGGGGAAAAAAAAATCAAGACTTTCAAGTACTGAAAATTTTTCTTCTCTGCCTTAAAAGCCTTAAAATCACCATTTTGGGTATTTTGTACACTGTTTCTTGCAGGACCGTGTTGAAATGAAAAGTCTGAAGTGAGTGCACTTTTTACCCCTAAAGTAATCTGATGTTCTCACACGTCTGATTTTTGACAGCAATGTAGGAAACCAAACAAACTACAAACAAACAAACAAACAAACCAACCAACAAACCCCCAAACCCTGACTTGAATGGCTCCTTACTCTCAGGAGCTCTGCACGGAAGTAATTGGCATAGGAAAAGCTCTACTCCAAAGTTTCTTTTCTTATAAAACAGAGATGAGAATACCTTTGAACATAATTCAAATAGTTGACTGTCTGCATCTATTTTTGTTGATATATGTCAACCAACAGAGCTGTAAGTTAGCTGAAGCAATTGCACAGCACCAGAAGAGTTCTATCCAGAGCAGCGCAGTACATGAAATAATTCTTTTTATGCACGCTACCTCAGATGTATTTTCTTCTGTTTCAAACAATGCAGGTACTCTACACCACCAAAAAGAAAATCAAGGAAATACACCTGCAAGCAAAGTAGATTTTAGGCACTGTGACATGCAATTATAGATGCTACTACTTTTCAGCTTCCAATTTTAGAGTAATGAAAAATCAAAGTTCACTGAATTACACTGTATAGACTCCTAGGTTGAAATTCAATTAAATAATCCATGAAGTAATTCTTTTTCAGAGCTGCTTAAACAGAAGTTTAATCAGCAGGGTGTAGGACTATTGAAATAAGGAAAGTGACCAGTTCTGAATCCCAGGATGGGAGCCTGGTTATACTGGGATTTCTGTGGGAACAGCCAGCTGCTCCATAGTGCAATGCAAATGTCTTGCAGTAGGAAAAACTCAATGTTATTCTTCTTTTCACTGTGAAATCAGCAAAAATTCTGCTGTACTCATCAGCACAGAGAGATTCTGTCTGTCTGTTGTGAAGCCCTGGCACAGGGTGCCCAGAGCAGCTGGGGCTGCCCCTGGATCCCGGGCAGTGTCCAAGGCCAGGTTGGATGGGGCTTGGAGCAGCCTGGGACAGTGGAAGGTGTCCCTGCCATGGCAGGGGTGGCACTGGATGGGCTTTAAGGTCCCTTACAGCCCAAACTATTCTGTGATTCTGTGTTTTTAACATCCACTGATAGAAATACTGCAGCTTTTTCCATTCCCTTGTTCTAAATTTCCAGGTTTTGCATTGAATTCTATAAGCCTTATGTAACTCCAACTTAGTCTAATGCATTTAATTTGTAACAGTTAAAACCACTATGGTTATTTATTTCTAAATCTCTGTTAAAGCCCACTTGTTTTGGTATTTCAGGGACATTTAGCTGTTACATGTCATAAAAAAGAATGACTAAAACCATGACACAATGAAGTCATCACAACCAAACGTCCCTCTCTAGAGGCAGATAAGCAGGTCCATATTTTCTGCGTTCTTCCATGTGAACACACCATTCCTTGGGCACAGATTGCCCCCACCAGAGCTAATGCACTTCCTAAGGCATTATCCCCTCCTTTTCCATGTGCTCCTGCCTCTTTCGGATCGCATCCAAACAAATCTCACCACAACAAACTCTCTCACCAAGATGAAGCTGCTGCACAAGCTCGAATTATCACCCTCTCAGCCCTGCTGGGAAATGACCACAAAGAACAAGACAGGGCAGGACATCAGTGAAAAATCTGCATCTCTACGAGACTTCACAGCTCACAGCACCTCCCAAGGTCTGTTCCTGTCCTGCCAATGCCAATCCACCCTGGAGAGGCTTCCCAGGGACACCAGAGAGCCCTTTTGGCAGGCTCTGATGTTCTTGCTGCCCAAACAAATGTCTGTGTCTGGGCACCTCGAACAGCACCAGTCCAAACTGCCAGCACAAGGTTGTGGTGCCCACTTTCTGCATGTCCCAGTGTGCTGATGGCCCTCAGGTGCTGATGATTATCTTTGTCTTTTGCCAGCTTTTTTTTTCCTCCTTCATTTTGTTCATTTTTTTTTTTTCAACAGTTGAAAAGACTGAACAAAATCAATACAAAAATAAATTATACTAGCACTAAACACTGGTCAGCTTCTTGCACTGATTAGACAAAACTGATACAGTTGAATTTGAGTTTCAATGGGAATCTGAGGCTTAAATGCATGGAAGACTGTGGTGATGCATGCTTTATTTTTACTTGTTTGCAAAAAAAAAGCCGTAACTTTATCAAACATTATAAACACTTTCACTGCTGACAACCCTCTTCAAACATCAACTACTGTAATTTTCCCCACATTTACATAATACTGGCTGATTAAGCTGTCAGAATTTTCATTGCTGCTTGCTGCAGAAATCAAAAATAAAAACACAGTGTTTGCGATGGTTTGCCCTCCTAAGATTTTCACGTTGGAGTGTAAGAAAGAGTAAAATGGCTAAACTGAAGCAGATAGGAGAATATTCTCCTCAGTTACTGATTCCCTCATCTGAGCAGAATTCAGCTTCTTTCCCCCAGTATAAAACCTGCTCCAGTTGGCAGCAACTCACCACCAACCCAAGCCCTGGGTCTGCAGCCCTGCCTGAAGAGAACCCCTGGACTCCCTCCTCCTTCACAACCCTCACTATCTTACCCTGATAATTTATTTCTCAGAGTAACTACAGAGCCTCAAGGTCTGAATTGTCCAGAGGGCTGTTACATGAACACAGCTCTCCCCTGTGGTATTTCAATGTATTCCCCTTTTATCACACTCACCTGGCTGGGTGATACTGAGCAGCAGTGATCTCAAGATGCACATGGCAAGAGATGTTATCATGTGGACATAGCAGGTTTGTAGCAAAAAATTACTGTGTAATTATCGTTGTTTCATTGTGGTGCAGATTCAAAATAATACATGCTGTCTCACAGCTTATAATTAAATCATGATCTCTTTAACTTCCACAGCAAAACCAAAGTTTCAGAGTTGAGAGAGAGTCAGCCGAGAACTGCCAATAACACAGAACATCCATAAAGACAAAGAAATTTTCTACTGTGGTTAAGAAATACTCTGCTGTGGTTAAAGGAGTAATTTGGATTACTTTCCTTTCTGTAGAACAGGCTAAGTGCAAAAAGCTTTGCTTGTGAACACTTTTAAAAACAAATTTTTTAAAGTATCACAGAAAGATAAAAGTAATCAATAAATCCCTCAGAAATCATCCCATCTGGTTCCGATACACATAAATTAATTCAGACCAATAACACCCCCCATATACCAATTTAACACTATTCCAAAAAGGAATTTAATGATCCACAATAATCAACCATTAAACATTCTGCACTGAAGCCTCCCAAGCCACAAGAACTGATTCTTTTGAACTGGTCTTCCTATCGTCAGCAACCAGTTTCAGACATAAATCAACTTTAGAAACACAATTCTAAACTAAGAACAAATAAAAACTGTCTAGAATGCCTGTATAATCACACAGTGAGAAATCTGACATTCTTTTCTTCTTAAAAGAGCAGCTGGAATTGCCTCTGAACTCCCATTTCAGAACATCCAATTTCTCTGTTGTCATTTCCATACTCATTTACAGTAATTTCCATGGCTCAGAAAGAAATCTAGTAAACAAGAATATGGATTACATTTTTCTGCTGAAAAAGGTGCAGTGTGATGGGCTGCACTGTGGTGGAGCAGGGGGCTCCTGCCCTGGTTTGCAGCTCATCTGCTTCCCCGTTGAAATCTGCTTTTTGACTCTTCACTGGGGAATTAATGCTGCTCTTATTATGCTTATTGAGAACAATTAACCTCTATTTTATAAAGAGAAAATGTTCTGCTGTGATTCAGTATCCCTGTAAATCTTCACCCAGGCTATACCCTTTTCTTCCTTTTTACATCAGCTGTGCATTATGAAAGTCAAAAAATAGTAGATACTTTTCCACCTTTCATAGATTTGGCCTAATATCAGAGAAATTAATGGGAAACTTCAGCTCTCAGTTGGAATCTAAGTAAAACTGTACACTGATATGTAAATATTTCCTTTGGTCTGAAAAGAAAAGAAAGAGCTTGTTACCTGTAGTTCCGTATTTGTCTGGTGAAGGACAAGTTGAGCTTTTTGGTGGCTTTTGTTCTTGCATTAGTGGTGGGGATGAGATAACTGGGACTGGAAATAAAGAGGATCATCGTGGTCATCTGGTGAATGCAACCCTGTACCAACTTCTTGCTCTTCATAAAGCTGAAATTAGCTATTTCGTTTCAGAAATTAAACATAATTGTGTAAATGGCTAATTGCTAATGCACTGATTCACCCTCTGGTGAAGATTTGGTGAACCTTCCCATCTCTGCAGCTATAATAAGGAAGCTAAAATTACTTTGTCATGACCAGAAGAGAACAAATGCTTCTTTACAAGAAAGGTTTTCAGAAATATTACCATAATTTTTGCTCCTATTTCTCAGTAAGTTTTGTGAGTCTTGAGTCTACAAAAAATGCTTTCAGGAAAGCCCACATGACTTGGTTAGTTTTAATGGTAGCGTGATCTACTTATTTCTTCCAGAATGCAGACGAAGCAGAGGTTGGAAATGAATGACAGACTGCTCCTTCACAATAAAAGAGCTCTCAGGTGTGCAGTAAGGGCTCGGGGAAATTCTGCAATTATGCAAAACTCCAAGGCAGCTGGAGAACATGGGCAGTTAGTACAGGAGTGAGTGGAATTTGATGATATTCCATGCATGAGGAGTGTTAGACAGTGATGGAATTCCAGGCAGTAACGTGGATGAAAGACAGGAAACAGAAGCACAAAGGAATTCCAACGAGCTTCTGTTAAATAAGGGTCAGTCAGGCTCAAGGGACTGTGAGAAACTTCACAAGATTCCAAGCAGTTTAGTGCCCTATACTTCCCCAGCCTATCCTATTAATCTGTTTTCTAAGATCCCTTTCCCCTCCCACATTTCAATGAAAGAAATTCTTGTATCCCCCTCGTGGACTTTGCAGGATCTCTCCCAGCATGTTCTCTGAGCAGCCTTGTTATCTCCATCCTTTTCTAGGATCCAGACCAGCCTTTCCTCCTGCCATCCAGCAAAAAGCAGTCCCTTCTGCCCTCCTACTCAGAAAAACCCAGTTTTCCTTTCTCCAGCTTCTGGGAACAAGTGAACAAGAAGGAACAGGGTGGGGCATGTTCTACCCTCAGAATCAGGAGGGATTATAGGCAATAAGAGGACTCTGCTTCTGCTTTTCCTGGGGGACAGCAGCTGCTCTGCAGCCAAGTGCTGCCTCACAGAACCTCAGCAAAGTGGGGAACTCCTTCCATCTGCACCTGCACAAACCATGCCTGGGTCACACAGGGACTTTCTGCTCATTGTTAGGAGATGCTGAATGGCTCCTGTGAGTTTGAGGACTTGTCACCACACCCTGTCCTTGCTTCCTCTGCCTCCATATATTAATTCTTTCCAAGCTGTAAAAGACTAAGGAAAGACTGTGATGGAGAGGAGAGGGGAGGCTTTGGAGGTGTTAATATTACTGTAGGCACCAAGGTGTCTGTACAACCTTGGTGAATTATTTCTAAAAATAGCACTGATGCAGCTAATCAGTGTGACAGGTTTGGTCACAAGGACGAGCTTCCCCCAGCCCAGGTACTGACTGCTTACAGTAGAACCACGTTTGAAAATTATAAAAGGCACTTCAGCCCCTGCAAACTGTGGCCACAGACACCTAGAGGCTTGTTTTGTTATATTTACTCCTCCTCCTCCTTTAAGTGCTGCCTCTTACTCAGCTTCCACAGTAACTGCTGGTCTTATTTCTTTACAGTTTGCAGTTATCTCTTAAAATAACAAACAAATGAGGACTAATTTTTGCCACAGCAGCACCCCACAAGCAGGTACATAGGCAAAAAAAGGGGAAAAGAGAGGATGATGGGCAAGCCAGGAAAGGAGTGATTTTCCTGCTGGTTGTAATGCTGATGTGACGGCTGTGATACAAAGACAGCAGGTATTTTTCGGTTTTAATATTAATTATATGCTGTCATTTAAAAGTTAAGTAGCATTTCAAATCACAAGGTGACTTCAAGAGTATTCCTGGAAATTGCCCGCAATGTTGTGCCTTAGGTGTGACAAGAATTGATGGGAGAAGTTTGGAGCCTCTCACAGGACATCCACTGAGAACCTCATCTCTTAAACAGTGCAGCCAACGCCCAGGGACAGTGCTGGCTGCTGCTGCTTCCCTGGCAGAGAGATTCAGAAAATCAAATTCAATTTTGTTTCTGACATCCCACCTAACTCCAGTTTGTGATAAAGGACAGACAGAAGGTTGACAAGGTGTAATGTGTTTGCTCTCGTTTGGCAGAATCTTTGTGGTTTTCTCACATTTCCTTTAACAGTCCTAGAAATGCCTTCATGCAACCCTAAAAAACCCCAACAAAAGCCACCCAAACAAAACCAAAAAGATAACCCAAAGACTCAAGATACATTTCAAACAGGTCTCCCTTCATTTACCCATCATCAGCTGCCCCAGGTGACCCATTTAGGAAATCTCTCATTTGCATCCTCAAATTTTGGGTTTATT
The DNA here is from genome assembly GCA_013398115.1 of Falcunculus frontatus. Lineage (NCBI taxonomy): Eukaryota > Metazoa > Chordata > Aves > Passeriformes > Falcunculus > Falcunculus frontatus. The sequence continues at coordinate 1,299,805 of VZRV01005205.1, forward strand.
CAGGGCCACGGTTCTTTTTGCTGTGCTGCCTGACATAAATAGATTCTGGTATCTGTTTAATTTACTTGTGGAATTCTATGTTCACAACATGTAATGTCTTGTTCTGAGTAATATTCGGAAGTTTTTCTTAGCTTCAGACAACTAGAAAAATGGATTAATTAACAGTATTAAAGAATTCCAGTAATGTATTAGTAAATATGAGGCAAAACCAGGGCACTGCCTATCATCATGTAAAAATTTCAAATATTTTGAAAATAAATTAGTGCTGAAAAGGATAGCACAGTTCTGAGCTAAATAATTACTCCTCTTCGAACATCATTTATCTTATTGAAAATTTTAAATGTGCGGACACAGAAGTGTTCTGCTCTTATACTTTGAGAGCAGAGATTTTAAAAATGATTCATTGTCCTATCAGACTATTTGCCTAATGCCAGAAAAATTCCATTAACATCTTTCAGCCTTCCTTTCCCCTCCAAAGTATTGGTAACAGAATTGCTCCTCCCTCCCCTGTGTTCTATCATGTTGAGTTGGAAAGGAAAGCAGAGGAAGAGGGGCTCTCTCTACCACAGTGATTTTACAGTGCAATACATGATACTTAGCAAAACATGGCTCAACTTCTTGTTCTTCTTTTATTTTAATTAAAAAAGGGACATTTCCCCTATGCTGCAGCACAGTGTGGACAGTACCAGGTACATTTCATTCTGGACTGCACAGATAACTCCCCCCAAATTTCACAGGAGTCAGGCTCCCATCTGAAGCCAGGCGTGCTCTGCACATTCCTTCCTATCACTCCCAAACATTTCAGACTTGTGAATGGCACTTTCTGGAATCTCATTAGAATAGATTATGCATGTTTTATACGTTGCCTCTGAGAACTGCATATTTTAAAATACACACAACTCACCAAGAAATACTCGATCTGCCAGTTTTGCTTTATCTGCCCTTCCTAGATAATTTGCCTTCTGAACAGAACTGAAAAGAGATTTTAAGTGATTTTAATACAGGAAGAAATCCAGCAGCTGGAGCCAACTGTTAAAAAATGTGAGGCCCTATTAATTTTTTATCACATGTCCAAAAGGACACTGCTTTGTGTAGATTATACAGGCATATTCAAATAAGTTTGGGAACGAAGCTTCAGAATAATTTTAAGTAATGGAAAATGATGCCCATGAAAAGATGAGTGAGAAAAAAGGGCTAAGAAAAATCTATTTTGATCAACCAGGCAAGCACAGGAGCGTGTCAAACACATGCATTTCCATTTCTGTGAGAAGAGGCTCAATGAAGCATTAAAGAACATATTACCACAGAGAAGCTGGATTCCAGCATCCCGAATCGGGAGACATCCAGGTTACTCTCCTGATTTATGTATCCCATAGCATCCTCCTGCCAGGGCTGAGTCCCGTGACAGAGAGAGCAGACTAATTCTAAAGACATATTCTACACTTCATCTTCTCTCAGAGGCTCAGGTCATTGTGATTGTGGCAGAATTTGACACAGAAACTGAAAGATTTATAGCTCTCAGCCTTGCCAAGCTTTTCAGAGATGACCAAAGCAGCACTTATTTCATGCAATTAGTAATTGTATCATGAAAAGCCAAATCACTCTGCTTACAGTGGTGACACTTGACAAAAGTTAAATGGCAAAAATCTTTATTCTTGATTTCTGAACTTTCTCTTTAAATTCTTAATGCATAGAATAAAGGACATAAATTTTTTATATTCACACTTCAGCTGGGATCTTTTTTCTCCTCTTTCAAAAAGTTCCCTGCTGAAAAAACTAATCCTATCACTTACTACTTGCTTTTATTCAGTGTTCACCAAAACTTGAACTGCATCTCAGAAAACAACATTGCTAAATAGCAAAACTTCTAGCAGTATCCCTCACCTCCTTTACATGACAAATGGAAGCTCCAGATCCTTTTGTACATGAACAAAAAGCACTGCTGATACAGAAATGAAAGAAAATAATGTAAAAATTGTGTTAAAAGATTTCAAACTGAAGGCAAAGTTAATTTTTCAATAGTCTAGTCTATCACTAAGGATCAACACACATCCAGATATGAAAGCAACAAGCTGCAGCTTACCTTGAGGTTTGGTGGAACAACCTTTCTCAAAGCAAAAGTGTTCCCTTGTCCCCAGAAATGTATTAAAATAAAAAAAATGTGTGGTCCAAGTCACCACTCACAATAAACATGGTTAGTAAAGGCAGAAATAATTGCCTGCACTTGTAAATTAAATAAAATATCAGTTATGGTCTTATTACCAAATTATTTAATTATTACTCATCATGATAATCAAGAGCAGATCATCATCACTGATGGGGCAGGACAAGTTAGAGATGTCCAAAACTGAAAATAGGGCTACTTCCTTCCTCAATTTTGGACAGAATTTTTCTTTGACAATAATGTCTACCTCAATTTGAGATACTTTGAAAAAAGGAAGCAAAGCTCAAAATTCATCAAGATTCATTTTACTCCTTGCAACTGAAATAACCAAAATATACCATTCATGGGCACATAGGGCTTTATCCTGTTTTCATGGTCCACCAATATACACAGTTACCAAAAGAAAAAAACTAACACAGGCTCTTGTTCGTCTGGAGGTTGTCCATGATTTTGCAGCCCACACACAAAATTAGGAAAGGACTGTACAAGAGCTACATTCATGTACGTGTTCAGATCATTTAGGGAGCAGGAGAAAATTTATAAGACTGGTGAAGCTCAGTATTCTGTGTTCCCATGCTGTAACACTGAGCAGATCTTGACAGAGCCCTGGATGTGACCAATGCCCTAAAAACTGTACATTTTCTATCGCTGTTTAGTATCTGTTTGATGCAATGTACAAGAACTGAGTTTCTTTCCTCCTTGTTCAGCACTTTTAAGATGTAACTTTGAGTGGCCAGGCCAGGCCATGACAAGAGAGAGAGAGTTCAGCAGAAAGCCACAAGGAACACGAGGGGACAGAAGCACACAAGGTGTGAAGAGAGGAGGAAAGGGTTTGGCTGTGCTCAGTTTGGAGAACAGAGCTGGGAAAAGCAGCAGCTGGTTTCAGTCTTTCCAGCTCTGGAGTTACAGAAATAACAGGAATGAGAGTTATAGAAATGACAGAGACAAATGTTTCTCTGAGGTGAGGGGAGATAATAACAGGTTAAGAATCACAAAGAAAACAGAAACGGCAACAATGAAAATATTTCCTGGCCATAAAAGAGTAATTGTCCACAGGAGCTGTCTCTAACTTGAGGCGTTTATGGACGTCCAGCTTTGGTGGTACCTCAAACCTGGCTGGGAGCAGCCCTGGTTTGCTTTGCTGGTAACCCTGCTTTGAGCAGAGCTTCACAGGGACATTCTCAGAGGTCCCTTCCATTCTGAAGCATTCCATGAATCACCTCCTATCACACTGAAGTAACTTCTGAGCACTTGAAATGTGGTTTAATGGATAAGGCAAGGGAATCTCATTTCAACAAACTGAGGGGATTTAAAACAATATTATGAAAAAAAATCCAAACAAGAAATGGAATGCGATGGTTAATGAGCAGATCAGATCCCCTTTCAGGTAACTCTTCCTGATATTTTACTACATTTAGTGTCTTGGTTGGTTGGTTGGTTGGTTTGGTTTAGTTAGCAAAAAGCTTAAATATGAATTAAGAAACTAAATGTTGCCTGTTCAGGCCACTTACAGGTATCAAAGTTGAAAGTTTTTGGTTTTTTTTCTGAAAGCCACTTTAATTCAAAGCATATTACAAGACAAGCAAAAATACAATTGGGAACAAAAAGTCATAGAAATGTTCCAGTAAAGCACTTTAGACACCCCCAATATTACGAGATCTTGGAAAGGACCATAGAAATAGATTAGAAAAAGATGGGAGTCATTCTTCAAAGCTTAAAATGTCTGCAGGGATTAGGGAGATGTTTGCAGCTGCTGAGTTTGGACACATTCGCTTATCCGATCTTGAGCTCTTTTGACAAAGCAAGCAAGGCATGGAATGAACTAAATGGACCATGTGTCAACCCAGACTCCCCTGGCAGGAAGTGCAGAAGCTGAGCTTTCATTGACAGCAGTGCAGTTATTTGGATGGCAGAGCCCACACCTAGTTCTGCTTAAAAAAAAAAAAAAGAAAAAAAGTAATTATTTCTGGCCTTTTAGTCTGAAAATTACCTGAGATGAGCACATTCAGATAGAGTCAGATATGACATAATGGGGGGAGAAGAACAAACAAGAAGTTCCAAACACCAATTCTTTAGTTATAAATTTTATCTTTCAAGGTACATCTACAGTGCCTGTATGAAAAGTGTAATTATAGTTCAGAACCAGCAGCATTTTCTTTAGTCACTGAAAGTAACAAAGGGAGCCAGAGATAAAGCGCAGCATGGAAAGGAGATCCTATGAATAGTCTGTACTTTATTTTTAAATAGTTTCCCTCTATTGAAGTTTCTATACCTGTATCTAACAAACACATGGAGTCGTACCCTCGGAATATCATTTGTTGGAGTGTTTTCATTAAAGAATCTTTTTTTACAGCCTTTTCACTTCTGCATTATTTTAGTAAACACAGTAGGAAAATCTTTATTTCTAATTTTTATTTTCATTACCCTTCAGTGGCATCAGCAAAACTGTTGCTGAGAGGCTTTTCTTGTCAGCTTTATCAGACAATTTTACTTAGGGGATCATTTTTTACTGCAGCCACTGAGCTTAAATCTGCACCCACGTTCCCATTTCCTCTGCTTTGTGACCGTTTACCAGAATCATTATTTCGAGAGGTAGAATACTTAGTGTGAGACTCACCTTGAATATTTGTCAGCTTTCTTGAATGTGTTCAGCTTAAAAAAAATACAGAATAATCTAGGTGTTTCCCCCATCTTTTAACAAAGATAAAATTGAGTGATTTTCAATTACCTGATGTTTTACACAGGTTCTTTTACTCCATTGTACTGAAGGCATAATCTGCATAGAACAAAGTACTTGAGAAGAGCCCTTTGGTTTTCACAAAATCTGAAGTTACTTATGTTAAAGAGCTTGTGCACAATAATAAAAGAAAACAAATGTTATCCATTTCCTTATCAGTTACCTCCTCTTCTTTAGGGAAAAGTTTATTTTAAAGAGACTTTTAAAAGTCTTTAAAAGAAATAAATCTGTATAGCATTGTTTTAATTCTTACTTCCAATAAAATAATTTTATTCTAAATCTGCTAATAACCCATTTTTGTAAGAAAATGCTTGATGAAATTTTATTTTTAGCATTATATTCTCAGAAAGTTGTGGCTAGTATTATATACCATTGTATTTTATAAATACTGTCATTTTCTACTGAGGTTGAAACATTACATAACTTTTCAGACGACAGCAGTAAAATTGCATTCAGTCATGTGCACTGAGATGACAAATCTAGATTAAATTCCTATTTCTGTAAGTCTTCCATCAATCATAGGTGGGACAAATCCAAACCCTCATTTTTTTAACACCCAAAACTTCCAAATCCATTCTCACAGTAATTATTAACTGTTTAGGAAAACCAGCCTTGAATTTTGAATTTAGATCAACTCAGAGAAAAGGAGTTCAGCAGCAGACTGAAGAACAACTGAGAAATCACTTTCCTTCTCTCACAGTTTATTTCAGTCTGAGTAAAATGAATTGTGTTTATGTATATTTATATTAACTTTCATTGCTGGTATTAAAGAACTGCCTCAGCACATAGTTCCCCTTCCCACAGTTCCTGAGGCATTTTAAATGTAAGAGTAAAACATCATTTCTGCCAAGGACTGCAGCTGGCAAGAGAAAGGATCCTGCAAGTCCTGAGTGACAATGAATTGGACAGAAAAATTTGCACCGTGCCCTTACCATAAAGAATCACCCAAATTTTGTGAAACAAAACAGTTGGGTTAGTCTGTCTTTATTCAAGGAAACTAAAGGAGCATTTATTGGAAAAGCAAGACAGCAATAAGTCCACCTGCCTTAATGGTGTTACTGGGTGTTATTAGTTCTGATGCAGTGAGTTATGTAACAACCTTATACATGTGGAGCATAAACATTTTAGTGTCCTTGCAGTATCACTCCTAAAGCATCCTCAGAGTGAGTGCTCAGCCTCCCCACTTCATTAAATTCCTAAAACAGAGTTTGAATTATAAGAAATTGCTTTTCTGTTACTTTCTAAAGGCGGTCTACTCTGTTCATCCTTGGTTTTTTTAAGCTTTAAATTGTACAAGGCACATCTGATGCTGCAGCCTCCATCCTGCATAGCATTTGACACGAATTTCCTTTTTTATATAGAATGGAATAGAGAGGTTTTTATGACTCTGCTGGATTTTTCAGCTGCTATGATGTAGAATGAGTACAGGAGAGCAGGGAGAAAGTGCATATTCCCAAAAAGCTTCTTAACAAAATTTAGTATCACATGACTTTTACACGTTTACACCTTTCTCCCCATGATTTTGTTCCATCTCCTTCACACGATTCAATCACCTGTGCTTGTCATCTGATTTCTGACACTTTGATCCTTGTCTGGCTTCTGACAAGCAACTCACTTCAGTGAACTCCTGTGCATGATTCTGGTGAGGTTTTGTGGGACAAGAAAATCCCTTCCGTTTCACATTCCAGTCGCCTGTACATCTTCAATTCTCTTTGCTCTTGCTCTCCCCTTTCCAATAATGGTTTGGGTCATTTCCCTGAGGGAAAAGCGTCGTTACAGTTCTGACTTGCTTGAAAATCACCAAGTTTTGACTTTAATTTGAAATCAAAACTTCATCAAACTTCTGCTGTAAACACTGGGTTTGTCATGGGATTTTAAACTGTTATCAATAAATGAGATAAAATTTCTGTTGGCCTATTGGTATTCTTCTTGTGTTAGTCACAACCAGACATGCCAAAATCTGTTCAAAAGCTATTCTGGCTCTGCCTCCTGCTCCCTTGTATTGGCTGACATTAACCCCAGCTCCTGCATAACCAGTCTGCTGCTTTATCACCAGATTTAATCTGTAGCCCTGGTTCATCTTTAGAATACTCTGATGCCTTTTATGTGTGCTCCATTTCCATGGTGTAATTATTCACAAGCCTTTTTGATTGCTTGAAATCATGGTTGTGTAAAAAACACTGCAAATTCTGTTTTAGAAACTTCTTTTCAGCTGATTTCAGTTGATATTTCTGCAGAGTGTTCCTACCAGCACCAGAGATTGTTTTGTCTCACAGAAAGTATGAATTTTGCTTTCTGCTCAAATTTTTTCGTCATGCTCTGTAACTCTACTCCAGCCATTCTCCCTTTAAGCTGTAACCAATGTCAGGGCCTCTCCTGGAGTCCCTGGTGGGTATGGATGGAATTGCTCAGGAAAATGATGAGAGAAATGGTGCAACTCCTTGCACTTGGGTCAGTTATTTTAACCAGCTGGATAGAACATCTTGCTGACTTCTTTAGGGACATTTCCTTTCATTCATTCAGTTTTTTCTGATATTTTAAAGGTCCTCATTGGACAGGAAACATCAAAACATAAGAATACAAAAAAACTTCTGCTCTTCTTAAGTAGTTTTTGCCTTGCCCTAAATAAACTCCCAAGTTTATGCTTGTGTTACAACTTTGCATTTCAGAAAAATTATTAACTGTGTCATTAACAATCAGCTCTTCTGCAACTAATCGAGAAAGAAACTGTCTTTGTTCATGCTTCTTAAAGTTAGTGCTGGCATTTTTGAAAGTGCAAATCTGTAAGTGCTGTGATGATCTGAAACTTTTTAGTTGGAGTTGAGGAATTACATTTACACTGATGATAAAAAGTAGAAAGCTTTTGGAGAATGTCAGTGCTTTGTAGCATCAGCTGTTGTTGAGAGCACCTCCCAGGATTCTGTCTCATTGCTTTTTCCGGAAATAATTTTGTCCTTAACTTTTTGTATCTTGAAACTCATAACAGAAACTGGGTCTTTAGCGAAAGTAGTACAAAGAAACTTCTGGTTTGGGACCATCACAAACAGCAGCATTTGCTGTAGGTCACAGAACTCTTGATTTCCAAGGACAGAACAAAGAAACCAATCCAGTATACGCTGAATGTAATATTAATAAAAATTCCTTTTTATTCCCTGTTAGTGTCCTTATTCCAAAGATTTAGCACTGGTCCTTCCCCCACCTAGTAAGGATCACATCACACCCCCAGGATGGTGTTCAGATATTTACTGCTGCCATGACCTATTCAGCATTAGGGTCTTAAATTGAATTTCTAAGCCTGTAACTTGCATCAGTGTTACTTTTGTTCGGGGAGTAACTTTGTGTGAGAGGCTGTTTGTTCTGCAGTGGGCTCGTGTTTGAAAATGCAGTGTTATGAAAACACAGTTGCAGTACACGCTGACAGATGACTCATTTTAATACGATGAACTTCATCTGAACATTGTTAAACAGCACTGAAAGGTTGTTTTTACATGACCTGACACCTTTGCATTTCATTTCCTTCTCCCAGCAGAGAAAATGGATGTTAGCATTTTGCCACAGAGACTCCTCTGTGCATTGTCACTCTCTGTGATGGAAATACTGTGAAAATGGATATGGTGTCACCTTCACTTCCCCGGATCCAGAATGGATGGGAGCTCTCTGCCTCCAGTGAGGTTCCAACTATTCCTTTGTGAGATGAAAAATATTTTGCTTTTTTTTTAATGTACCTCTTGTCTTACATTCCAGGTGCTCAATTAACATTCAGTTAAATTGCAACTCTCTAGGTTTGCTTTGGAGTGGTTGATGCCTAATCAACATCGTTGTTATTCCGGGCAGCTCAGTGAAAAACCCGAGTACAAATAAAGGAACCTGGAATTCTCTTGGTAGAACGTGTGTGATGAACTGCTTGAGAAAACTTGTTGTGTTTTTGGGATGCCATAGACTAAAGCAATTTGTTAGGTCTGGAACATGAATTTTAGAAATTAATCAATACACCAGTCAATGCTAAAAAAACCACTTCTGTGCATCTTAAAATAAATGGGAGAAGAGTTAGACTCTCCATTGAGCAGTGCTTTTAAATTAAAATTCTTTTTTTCCAACGTAATTGAACTGACACATTTCCTACGTTAAATTGTTTTAAATGCTGAATTCTACTATCTGCTACTTGCCTCCTCAAAAATCATCATAAAATCATAAACAACTTCTCCTCTGTCTTAGTATTTATCTTCTGTTGATGTGGTGTTCAACAAGAATCTTCTAACAAACATTTTATTGACAGGCAAATTTGCAAGAAAATCTTCAATAAATGTTTCTGGTTTAAGAATCTCCATGCCATTTGTAAAAGTTATTAGTCTGCTACATCTTTGCTGAAATGAGAATCCAGATTAGATTTCCTCACTTCCAAGAGCCAAGATCACACATACTCTACCCCTAACATGAACTTTATACTTCACTCTGTCCTTATTGTCACGTTCTGAGTGTTTTACACAGAAGGTATTTACAAAACTGAACTGGTTCAGCCCAAACAGAATAAAAACTGAGTTTCCCAAGGAGCTGTCCTGGTCACGAGTTCTCAGAATGTGTATGTTGAAGGCAGTCAGCGGGTAAATGCTGTGATAACGTCCCATTTTATGTGCAACTTCTCGTTCATACTGGGATTTTGAAATTAAAGGTTTCCATGTAAATTTGCTGAGTTTGAGACAAAATCCCACCTTTCCAAGTATGCTCCATTTCTAAAGGATGGAATGACACCAGGAATGTCCTGTCTAAGGGTGATACTGACATTCCTTGCCATCACATGTGCAGTAGAACCTGTCCTGTCCTACATAACTTTATTTTCTTGTAAAGAGCCTAAATAGTACCTGGGAGCACAGATGAGATGCACACAAAACCAGTGTTGTATTTACTCTGATTTTTAACAGGAAAACAGCAAACACCCTTCACCTCCCTTGCACCTTTTTTCCTCCCATCAGTTATTCAGGATTACATTTAACTAACACAGTTAAAATATGGGGCTTTAATTGTATAATCCTTGAGGTTCATTGGGGTTGTGGGGCTTTACTGCCATGTAAATGTGACTATGGGATGAAGATTCCTTTTGTAGGACCCATTAATTAGATGACAATATTCTTGCCTTTGATTTTAAGGAATGCTTCATCTTTCTTCAAAAGTGACTTTGCAGCAAGAATCCTAAAAATATCAAGTTTTTGTCATTATCAATACATATTCTTTGGTTTTAGAGTTATATTTTTAACAGCAGAGAAGTCTTGGTTATATCAAGGTGAATTATATTTGTACACCTCTCAAATATACTCATTAACTCTGAAAAACCTTTTTAGACTTAGTTCTCTTATATCATTCTTACTGCAAGATCTGAAGGCAGATTTCCCAGTTATTAAAATCTGTGGCATACTGTATAAAGATAAATACATATATTACATGGTGAATGAAGAAAGGGAAGACAAACATTAATTAATATTATTAAATCTGTCTGTGTTCCATCCTCTTTTCCCTGGAACAGAAAAGTCCTAGCTCAGACCGAATTTTATGAGCTCAGTTAAATGCTGATTATTCTTTTCCTGGTGCCCAAAGCATCAACAGCACACTCATCTGGCTCTCCAAGCACCATTAAGCCAAGTCCCTGTTGCTGCTACGGAGTGTTGATAATTATATCTGCTCTGTGTTTCTCAGCAGGATCCTCTCTCTCAATGAGGATGCTCTAAAGTGATGTTTCCTGTGGGCTGCCTCGTGAAGATACAGCCCTGCCTCAGTAAAACTCCTCTCCATCTGTTAGAGGGTGCTCTTAACTACAGATCTGCCTTCACACTGGAGAGGGACCGGATTTTAATTCACACACCAGTTTGAAATGTAGCATTCCAAGCAGCAAGAAATAAACCATTGCCTTTGAGCTGAGCAGTAGAGTAACAAAGAGGATGAGGTGAAGTGCTGGCATGTAAATATTCACCAAGGAAAAAAATTAATTTTAATTGCTGAGTTTGACTGGCAGCTTCTTTTCTGATTAGGATCATAAATAGCATTTCTTCCCTGTGAGAAGCTGGGAATGTTTGGTCACAAAAATAACACCTAAGACATGCAATTAGTCTGTTTAGATACTGTCTTGTTTTACAAACCTCACTGACCTTTCCTATTTCCTTTATTTCTACTAAGCTCTAAGAATGTTTTTCTGATGTTGGTTTCACTCTGATAACTTTGAGGTGCATCACACGTGTATTGCACCACACTGCAGGCTACAGAGGCAGGGCAATGAAAGCAGGATAAGCTCTGAACGTAACATGAAGCATTCCTCTTTTTTTGTAACAAAATTAATTCTTTCAGAGCAATTTGCTGCCCTGTTTCATTTTTAACAAAGCCCAAATCCAAGTAGCTGCTGTGCTCAGCAAGACCAACACACACCTTTTGGCAGGGCAAACATATTTTGGCCCACAGGCTGAAAGGTGAAGGCAATCAGTGCTCTTCAGAGCACCAAAAGTACTTTACTTGAAGTCTGTTGAGAACCAAGATAATATCTGGCCTCTTGTTGGGTAACAGCCAAATCATATTATAATGTTCTTTATCTTGGTTCATTTACCCGACAAGGTAACAAGATTTTAACAGCAGTTTTAATTCAAGGAGGTGTTTCACCGTGCATTCGACTTTGTGTGGAACAGTTTCTTGCAGATCTAATCATGGCCCAGGTTTTGGGTGGTACCTGTGGGCTGTAGGAATTTAACACAGGATGGGCAACTCTCAGTTAATTTTTGAGAAGAGTTGAAAAGTACCTTTGCATTAGATGTTGTGAGTGTATTTGATCTCTGCTGGCTACCTGGGAAAGAAATGGCAAAGTTTCAGAGCAGGATTTTCTGTCCCTTGCAGTTTTTACATCTGGCAATCATTAGTCAAGATCATGAAAGGGGCTTGACAATAACTGTGTAGAAAAACACAAGTAATTCTGGCTTTGAGAACTTGCTAGGATGAAAAAACCCCAAAAACTTCAACCAACACACCAGCCCACCAGCCTAATATGTTTATATATTTAAATTTCGTTTCTGTTAATTCTTTTTCTGCACAATACTATCCTACTGTGAAGTACAGACCATGTTGAGGCTCTCAGAGACTTTCCCTGAAGACCAACTGCTCTCTTTTTCCAGCTTGTTTTACATTTAGCAGGCTGATCAAGTAAAATTGTCACTTTGTAGGGGTACAGGGAGGGGACCTGGAGTCACTTGAAGCTGTGTTAAGGTCAGGATGAGGTGCAGAAGCCAAGGGATGTAACCTGCAGATCCCCACCTAAACACTGGAGTTCATTCCTTTATATCAGAGCTACAATATCAGTTGATAAGCAGGGCGTGTAATCGGTCTTATCAATTAATAAAGCCAGCTCTTGACTCGCTCTCTGTAAAGAGAACTCGTGTCTCTGTTGTGATACAGGGAATGCTCCTGATGTGTGCTCCTGCCACCCCAACACCTATTCCTGGATTTCAGTGCCCTGAACTTGCTTGCCTGCAGGGATTAATAAAGACAAATGAATGCTGTGGTATGAGAATAGGTTGCAATGCTCAAGCTCCCGTGCACAATTTTGTTAAGCTTTACACCTGAAATAGGTGCAGGTGAACTGCACTGGCTGCAAACCTGGCTCTAGAGAAACTGGATTGGAATACCAGCAGAGCTTTTTATTAGACTGGTTTGAATAATTAACACTGAACCTGTAGGAGTGACCTCCTCCAGAGAGGTTTTTCTTTGGTGTTTGGTGTTTGGGGTGTGTTAATGTGCCTGGTTCTTGTCAGGAATTGCCCAGTGCCTGGAAATGCTGACTATTCCCAGTTCTTCTTCCGCATGGCTTTATCCCTTTTAAGTAAGGACCAGTAAAGCCAAAAGCTCCCTACTTTGATAACTGAATTTCTCAGGGAGTTGTGGCCGAATTAAGGGGTGTGTGCAGTAGAGGTGGGATCAAACAAAGGACTCTTGGATCAAATGCTGAGTGAAAAAATGTGAGGAAACAGCATCACTGCCTGTGCCTCCCCCACCAAGAGTGCAAGCAGAGAACCAGCTGCAGTTTAATTAAACACCAGTTGGACCAACACATTAAAATTTTCATTCAAACGTAGGTCTTGGATAAAAAAGCAAAAATTTTAGTTCAAAAGCTGCACATGTGTACGAATGTGCATGGACTCTGCGTCCCACTGTGAGTGGTGTGCACAGCAGAGCCTAAATAGCTCCTTTAGACAGAATTGTGAATAGTGCGGGATGGAATTCTGAATATTGCTGGATGGAAGGACCAGGGGCTCTGCCACTTGAAATGTCCACTGGTCACGGAAAAGTAAAAATCAATTTCTAGCTTTACCAGACCCACATCCTTTATATTGGAAACTATGTGCTGCAGAGTGGGGCTGAAATATATTTTCTTAGACAGAAAGAACAGGGTAAATAAAGTTTACTGTGCTGAAAAACAACTTGTATTATACAATGTAAATAGGTAACTCATAAAACGAGCTCGGGAAAATTCAGTGAGGATTTGAAGCTGGAATTTGATTCAGAGACTTCCAGTACCTGATAGTTTATTTCTTAACCCTGTTCCTGGGAGACTGGAGATTTTTCTCATGCAGAAAAAAATATACTTAATTTTTTTTTCCTTGGAAATAAATATCAAATATTCTCATTAATTTTAATGACTTTTGCGTAAGCCAAAGTTTCAGCAATGACTTTTTTTTTCCTTCAGAACTAGAAATTTCCAAGGGAGTGAAGTTTTGAATAAATCGAGAGTGAATTAACTTTTTGTCTGTTTTTTTTTAAATTATTATTTTTATTCCCTTTGGGAAAATGTAATTGTAATTTTAAAAATTCTGCTTGTTGTCATCACCACTTTCTTTTTTCTGCAGATAGATTTGGATGTTGCAGGCAGTGCATACTTGTTGCTTCTTGGATTTCCATTCATTCACTCTAGCACAGCTCATACATCCCCAAAAGGATCAATTCTCTCAGTACTTAGATTATTAATCTGAATATCCACCAAGATCTTGAGATTGGTCTGGTACCCTAAAATCTTCCTACTGAGTGCTGACTCATTCCTAGTGTCTAAAATGCTGGTTTTAAGCACAAGTCATAAATATTCCTCCAGCTTTTTTCGTTCAGATACAACACTACAGTGTTGGATGTTGCTCTCCAATTCTTGGAGAAACTGAGAAGTCCAAATGCAAGTTTTTCTCTTTGTCTTTTGCATTTGATCATTTTGAGGACTTGCACACGGAGTTACTGAATGAGTTAAAGCTGGATGAATTAAAGCATTATCTGAATTGTTCATTAGTTTACTCTTACGTGATGTAAATCTCCCAACCTTATTAAAAAAAAAAGGGGCTTTGGCCACAAATTCTGTCTTGCAGTAAATTGCACTAATCCCTAATGTGGTTAATACTTTTAGCTGCTTTAAAAGTGCACGTTTATTCAATGCAATCTCTAATTTTAATGGCCAAAATCTAGTGTAGGAAGAAACTAAGTATGTGTATGTGGAAAACTCACCTCTATTAGTAGAGGGAGAATAAAGAGCGAATAAGTGGCACTTTTAGATTTGTTTGCATCTCCTGAGATTTTATTATTAGATTTCTTTGGTCTAATTAATCGGTCTCTGAACTTCTTGGGAGTTCTTGTTCTGTTTCAGACCTGGAAACCTGATCTTAGCTAGATGGTTTATTGGTAATTTCCTCAAGTATTCTCATAATATTCAAGCATTGTTTCTGACAGGGATTGTCTTGTACGATAAAAATATATTAATTTTAAATTCTTTGCTGGAGAGATGGCTGCTCCTACTTTTGCTTTCTCCTCCCGTCCAAGAGTCCTGATGGTGGTTAAACAGCTCTTACTGAGAGCAGCTACTGCTCTTTTGTACTTTGAAGTGGCAGAGACTTTTTTGATAGGAAAAAACCCCACATAAAATCATTAAAGCATTGAAAAGGGTGGGAAGGGTTGCAACTTAACAGATGCTGCTTCCGGCTCTTAGTGAGGTATTGTAGTTGCTGCAATTGTGTGAGGAGAAGTTAAGAGGCTTTTCAGAAAGTGGGATCAGTCGTATCTGGGGCTTTACATAGAATGGGATTTTTGTGAGAGATAATTGTTTTTAAGGTGTCAGCAAAAGCTCAAACCTTTATCATTGCTGAGCAGGCTGAAGTGCTCGAGGGCTTGAATCGTGTACTTTGGAGATGTGCAAGATTTCTGAGGCTTTCTCTGCTGAGAGTGCTGTAGATGGAACACTGGGTTTTGCTTGTAGCTCGAACTATTTTTGACCTTTTTCCCTGCCAACTGGCAATTAATGTTTCCAGATTTGTTAGCATATGAAAATGTGAGATAATTGCTGTATTTTTAAGAGAAGTCACTGCGAGCTGAATTTCAAGAGAAGTCCTTTCAGCTGGGTAAAACCCAGGCTGTGGCTGCTGTCAGTTTTCGGTATGCTGGGGTTTCATTGGTCCTGGTGAAAATTGAAGGGGAAATTTGATTTGCAGCTGCTCAGAAGTGGTGATTTGTGATCAAGGGAAGAGCTGGCATAGAGGGCAAGAGGGCCCAGATGGAGAGGGGATTCACCTGTCTGGAAGCAGGGATGGCAGAGGTGGAGCAGCTTGTGGGTGAAGGAAGCTTCCTGTGGTGGTGAGCGTGGACCAGCCACGGCATTGCCTTGTGGATATCATGGAATTCCAGGGCTCAGGGGCTGCCTTTGGGCAGCAGAGCTGGGCTGGGAATGGGTTTGTGTGGCACTCACAGGAATGATTTTGGTGTGAGGGCATGAAGGAGCCTGCTCGTGATTTCTTCTTGCAGACTCCTTGTAGAACTTGTGGCCCCAGGACACCACCCAAGGCATTGCTCTCCCATTTAGTTACTTTTCCTTTTTTTAATATTCCAATACAAACACGTTTAATTTGCCTCCAGAGGTGCACTCAAAATTTCCCAACCAAAGAAGCATCTGGAAACTGCTGAATTGCTTGTTCTTTCAGTCAGGGGATACCCTGAAGGGTTCTTAACACAATGCAAATCTGGGGACTCTGGTTTGGACAGATTAAAATCCGTCTGGCTCCAGCAGTGCACTTTTCATTCTGTCTCCAAGAATTACATATTTCTGTTCCTGCATTGAGAGGAGACTGAGAAATGAAGTCTTTTGTCATCTACAGTGTTCCAGCACAGAGTTTGTTTCATGGATAATGCTTTTTGTTATCCTGTCTCTACTTTAAAAGAAGGCCTGGGAAGTATAAAGAGCGTATGAGTGACCCTTTTAAAAATTGTCTCTACTTTGAGGTTGGGATGGGACTAGATGAACTCAATATGGTCTTTCCAACCCAAATTGCTTCATGACTTTTGTTATATTTGCCTATCTGGGAAGTTGGTGCCTTGTAATTACTGCAACAGGAAGCTGAAAGAGGTTGTCTGGTTTAGTTTCCCCTCTTGGGATGATCTTAACCAAAAATCCAATTCTACCCAGAGTTTTCTGTTTGGTGTTGCAAACATTTATCCCTTGTGCACGTGGACAGATGGGTGACTCCTGCAGGGAGCCCTGTGAATGCTGTTTCTCAAGACTGCCACAAATAAAATGAATACTTTTGAAAGACAGTTCTGCTTTTATGGAGCTGTTGCAATGCTTAATTACATATTTAAGGCTAAACCATAAACCAGATGAATTTGCTTTATGGTTGGCATAATCTCAACAGTTCTCATCGCACTTGAGTTTATGGATAAATGCATTCTGTACGTATGATCTATCGGAGCTGTTTTTAAAAATAAATTATAAATATCTCTGGTTTGTTATCCAGTTAGACTGATCTACAGGTGGTTAACAGTTCTGAGGATGTCTTTTGCTTCAGTTTGACCAGAAGTTGTCCTGTCCTTGAGAACTTCTATTGAAAGAACATTCCTCAATAAAATACCAGGTGTTGCTTGCAGCATCTCATCCGAAACAGGAAATTCCACTTGATTTTGGTCTGAACCATACAAATATTTACCAGAGACTTAGAAACTAATACCCAAAGCAAAAAGCCCAGGCAAACCTCAAAACAATATTCAGGCATACCATGCTTTTACTATTTTTTTTCTTCCCCTTTTTTTTTTTTTTAATTTTTATTTTCATTGCTCAGTGTTTTCTTTCATCAGAATGGTCTCTATTTTTTTTCTTTCTCTTCACAGTGTTAACACCTTTCTTAGGGTAACATGTACTTATTTAAGACTGGCTACTGGTTCTCCAGCTTTGAATTGTACCTTTATGAATCCTACAACTCTACTACCCCATAACAGTAGATTAAGTTTGGAGATAGTCACCAATGGGGAGAATTTTGCTGCTCTGCAGACAGGCTTCCTGTCTTTTTTTCCCCTTTTATATTACCTCTTTAAATGAGATGTTACATTTCAGGGGATAAATGTATTAAAATGTTTCTTTGTGCATTCCCCAAGTTGTTAATAAAATAAATAAGATCAGGCAAGTCAATGCATTTCTGAGCAGACTCATCTGGTTTTTTATTCTATTTGTTGGAGTGTGATTTTGGTTTTAATCCTGCATGAGGCCACGATTAGACTTGCCTTTTCTATTTTTTATCTATCTTTTAATAAAGCAAGACGAGGGTGTGGTTATTGTCAGAATTTACTTCTGGAACAGAGTAATAAATGAGGTTTTAATGGGAAGTTGGAAACACTGATGATTTATGGCTTCCTACAACACTCATTAGACACATACATCAGTGTGCAACATGCCATAAATTATGGTACATGCTGTAAAAAGCCATAAATTGTCATTTTCAATGTGAGTTATCACCATTAAAGACTTTTATTCCCCGCTGCTAGTGTGAGTTTCCATGGCTTCCTCACCAATTCCCTGACTAATGATTTCAGCAGCTGCAGGAAGATGACCCAGAGATGCGGTGCCTGATTAGGTAACACAATTGCCTTAAAGCTGCGAAGTCAGAGGTTAAACTGCTTTATAGAGAAAATATGATCTCCTAGTCTGGTAACATCCTTAACACTGAGCATTTCTGAATATCGTTTGCACCAACTGCATTATTTCTCCTCGCTGTTGTTAATATCTGCCTACTGAAAACCAGAAATGCTTTAAAAACACCAATATCAGTTTGCACTGAAGACTCAGCTGCAGGAGAATCGAGATAAGCTCAGTCCTGTGGAGCAATTCAGCCTCTCCTGTCGATGTGCCCATCACAGAGTTTGCAGCAGAGGAGATATTGCTGATATTGCTGCAGTACACTGTAGCACTTGTAATGCTTTGGAGGGATGGGCCATCAAATCACTGGGTTGTGTGTTTGATTCTGTGTTGCAGATCGACCGGAGTGGGGCTGAATAAGGTGAGGGAACTGCAGGGGATGCTCAGGATTTTTTCTCGTGCAGCTCTTGGCTCCAGGGAAGGTGCTGTGTTCCTCCGAGTTGTGGTGGTTTCATTTCCAGCCCTGTGCAGAGGCTTGTGCGGGAGGAAGGCAAGAAAGGCTCGATTAAAATACACTTCTGATTTTAGACACATTTGGGGTTCTTTTTGTTTGAAAAGCGAGTGGTAGCTGTGAGGCTGCTGGCTGTGATGTGTGGTGATGGAAACTGCACACTGCAGCTTGCACATGCAATGCAAACCCCAAATAATTTATCCTGGCTTTTCCAAGGCATTCTTTCAGACAAGTCTGTTCTTTTCCCTGAACACTTGTGTGCACCAGGGCTCTTGGGGAGATTTTTTTCTCTGCCACACCTTCTTTAAACCTCACTTTAGCGAGTATCTTTCCTCATCTAGCATCTTCCAGTTCAGGGTACTGAAGACAGAGAGGGACATGTCTCTAAAAAGCCTGGTTGTAATCTTGTTTCAGGCATGATGAAAAGGGTAATTCTGATAAAATGAATTTGAACATTTTACTGGCCATTTTTGTTGCATTATAAGAGAAGAGCTTTTTGAGTTCCTCCATCCCCCCACCCCTCTCTCTGCCTGCTAAAGTACATTTTTGGCTAAATTGTGCCCTCTAGTGCGTCAGCTCGGCGGGATTCAAGCTACAAATCTTTGTCCTGACCGAGGTGGGGTTTTTCTCATTTTCTCTGTCAGGTAGCTTGGAGAATTAATCTAGTATAGTTCATATGAATAGCTAATTTATAGCACTTGCCAGGTCAGAGGGAGGGCAGTGGTTCTGCAGCTGTGATGTGTTCCTAAAGCTGCCACACTCTGCCGTCAGAGCGCGCAGGAGGGGGGCAGAGCTGGCTGTAATCCTGATTTAGCAG
This sequence comes from Falcunculus frontatus, assembly GCA_013398115.1. Classification (NCBI taxonomy): domain Eukaryota; kingdom Metazoa; phylum Chordata; class Aves; order Passeriformes; genus Falcunculus; species Falcunculus frontatus. The sequence continues at coordinate 1,318,929 of VZRV01005205.1, forward strand.
GCATTTCAGAGCTGTCCGTGGTATGGGTGACCTCGAGAGCAGTCCCAAGCCAGAAAAGAGGAGGCCAATCAAGAATAAATTCTAGTTTATTTTTTTAAACTAGATCTATAGTGTGTCTAGCTGATTACATTGAAAAGGGCCAGTGAACATTACGAAATTAAAAAAAAAAAAGTTACCTGAAGTAAATCTATAACCTGAATAAAATAACTGTTGACTTAAGTCCAGGAATACCTCTTAGAGTCAGGAGTGATGAACAGCTTTTGCTGACTGTGATTCCAACCATTGTTTAAATTCAGCCAGAGGTCTGCAGTATCTTGTTTGGAAACAGCAGAATAGATCATCCCCTGCTTTAAAATGCTCACACACTTTACGTATTCAATTACATTTCACATTTGATAGTAAAGGCAGCAGTGTCTGTAAAATGCGTTTGCCGCTGTCCAATTCATTCAGATTTATTGCAGAACCAGCCCTTGTGCCATCAGTTCTCTCTTGCCTTCAGAGGGCACCACCAGGACTTTTACGACCAAATCCTGGGAGATACATTTCAATAGGAATTGTGAGTGAAGGGAAAGAAGTACTTTGTGTTCGGTGTGTATTTTATTAAATAAGCATCTTTTAGGAAAAAATCTAAGGCCCTAGTCCTACTGAATTGTTTTACAACTTTTAAGATATGGAATTACTCACATGCTGAATTTTTTTTGTGCTTTTGAGATATTCCTCAACTCTTACCTTAAAAGGTTGTGTAAGGAAGTAATTTCATTCTTATGAAAACCAGGTCTCAAATGAATTTTGATGCTGTACTTGATTTACATTGAGGTTTTGTTTTTTTTTTAATTTGCTTTAAAAAAACTGTAAATTTGAAATGTTTATGAATGGAATATCTGATAAATTCAGTTTCACTGCGAGAGTTTGCTTCCCATTTACTTTAAGGTTGTTTCAAACCAGTTTTTTTGCTGGGTTTTCTGTTTGGTTTTTGTTTGATTTTTTTAATGAATGTTTTTGCATTTTGGAAATTGAACATGTTGACTTCTTCCTGGTGAACTTCTTTTAGGTGATGGTGAGGAATCATAACTTGTGAAACATCTGAAATTTCAGAATAATTTATTTTTCATCTGTTCAGGAGTAATTTTTAAGCAGTCACCTGTATCTATCTCAAGATGCTGTGATTGTTTTACCCTTCTCCTGCAATGATTGGACAAAAAGAATTAGAAATATACAATATGCAATCTAAATGTTGAATTTAAGGATGCCATAATGACATCTGATGGCAGTTAGGATTTGAAGGTGGGCAGGTGTGGAACTTCCTCATCTGTGACAAAGTCTCTTTATATCCTGGATGAATCAGTCCAGCCTCTCAGTCCTGGATGAATTACTGCATCCTGCCACACAAACTTTGGGGCACTGGCACAGTCTGCAAGGCCACCTATAAATAGTAAATATGTGATGACTGAAAGAGTGCCATGGTTCAGGCTTTTCCATGTTTGTGTTGGGCCAGATTTAAGAACAGAAAGAACACACCTGTTAATCTTCAGTGAAGCTTATGCACTTTACATGAGGAAGTTTTAAATGCAAGTAAAGGACAGAAGTATTAAGTTGGTATTTTGAGCAATAATTTGTTTTGGAGACTATGCTCAGGAAACTTCATCACATTGTCCCAGGCAGGATTTTTGATTTCTCTCCTGCGTCCCATTCACTGTGATTCCAACTGTGTCAGCATGCTCAAGGTCTGTTTTTCAGTAACAGATGTTTTTCCCACTTCTGCACAAAGTAACTGCAGCTGATACTTAATCATAAATATCTCTAAGAAGATATTTTTAAATTAAAATGATATAAATTACTTGAAAATTACCACACGCTTGAAATATACACACTGCATTTATTTGTTTTGAATTGATGAATTGTTTATGGAGCACATACACACATAGCCTTTTGTTCCAAAATGAATGGGTAGAAAAATTTGGAAACATTGGCTGAAAAATTTCTTTCCATTTCTAGCTTGCCTCTCCCTAGCTATTAGTCAGCTGTGTATGTAAGAGCTCTGTCTGGATGAAAATAAATCAGTTGTGCTGATTAAAAGTAGCTTAATTGTAGTCTTCCAGTTGCAAGGATATTACAAAGCTCTCTCTTTCCAATGGTTAAAACCCTCTTTCTGATTTCTCCCCTAAATTTATTTATGGACACACTTTGTCTGACTTAAGATCTAGAGTGTCCCTTACCCAAAACTAAAGTACAGACTAAACTCCAAACATTTGCTCTTTGGAATTTTTAAGATCCCAGTGAAAAGTCCTCTGTGGCAGAACCTGTAGTAGTATCTTGAGTTGGAAGAGGGGAGCTCTGTTTTGGAAGTAAATTAATTCCTGTATTCTCTTCCCTGATGGATGTTTCACAGTAATCTCCAATCACTGGATAATGAAACATGCACGACTTCTGTCGCTGGCCTCGAACTCAGACACTGGCAAGTAAAATATTAATGCAATATTATAATGTCCAACTTCTTTGCTGACTAAAAGCAGTAGTTAAATAATAAGATTTGGTCCAAATTCTTTCATCTGGGCCAGAGTTGATTTTGTAAATATGTTATGGTAAAAAGATGGAATTCATCAGTTGTGCAGCAGAAGAGTAGGAACATGGAAAGTAAATTCCATTCACAGAGATGGAAATTCCATTCCTATGTCCTGAAGCAATTCTGGATTTGCCTTTGCCAACTGGCTTTTAATTTGCTTCTGTATGAAAAGCAGCTGATACCAGCTTTTCAAAAGGATATTCATCCATTTAAAACACGTGAAAAACTAAATCTTGTTTTATGTTTAAGCTCCAAACTTGAAGATTGTGGCACAGATTTTTTTCTTTTGTCCTTCCTCCACTGGCAACAATTTCTGCAGAGGATTTTCACAAGTTTGAGGCATCCCAGTTGTCATTCTGCTTCTCCAGAAGAGGCTGCAGGAAGGACAGAGTATCATTACTGCTTGCTGTGGAACAAGTATTTTCATCTGGTAGCTCAGTGGAAACCAGAAGCTGATGATCTTGTGCAGGTGTAGACTTTTCAGATTACAAGACAAAAAATGCAGCCTGGTGTGAAAACTCAGCTGCTAAACTTATGAAACACTTGCTGCTATCCCCAAGGGTTTTTTGAAGCTGCTAGTGCTCAACACTATCAAAGAGACCCAAAATGACATTTTACTAGAAATTTTTGGAAGTTCTCTGTCTCTGTAGTAGCAAGGAGAAGTTAAAAATGAGACTCACGGAGTGCAAATTCATTGCTAGTGCAGCATGTAATACAACTTTGTGCTGAGAAAATGAATTATCTTTAAAAAACATGAATAGAACATTGTTGATTTTTAAGGAAGCCTTACAAAGGCAGGATGGTGATGGCGGAGGGGGAGAGGAATAGAACTTTGAGGCAGAATTATTTATTTGTACTTTGTAAAAATTGTGATGTGGCTTCAAGTAGCCAGTGAAGTGGATATAGTGAATTGTTTCACCTACACATAACCCTGTGGCTCAGACCCCTCCCAGGCATCTTTCCTTCCACCCAGGAGCATCCTAACAACTCCTGCAGGAATTTGTTGCCTTTTTCTCTCCTTTCCCAGCTGTTAAATCCACGCTGCTTCCTGAGTGGAGTCAGCCACCCGGGTGCTTTGTGTGCTCCGGGTGGAGAGCAGCAAAGGTGATGGTGGGAAAGGACAGCCTGGAGTAGCCACCTCTCTTCCTATTTCCTTTTTTTTTTTCCTCCTCTGGAGATCTTGTAGCCTAAAATGCCGTGGGAAATAGGTATAACTAAACTGATATCCACCTGATGAACTGCTGAGTGTATATTCTTCCACGACATGCAGTGGAGGGAAGTTACTGCTGCTATTTAGTGCCAAATGTTCTTGCACTGAAATAGCAGAATATCTGTGAGATCTTTCTTTTCCCTGGCATCCTTCTGAAAAAGTACTTTTTTGTTTGCTTGGTTTATGATTTGTATATTCTTGATTAAAGCTCCTTGCTAATTTTCTTTTAATATATTCTTATTGTGGTTATCGGAAAAATTCAATTCATCCAGAAGCACCTGAATGTTTTGGTGACATTTCCTAAATCCCTGTGGTTGTAATAATTCCAAGGCAACATATTTGTGGAACTTCTAATAACAAATTCGGAGGCTAGTATGAATTCAAGCATTAACTCTGTACAGAAGCTGTACAACTTCTGGAGCAGTCCATGATTCTGCCAATGGGCACGTAATTTAAAAACGGGTTGGTGGATGTGCTGCAAGGGAGTAGCAAGGCTGACAGGACTGCATAGTTTGCCTTCAGCAAGGTAATTTGCTGACAAAATGCTGTGTGTCAGGCTTTCGGTTTTTCTTTTGACCTCTATATAAGGTTTGAAATAATCAAAATAAATCTTAGTATGGCAGTTAGGAGATTAAAACAGGTGGAGAGCTCATGTGAGATTAAAACAGGTGGAGAGCTCATGTGAGCCAATAGAGCAAATACTGAGAGCAGCAGTGATTACTGGGAAGAGAAACAAAAAAAGAGTGGATGTGCTTTAGGCATTCTGGAAATGTTATTGATACCTTCATTCCCACTGGCCAAAATCAGCTTTTTGGACACAGCAGGAAAAAAATGGTGAAATTTACTGGATCATTCTGAATAAATACTTCACAGAATATAATGTACTCGGTGGAAGTAATATTTTTTTTCTTGGAAATGTTTAATGGCACATTAGACTTACCTTTAAAGTCTTGTAAATGATTAGTGGAATAATCTTGAAGAATGACTTTGAGCTCATTAATGACTTGTATGCATTTATTATTGAGAATTCAATTTTGACATACCAGTGGGGTGACATTGTTTCTGGAATTTGCATAACAAAACTTCTGGGTTGCCTACTTCAGCAAGGAGTGAAAAATAGGTTAGTGATAGTATAAAAAAATAAAAGAAAACATACATTTCCAGCAATATTCCGGCTGAGCCAGCAGAATTTTATGCAGAATTTTAAGTGTTTTAGAGAGGGAGAGTAGATGAGGAGAGATCAGCCAGAATCGAATCTTATTAATGAACATCTAAAATTCATCCCGTTGGTGAAGCAATAGTGAAACATTTTCTGTCTCCCTGTACAGCTGTAGCCTGGATGAGTCTGTGTCTGCAAAGCAGAGTGAATCCTTTTTTCTCACCTTTTATACTGTGCGCAAACTCTTTATTTTCATTTCCACGCTCAGAGATACAGCATCTTTTGAATTATTATAAAGATGACTGTTCACTGAGACACTACTCTGTTTATCTTCAAACATCCTGATCTGAGCCTCATAGTTATAATCTCCAGCCTTGCCCACCCAGAACTGATGTTTCACTCTCCAGCCCTGCCTTGTGATGCCACAGTGCTTCAGGAGACAAAACGTTGCTTCAAATAAAGCACAAATGTTTCCACTGACACCACTCAGAATAATTCTGGTTAAATGTCAAGGGATTGTCACTTCTTGCATGGGTGCTTCTGCAGTGGGCTGGGCTTACTTGGATGAGTAAACCGAGTGGAATACAATCAAGTGTTTTAGAATAGAATGTCTTTCTACTTGTCTTTCTCACTTGGTTGTTTCTCTGTCAGCATTATCTGTGGTTTCTCATATCACAGGAATGCTGTCAGTGCCAGTTTGGGATCAACACCCATTTCAATACTGGGCAGGCACCGAGCTGCTGCAGCACCAAACCCATTTTGCTTCAGAATTGCCAGGCAGGACTTGGTGTCCAGAGCCGTGGCACTGGGAACAGCTGGTGATTTGGGGTTTGGGCTTGTCTTTGGGGCTTGGTGTTGGCTGGCTGGTCTGTGGAGGGTGGGTTGAGGGTTTTTTGGGTTGGTTGTTTGTGTGAAGACAATCACAGCCGTGTCCCTGGGTGATGCTGGGAGCTGGGGGTGCTGAGGGTCCTGGTCATGGCAGGGGTGGCGTTAAAGGAGGTGGCACCTTGGCAGCTGCTCTCACACAGCTGGTACAGCCAAAGCCTTTCTTTCTGACATTAATAATTAAAATCCATCTAGGCCAGACCCGTTGTGGCAAAGAGCGTGAGGAGCGACCGACCCTGAACGCACACACACCCCATCGTGGGAACGCAGGGCTTCGCTCCTTGGGCTTCTTGTCTGAGCCCTGCTGTGCCAATAAACAGGTTACACTGGGTTTTCACCTCACCAGGAGGGTTTAAGTCAGCCCAAATCAGCTCATGCTGCAGCCAGCCCAGCTGACTGGAGGCTCTGTGCAGTTCTCAGGAAATTCTCAGGATTTTTAACAAGTGTGACAAAGTGACACTGGGGTTGTTTTGTGTGTCTTTGAGTATAGCTCTAAGTGAATTTGCCTTCCAGCTTTACACCTTTCTAGACATGTGTTAAAGGATTGTTTAAGAACACTGTCTGAGTTTGAGCTCAGAATTGAATATTTGCTGTAGAAAATGTCAAATTCAGAACCTGTTTTTAATATTGGATGGGTTAGTGACCTAGAAATCTGTTTCTAGATATTCACTCTTGATTAGAGAGTTACAAAATCCGTAGGTAGAATGTTCTTGCCATGAGTGACATTATCCACCCTTAATCACAACTTCTGTAAACATTTTTTTTCCCTTGGTTTTTTTTCTTTTGTTTTGTTTTGGGCTTTTAAAAATTTTTAGTCCAAGCCCTGAATTTCACTGAACATCTGAGTTTGCTGAAGGAGGTTATTTTGTTGTTTGTTTTTTAATGCAATGCAGGCAAATTGCAGCTGGGATGCAAATTTGTACACCATTTTTTTTAATCTGTTAAAAAGAAAAGTTATATTTGCATTGAGAAAATTTTGAGCTAACATAAATTCAGCACTTTGCTGTCCATTACAAAGCTGGGGGAAGTAAAAACTCAAATTAGTCATGTGCCAGACTGAAAATAGAGCTGCCCTAAAGAGCTCGGGGGAGGGAGGAGGAGCAGGAGGTGTTAGTGGACAGAGGTGCTGTGGGAAAAGCTGTCCAAATATATTGATTGCTTCTGTACAGCTGCTTTAATGGATTTTACTCCCCAAAATCAATGACAACTGTTCATCAGTCTTAATGAATCAGAGTGACAACTAAAAGTTTTAAGACTTGGTGATTTAGGCTTGAAAATTATACCCAGATTAGCGATTTGTATTTGTACATTATAGGAAGATTTTTTAAAAATACAAACACCCTTTCTTTAACAAAAAATTCAGCTTAATAAGTTTTTATATTGGCTTTACCTGACTGAGCTTTGTGATTTTGGAAATGTTACTGCATTTGCTGTTTGTTCGTTTGTTCCGAGTAGAATTTTATCACTTGCTCATCTCTTGTGGGTTTTTGTGCATCAATGTTTAGCTGCACTTTAAACTGTTGACTTAATATGTAGCAAACTGATATATTTTGTGCTGGTTTGCAGTAATGAAACTGAATTAATTGAGCTGTTCTGTTGTTTGTAGTAAGTACAGTGGTGTATTAGTACTTAATAGCTTTACCACTCAGTTTTCATGGTTCTACAGCTGTAATTGGACTTTTACACAGGCAGTTAAAGTATTTCTTTTAATTATTTTTACTTTTAATAGCGAATATTTAAGCAATGTTTTCAGTTGAGTACAATTTCTTCTGCTGCCTGGCACTTGTTAATGATAAATAGGAAGTAAATTATGTGTATGCTTTGTACATATGAAAACACTTTTACTTGTGAAAGAACATTGCCACCCACGCCACTGGTACTGATTGGCAGCTGGACTTAGGACTATCAAATAAAACCCTTTCATTTGTCCAGCCTGGACAATTTTCAACCCATTTATAGGGGTTCATATCCATTTATCTTGTCCAAATGTTGCAAATTTGGCTACAGGGATGCTATAGGTAATTCTGCCAGAAGTATTTCTAGCATATTATCATTAAAATGATATAACAAGGTGCTTCATTGTTTAATAAAAATGAGGATATTTTGAGATATCTTAAAATTTTAGAACATAGTTATTTTCATCCAGGCAAGCAGCAAAAGTTTCTATGTAGAAAGCTTGGCTTTCTTAGAAGAGGTGTGTAATTATGTCTTTGTAAGGGGGAAAAAGTCTTTGAAGTATCTGTGGGAATCAATCTCCATAAAAATTTAATGTCACCTTGATGTTTTAATTGTGTGGGATCAAATGAAAAAATGCAGAATTCTTGGTAGCTCAACAAGTTCTGATATATCTCTTCCTGTGTTATTGAACTTCTTAAAGCCATTTATCAAATTTGTGAAGGAAAAATTAAATGTTAAATGTTTTTCAGGATCCAGCTGTGGTTTGTAAGCTATTTCTGAATTCTTTAATTGAAGATGGAAAATAAGCAATGGGACAGTTTTTGCAGCCACTAATCTGGGAGAGCTGTGACTGTGGTTTTATTCCAAGGTATTTTCCAGATTTGGAGTAAGAATTGAAACAGCAGGAGACTTCATGTCCAATGGTTTTTAATCTTTCACTTTTGAACTCAGGTAGTTGCAGCTACGGAGGGTTTTTGAGCCCAGAAAACCCAGAAGGAACTTTTTTCCTGAAATATGCAAGTGCAGTGGAGTTGGTCTAATGTGTGTGATAAGCATCTGATGGCAAACTGTGAGAAATTTCTCCTGGCAAAATATCAGTTCCTTGCTCAGGAAGTTATTGGGAATCAACAGGGATGCAGGAAGATGTCTAATCAGGGAACATGGTGAAAATTTGTCTAGGAAATAAGATTTCCTGTGTATTTAATTATTTTCCAGACTACTGACTTGGGGGCTGGGAGTGAAGTGGCTTTTTCTTGTGCAGTTATTTTTGCTCTTGTGAATGGCCTTAGACAAGGAATTGCGTGACTCTACTCCACAGCTTTCTTTTCCACTTACCATAGAAAATATGACAGAATCACTATCTCAGAAGCTTATCTGGGGATTTTAATAATTTACTATACTTGATTTTTTTCAGAAATTGTGATTTAACATTGTCATGTTGTAAATAAAAGTAAGTGCAGTTTTAAAGATGAATGACTAAATGGAGATTTTGAGTTCACGCTCTAAAATGTTTAAGGATTGTTTTTTTTGTCTTTACTTTTCCCTTCCCTCCCCCTTTTCTCCCCCAGTTCTATTACTGGCACACAATGTGAAAACTCATTAGATCAGAAACCATATTTCATTTGATTTGTTGGATGTTCTTTCTTTTTTTCCCCAAATATACCCTGGTGAAAATAAATCTCACTGCCCTGAACAACTGACAAATACAAGCTGTTCTAAAAGGACGAACATATTTAAACATCAAATATTTTATGTGCCTATCAAGGTGGGTCACATCTGTTTAAATGTGTGAAGCACATCCAGAGCTTTCATGAGAGCTTCAGGTCCTAAAGTATAATCTTTTCTGATTAGGAAGAGTCAGTGCCCGTTGTCAAATGCTGATGGAGTGGAAAGAATACATTTCAAGCCACATAAAAGTCACCTGAATGTAATGACTCCCTCGTCAGACACTAAATCTGTGTCCGTGGGGGACGAATTCCTGGTTTCAGGAGCTCACACCCCCTCAGATGCAGCCTGACCTCGCCTGTGTGCTGCAGGTGCTGCTGGAGAAGGTTTGGCACAGCAGGTGACTCCAGCACACATCCCCCCTGCAAAACCCCTCTGTCCTCTGCAGCCCTGCCCAGAGCAAGGCTTTAACTGCAGCCTTGTCCTACAGGCACCAAATTAAACATTAATTAATTAACCACTGGTGTGCTCATGTTGTGCATCCTGTATTTTATAATTAGGAATTTCTCACTGATAAATAATTTTCACTTTCTCATCAGATTTTCCCTGAATGAAGAGCCTTTGTTCTGAAAGGCTGCAGGAGTGGTGTCGCCGCCCTGGGGGAGCAGGTCGAGCCCCTTCTGGCTCCAGCGACCCTTCCCGAGATCGACACGCCAACCAAAGCGGTGTCGGGTCTTCGGCGCAGCCGGTGTGCGGGCGATCACTGGCCTTTCGGAGCGGCAGCCGCTTCCCCGCGCAAGCCCCGGGAACAAAAGAGGTGGGAGAGGGCTTCCTCTGGGCAAGCAGCTCCAGGTCACCAAGGAGTTTATTGATGTTCTTTTTCTCCAGCACAACCCGAAGCGAAAGGGAGCAAGGCGCAACAGAAGAGAAAAGAAGCCCGGGGGATCCACAGGGGAAAGCCGAGGGACAGGGGTTGCAAGTGGGTTTTATGCAAGGGCGGAGAGAAAAAGGGGACCAATAGGAACAGGTTAGGGGGGAGGATCCCGAGGGTAACAGACCAATGGTTCTCATGAAAGGGAGGAGTTACAACAACCGAACCAATCGCGAACCGAACAAAACTGAACTTTCCAGAACTTAATTGACTATTCAACATGATAAATGCATATGCATAAATCAGGCAACCAATGAACAGTTAACTTGAGAAGAACTTTCCAGATGGGGGCGGAACGGGGGAAATTGGCCTAAACTTCAGCCTCGCCCATGGACGGCCCCTCGGACTGGGAGTCGTCTGCCCATTGGATGGCAGCGAGCTGATGGACAGGAGGGCGTCCATCTGTGGGCCAGTGGGACACAACAGAGTGGGGCCTGGGCCCTTATGCACATCCACGTCTTACACATGTGAATTTACAGGATGTGTCTCCAGGAGAACACTCTGTAGGACTGGGGTCTTTGTCTGTACAGTAATTTCGAATATTTGGTGACATCATACAGTGTTGCTTTTCTCTGAAGGATTTTGTATTTTATCTGTGTAACACTGCATGTCCACTCTGAGTATGGGATCCTTCTGCAGAAAGTGCTGATAAAAATCAGGTTGTCGTCTGCTTTGGGGAAAGAAGATAAATGCAAAACTAGGGCTGAGCTCTGGACACTAATACATTATAAATACAAATTGCAAGTGAATAGATTTAATTCTTCTCTTCTTTCTCCTAAGTGACTGTCCAGCAAATCAAACGTGGGGAGTTTGCTCTTTTTGTGTGGCTTTTCAATTGCCTCCTGTGAAAGAAAATGAATATGGAAGAGAAGTTAAACATGCCTTAGTGTGTTCTGCCTTTGAATGCATTGAAATATTAGTGCATTGAAGGAGATTACAACATGAACTCAATTACCACATTTTACTTCCACTGCAATTTTTCTCAATTTAGAGGCTGCTTATTCTATTAAAAGAGAAGACTTGAACTAATGGTGATTGGTGATCTGCCCTACTGACTTTTTTTTTTACTGATTTAAATCAAGTTTCATTGTGCCACTGAGGAAATTATTTAATATCTATCAGTCCATTTTTCCAATTTAGACACAGAAAAGGACCTAGAATGCACATTTTCAATAACACAGAGCAAGCTGAGGGTGAAATAGGTAAAAATGCAAATAAGGGCTGAATATATCCTCAATTCACACCTTCCTAGGAGACATTCTGGGTGCTGGAACCCAACTCTCTGTGCTGGCAGACTGTTAGGAAAGTCCCTGATGTGATTTTGGCATGTTCAGACTAATGAGCTGTGAAAACAGGTCCCAGCCGTGGTTTGGCAGCCAGAGGTTCCAGAGAGTGCCTGGAAATGAGGCTATGGGGGCTCTGCCAGGGTCCCACTTTGATTTTGCAACATCAGCTCCATGCTAAGCCACTGGAAATTGTTTAATCTCTCTTCCCATCCCTGGTGCATTTGGGGTTTTAAGCACTAGAGCATCTTTAATTACCATTACTGAAGGTCTTTCAACTTTGAAAATTGGAAATATATTTCACCAGAGACACGGCCGCGGCAATTGGCACGTTGTTGCAATGTCTGCACAATATTCCTATTTCAGTCTGCTGTAGAAAAGATTGTTTGCTGATTTTCCCAGAAGTATGAAATAAATTCAATCTAGGCTCTATCAAGTAATTTTTGTTTGTGAAAATGAAATTGCAATTTCTCAAACTGTGAATTATTAAAGTCTGCTTTCTCAGAAAGATTTTGAGATCCAGAGCAGCACTCAGTCCTTTTATTTACATTAATCAGAACAGTGTAATTGTCACAGCTTAGTTTTCTATGTTATGGTGGGAAAGTATAGAAGTGTCAGTGCTAAAAAGTTTTATGAAATACAACTGACTTTTAAAAAAATTAAATTATTTTGTGGTGTTTTCACCCAATCCACCTACATTCAACTATAACCAGTATTTTGGCAGAAGACTGGGAAAAAGACTCTCCAGGACCGTCCTGTGAGTTGTTTTGGGTTTGATTTTCCATCTCAGAGCTCCTCGTGTTTCTCAGAGACGTTTCATGAGAAGTGATGTGGTGATTATTCCATGTGAACAATTAAAAGTGCACGTGCAGGCTGGTAATTCGTCTTCTGCACTGGCAATTATGCATTCTGAGGGTGGTTAACCATTGGCACAGGTTGCCTACAGAGGTGATGGACTTCATATTTTTGGAGGATTTTGGTGAACAGCAGAACAAATTCCTGAGCAAACCAATCATTTTATGCCAATGGAATGTTCCAAATCAGAAGGTGAAAACAGAACAGTCAGAAAAAATCCAAAGCAGCTTCTAATTAACTTCTTGAATATTTAAGAGTGGCTTAGATTCATTGACATGAGGTTGTACATCGAGTTTTGGAATTCTTCATGCTATTCCCAGGAAGTAATACTAGTCCCTAGAATAAAATATTGTCTCTTAAACCTTAAAACACCTTCCTGAACCCTATTGAGCCTACAAGATGCCAGGAGTGCTGGTTCAGACTTCGTGTGCATATGGGAGATAAAGTTCCATAGGTCTGAGCTTTCAGCACGTGCCAGGTTTTTGCCTTCACCTGCTGAACTCCCGCCCTAGGGCTGTCCTGCTGATGGTCACATCACTGCCAGTCATTCTCCTACACTCAGGTTCCTCAATCTATCATTTTTTGGGACCCTTGGGCCAAGATCCTCTTTTAAAGGAATCAAAAGATTATATTTTGCGTTTAGCTCACACCTGTGAACGCAGGTTTTCGCAGATCTTCTGGAGTTTAATGCTTAGGAAAGCTCTGAACGCAGTGCTCGAGTGGGCAGTGAAGACCAGGTGCTGTGGGATTTCTTGCATTAGGATGAAGAGCTCATGTAGGAGCGAGAAGGGTGTAAGATGTGTCTGTGCACAGACTTATTGTATTCATTAGTTCCTAGGGATCAGTGCTCTTTAACTGCTCCAGTCTCAGGGTGTGGGTTATTGCTGGAAATTATCACATTGGATACAGGGCAGTACTGCTGGTAATTTGTTAATGATTCTTGCTGCACATATTGCTGATATTTTTGCATAAATCCCTAAATTTTCTTGGCACAAGTGGGCCACCAGCTTTGCTGTTCTGGACACATGGCTTAATTGCTTACTTTTGTCCCATGTATTTTTCTAATTCCATGTTAGTTTGTGATGTTAATTCCATGGAGAAGCTTGGATGACCCTGTTCTCTTGAATGATGTGCAGGATCTTTGCTTCCATTCCAAAACCAGTGAATAACACACAGGCTTAATCAATTATCTCCTAAAAGTTTGTCACTGATGCATTTTAATGTCTCATAATGTGCCTAATACATTCAGGAACAAGACAAATATGTTGACAAGAACTATAAATGACTTGGGTATTGACCATCAGTCATTTTAATTAACAAATCTCTGAATACATTGGAATCAATTTGTTCAATTAGAAATTAACAGAGGTACCTAGTCAGGGTATAATGTTAGTTTTGAAATGCAAAAATTGGCAGTGTTACCAGATGCTAAAGACAAAAAATAATTGGAGCAGCTGGAGTAGAAATGGGATATTGTCAAATGTGCTCCTGGTTTATCATGTTCTCTTTTACAAGCGTGTTCTTTGAAGTGAAATTGGTCACTTACTGGATTTGGTTTGATCATTTCTTTCTGCTGAATAATTACACCGTTAATTTTCATGACTAAAAGCTGGTAATCCAGGACATAATTAATGAAACTTTAATTCACTAATTGTAAGCTGATCACTCACTGATGTAATTAATAACTGAATTGACTTCCTAGAGGCTGCTGTGATAGCAGCACTGAAAGCACAGATTCTCTCCTGCCAGAACTGACACGGAGCAGGGGTGGTGTCAGAGGCTGTCCCAGGTAGGGTAGAATCTCTCCTGGAGGATTGTTTCATGTCCAGTGCTTCTCGTCTTTTGTCTTTTCCGAGACAATAAATAGCATTCATTGTAACCAATATATTAAATGTAAATATAAGCCAATGAAGATCTCTTTATTAAGGAAAAACCCAAACCAAACAACCACCACCCAAACAATTAACAGCCCCCTCTCCCCGGCAAAAACCCCAAACACCAGAAGCAAAGGGGAAAACAACAACGATTCAGAAATAGTTTGGGTTCAGACTTGTGACTTAAGGTGAGAAAACTCTCCATTGCAAGTTTGAGCGGTTCATTTGCACCTCATCGGATGTTTTATGTAGAAGTGTAAAACAGGAGAGACTGCATTTTTTCTCTGAGATCACTCTTCCTGTTGATTACTCCCTTCCAGTATCATTTGTTTCAACATTGATAAGATGCAGATTTAAGTGTAGCAGAATATTTTGCTCCTGAGTGCAGTTTGCAAGTTCATTTTCCCTTCCTGCATGGGGAGATTTTAAGATAAATGCCTTAGAAATCATTCCTGGAAAAGGAGTTTCTAGGTGCTGGATTGAAGTGCAATTTTTGTGAGCATCTCTCTTAAAAATATAGTTGATTTACAGCTGGTTGGGGTTTTTTTGTGGAGTGTTAGAACCTGGTGTTCATTGCTGTCATTTTTTTTTTCTGCCTACTGCCTCATGAGCCAGTAGTGCTGCTGTCATTAGAGCATTTCTGTGACATTTCTGTCAGCACTTTCTTTCACCAAGGTATTCTCCTCTTCTCTGGCAAAGAAGGATCTTTTTAACTTTTAACTCTGCTTACAACTCTTTCTTACACACTCTCTAATTTGTTGCTAAGAATAACAGCTGGCTTGAAGTTCGTCACCTCATTCTAGAAAGGTGTGACAGCAGTTAAATTTCCTGGGATCATCTCTTTAACTAACTAACATTTCTTACATTTACACTGTTCAAGGCGTTCATTAGTAATTGGCAAATCAGAAAGAATGTAGGATAATGGTAGTTCAGTAATTTCAATTAGACTCAGCTCAGGCTCTTGGATTCTTCTGTAATATTTTGTATTTCACAAAACAGAGAGAGAAAGGAGCATCCTTCCATTTCCAGTGTCAGTCTCTCTTCAAAATCCTTATGATTGGAAACTGAATATGTGAGCATTGGGCAGCCACTGCATTGTGCAAGTCAGGGAGAAGGAGCTGGATAATGCAAGAACTTTCACGAGTTGTTCAAAATAGCATCGAAATGCAGTTTCAGATTGCCCTTTCATATCTTTTTCATATCAACCCTTTCATATCTTTTTCCTCCTTGCTGCAGGTCACTCACTGATCAGCTTTCTTCTTTTTGTGAGTGAGTGAATTTATCTTGATAGGGGTTTTTACCAAGTGACTTTTTCCCTCTTGAAACTCTCACTCCATGCCCTGTGTAGTTCTTCTGATGGAAATAAATTCCTAAGGATTGTAGGCTGGCTCAGTAGAAGGCAGGCCTACAGGAAAGACCAGGTTTATAATGAGGAGGGAGTTCATATTATGACACAGACATTTATATTAAGATCCCCACAATGGTGAGTAGAAGGATTCCCATTTAAATGGAAATCTATGAGTGGATTATTTTCCTAAAATACTCTATTTCTGCATATTTTGATGCCCAAATAGTGTGAATTTTCTGCTTTTATCTAGGCTGATATATTTGCTGATATTGGCCATCAAATTTTCTGAGGAAATGTACTTTTTTTCTTTGTTGAAAAATGGAGCACTCGGGATATTGTTATGAAAAATCCTGATCTGAGAATAATTGTGTCTGCAGGCAATGCCAGCCTTTGCTACAGTTGAATTCATCAATATCTATGTTCCATAGACACCTTATTCCCTGGGATAGGAATTGTTTGTGTGCTGGTGGGTCAGAGACCACTGGAGTGTGCATTACCAGCTGTAGGAAAGAGCAGAAACAGAATGCAAGGACTTTGATATGAAGATCTTAAATTTTGAACGTTAAAAACCTTTCCAGAATTCGGAGTCTCAGCAGAGAAATTGTGCAATTAACTTTGCAGAGTAGAATAGAATAGGGAGGGTCCATGGTTAGTTTATTTCAGGATTCAGGGGCGCTGGGAGTAGGCAGAAGTGTTGTTTTGTCATTGTTACACTTTTTGGATTGTCACTGCAGATTAGCCTCATGTTTGGTGAAAATTCTTGCCTGACTGAATCAATCACATCCTGTAAACACCTCAGATTCTGGTAAGAGTCAAAGTAAATCAAGGGAAGATTTTCATATGCTGCATTACAGTTTGATTTTAGTATTTACAACTAAAGAAATGGCAACTTTAAAACAGCAAGTTTTTCATTCCCAGAGGAGTTTAATACTGAGAAGCTCACGATAAGGGAGAGGAACAGGACAGGGGAAGAAGGCAAAGTGCTTAATTACACCAATCAAATTATAATATAAAATGGCAAATCCTGCTGCAGGTAGGCCCACTTCTGCCTTTTAAAAATAATTTAAGGGAGACATCAAACTGTAAACGTACAGAGAATAACAAGCATTGTTACTACCCTGAGAGGGGCGGCACACAATACACAACCTCGAGGTATTTACTTATTATCATCAAACCACATCATCTTGAAGCAAGAGGTTTATAACAAACTATTCATGAGTTTTGCAGGCAGCAGCAGTGCACAGTGAAGGAGATTTCCTTACGATTTGTACATTCTGTTTACTCTTGCAGTGCCAGAATTGGAGTATTTTTTAACTTGACTTCATTGCAAAGAGTGTTGTGGAATAATCATGAAATTTACCTCCCTAGACAGTCTATTTGCTCGTATTTCACCTAATGGTAATGAAAAATGACTGCTATTTTCCTTGCTTGTCAAACCCAAGTTGTTTAACCCTGATGAATGGCAAGGATGATAACGTGGGTAATATTTTTACATCTGGTGATACAGAGTTGTAGAACTTCTAATTTACTGTGCAACTCCAGGACAAATATGGCAAGGGGCAACTTTTATTTAATAGAAAAATTGTCTTTTGCTCTGCAAGACCTCCTCTCACAGAGTCTCTCCAGGTAAATCGCGAGGCTGTTAAAGTTAGCAGGGGTTTTGGAAGCAGTTTGAGGTGTGGATTGACCCTGGTTGTAAGCAGGATGATGAGTCCTCCCTCATTATAGAGCTGAGCACCTCCTTGAGGAGGGATCTGGCTGTAAATGAGCAGTGCCTGCATGGTGGGAGCAGTCTGGCCAGGGTGGAGAGATTGGTGACTTTAAAACATATCCATGGCTCCTTGCATGAACTTGCTCTGAACCAAAAATGTGTTTATGTGTTGGTTTCCCAAATCTTCTGTTACAGACCCATGAGTTCCTTAGCACAGATGAATGTCACAGCTGTAGCTTATGGTGGTAAAATGTTTTTAATATGCGATTAAATTGATAGGGTTTTTTAAAAACTGTGTATCTCTGGAACTAACTCTATCTATTAAAATTATTTCACATTGCCAAAGCATAGTAACTTTGAGTTTATAAAGATGGTGGGAATCTTTTTACTGTCTGTTTTACTGGAATTCTGCCCTTTCAATGTTTCTAGAGTATATTTGCATGATAAATAAGTTGTAAGTTGATGGATGTACTCCGTGAGCTCAGGGAACTCTCATAGGAGGCTGTGGTTACAATAATATGATTTTTTAAAAGAAACCGGCAGCCTTACAAGGCACAGTTTTAAAAAAAAAAGTGTTAATAACTTGGTATTTTCCACACCCATGTCAAAATTACAATGCACTTTAGACATAAACGTCGAGAGAAGAACCAGAAAAACAGATTTTTTTTTTTTGTTTCTTTCTTCGTAGTATAGCACTAAAATGAGGTTTTGCGAGAAGGTGGTGAAGAAAATGCATAGGTAACTGCAGTGCAGCTTCACGTGAAAATGGCAATAATCAGAGTAATGTGGGCTTTTGCTCGGTTTGGAAAGGTGTTAACTGAAATAAATGGCTCAATTGGAATGTGTCAGAGCAGTTACTGGGAATGGCTCCTGATGACAAGAGACCGAGCGCAGGAACCAGCCATTGCCTCTTCCAGGCACTGGAGAGTCCTGGCCAGCAGCAGAGCCCTCAGCACAAGTGGGGAGGTTCCTGGTGGCCTGCAGGCTTTTGAGAGACTCTTGAACAGCTCGGAAAAGCTTCTGTTTGAAGTTTCTGGTTCAATTTGCAGTCAATACAAAGCTTGTATCATGTCCATAGAGCTCACGAGCAGGAGAGGCGCACACCTTTTATAAACAGGGAGAGTGAGCCCAAACACGTAATGAATATTTTCTCTAAACAAGCGTTTCAGACATTTTAAAAGTGCTTTTTCATCTTGTTGCCATGGGTTTACCTGTTTACTGCAGTTTTTTTTCCTATATTGTGTTTGTGAATGTGCACGTTCCCCCCTGTTTTTGCTTTTTATTCTGTTTGTGGATTTTACTCTTTGCCTTAACTTTCTTTCTCAGCTTTTAATTGAAGTCGTGAAAACAATGGCTTAAATCTCGGAAGAGGAGTGGATGTGAAAAGGCACTCATAACCCACCCACACCACTTTGAAATGGTTTAATTTTTACTTTGTCCTTCCTAATCACTATTTACACTTATTCTCTTCTCCATGTCCAACTCGAAAACCTCTCAGTGGGTACCCTGGCTCTACCGAGGCTCTGGTTTTGGGAGCCAGGAGTGCACAGATAACTTGGTAGCCTGAATCCTCCATCTCTTTCTGGCAGATTATTTGCAGCTTTTCTGCAAAGGTGTTTCTGGCCTATACAAACTCCTCTGTGTGGTGTGGATAAATAATTTTTTTTTTTTGGTCATTCTTCATTTCGCACTCACGTGTGAGAGTGAGCACCAGATCACTCTTTCGTTAGGTTGTGTCATGGTAGAAATAGCAGGGAACTGAATTATTGAACAGGACTCGAGGAAACAGACACAAAAGAATCTTTCTGGCCTGGTGAAGAAAAGCTGACTGCAGCAATTGCTCTGAAAGATTAAACCCAGTTTAGGGATTTTTAGGGTTTTCCTTCCTGGCCTAGGAAAAGGGTGTGTTCATGAGTTTTTAGCTTGTTGCGCAGGACATGGTCAAAGAGATGCAGCAGCCCCAAAGAAACAGAACATAAATACTTGGTTTCTGTGACTGAATTGTCAGAGGAGAAAGCTTAATATCATTATTTTGTGTCTTTTGTGAAAGAAAAGGAATAGAATCTGTTTTCAGCAATCAAAATACCTTGGAGGAGGAAACTGAGACTTGTGAAAGCAAGAGAGAAATGGTTGGAATCGTGGGAAGTCTCTTCTTGGGTGTCCTGTGAGAGCTGTCACCAGCACCCTGGTGCCTTGGCACTGCAATGTTTTGAGCAGTTTCTTCACCCATTCAGGCAGAAGGGAAGTCAGTTCAGAGAAGATTATTTCTAATTACCCTGAGATATAAAATTTTAGAGTGGGGCATGGGGATTTGGCCATGTGACACCCATTAACGTTAATGGAACTCATGCAGCTAAATCACTCTTCACTTTTATGAAAAAGGTGTCCTGGAGAGTTTGTACAGAGCCTTGGCTGTCTGTCACACAGCTGGGCTATAAATCACTGCTACTGTGTGTACAGCTGCCATAGCAGGAGAGAGAACAATTTACTACAGTGACTATTTTATTTATTTGTTTATTTATTTATTCGTAGAAAGACACTTTTAAATGTACTTGAAGGCTGTAATTTATCTGCTGCTTTTTTGGTAATTAGTGATCTGAGCATATTAATAATTTGGAGCAGTCCTGCTGCTGTTCTTCATGTCAGCAAGTGATATAACCAGCGCCTCAGTGGTGGGCGTGATTCTAGGGAAAGCTGTGGGGTTAAACAGCATTTTCTGTTCATTCTGATTGTCTTGTGTTGTTATTATTGTTTAAAGAAATAGTTGGTGTCTTGTCTTTGCTGTAAAAGCATTGTGGGAGTGAATTATGTAACTTCTGGGAGAAAAAGGGGAGGGGAACTTAAATGTGGATGTTGAATTTTTGACTCTGCTCCACCAGCATCCATTACTAACTCTTGCTGCGGATCACAAAATGGATAAGAAAGTTCATTTCATGAATTACTTCCAGCAAACTTAAACTATTGAGTACTTTAGTGTAAAAATAGAGATATTAAAATTACAAATTTCAGTACAATAAAACCTCTTTCCTTGGGAGATAGTTCATTACAAAAAGCAGAAGAAAGTAGTTATTTAGCATCTCATTAGAATTCTCCCTATTCATGCTAAGTCTGAATATCTAAAGTAATTACTTTAAATGGCTCTTTCTTTTTATTCCCTTTTATTTTATCGTTACTTTATTGCTGTCACTTTATTACTATTATTCATTTTTACTATATTTTATTATTCAGAATTACATTTACAAAGGAGCTCTCTGATTTTTAGGAACTAAGATTTTTCTTTTGCTCTGAACAGAAGAAGCTGGAGATGGAAAATTAGAGAGAATGAATAAATAGACAATTAAAACAATAAATACATTCTACAGGTTTTGTAAGTTGGCTCAAAGCCAAGATTCTGGTGATTCTATTCATCCTTGGCTGAGCAAGCTGCAAGAGGAGAGCCCATGCTGAGAACAGCAGCAGATCCAGCAGAAGCTGTAATGCAGCAGCACAGCTAATTAGAATTCCTGTAGGCTTTATCAACAGGTCTGCAAAACACAACAATTAAGATTTGACTGTGAAAACATGTGACTTTGATGTTTCTGAGATGAGAAAAACTGGCTCAAAATTGCCCCATTGAAAATTATCATTTAAAAATCTTTTTAAAAATGTAGTTGGATATGTAATGCATTTGCTACTGCGGTGATTTTTATAGTTACTGCAATCAAAGTTAGCATGAATTTAATTTCTCAATAAACTGTACAATATGGACATTTCTGCAGGCTGATACTCACATGGAGCTAGGTTGGTAGATAAATACTTTATCTTGGCAGAGCAAAATGAGTGTATTTACTCAAAAGGTGAGTTTTGAGGTAGGAAAATGGCTGTACAATGTAGATTTGCATGGAGGCTTCTAGATATTTGTATCTAGTGAATGTTCTGGGAGATGCAGTTAATTGAGTGAGCTGTTTTCAAATGAAATTGCTTCTGGTGGGCAAAGTCTAGTAACAACTGAAGATTTAGTTTGGAAGGAGGAAATTGATGGTTAGGTTTGTCATTCCAGGAGTAAATTATCCTGTTGAAAAGAAAGATGGAAAAAATACATCTGACAGGTTGATGTGTCAGTGCCTTTATTAAAATATTCCTTATAGGTAGGGGCGTGGTTCTGGTTTCAGCCTGCAAAGCAGGTTTGAAAAGCTCTGCCTGGCTGTTCTTTTATGTGCTTGCAGGAGAATTATGGAGGTGGAGTCTTGTTTGGTGCTGCTGCTTGTGGCTGGCTGCGCCAAGTCCAGAGGACGTGCAAGCGTTGTGACAGTGGGATTGTCACTGTGGCTGCCTGGTGGCAGTGCTGGCCTGAGGTCAGAGGGGTGGCGTGTGGAGGGAGAAGGTGACAGCTCTTAACAGGTTGTTTAAAAAAAAAATAAATTCTGGGAGATTTGTGCAGTAGAATCTGTGGTTTTTTGCTTTTTATTTTTATGCAGTGAGTTTTGAGCGAGAGCTCATAGGTCTCTGGATTAACTTTTGGATTTTTTTTGACATTTCTTAAATATTTCTTTTATTTTTTTTTAATGTATTGGCTGTTACAGAAATCTGTGCTACCTGTGAATGCAGGTGTAGAAAAGGAGGTAAATGGCAGGAGTATTGTGCTACAGCGTGTTCTTATCTGATAAATGTGAGAACCCACCAGATGTTTTTTATTACTTTGGCAATTCTTGCTGTGCCTGGAGCAGACCTAATGAGAAAAGACATTAAGAAAAGCATTCTATTGGGAAATCTTTCTTTCCCTGAGCTGTTGTCTCAGAGTTCCAGGAGGGGTTGACCTGGTGTGAGGCTGTGTATCCTGGTGTATATCCTGGGCTGTAACCCGGGCTATATCCTGGTGTGAGGCTGTATCTCGGGCTGTGTATCTCGGTGTATATCCCAGGCTGTAGCCAGATGTGTATCCCGGTGTGAGGCTCTATCCCGGTGTATACCCGGGGCTCTATCCTGGTGTTGTGTATCCTGGGACTGTATCCCCGTGTATATCCCCGTGTATATCCCGGTGTCCATCCCAGGCTCTATCCCGGTGTGAGGCTGTATCCCGAAGTCTGTTGCAGGCTCTATCCCGGGCCCTATCCCGATGGACGTCCCGGGCCCTATCCCGGGCTCTATCCCAATGTTCATCCCGGGCCCTATCCCGCTGTACATCCCGGGCTCTATCCCGGGCCCTATCCCGATGGACGTCCCGGGCTCTATCCCGGTCTCTATCCCGCTGTACATCCCGGGCTCTATCCCGCTGTACATCCCGGGCTCTATCCCGGGCTCTATCCCGCTGTACATCCCGGGCTCTATCCCGGGCTCTATCCCGCTGTACATCCCGGGCTCTATCCCGCCGTACATCCCGGGCTCTATCCCGATGTACATCGCTCATCCCGCTGCGGTACCGAGCGCCGCTCCCCGCGCCGGCTGCGGGCCCGGAGCTCTGGAGCTGCAGCTCCATCTCCTGGAGAGAAACCTTCCCGTTCCATCCCCGAGTCCTTTCCATATATTGTTATTGAAATGGTAAATTATCCTTGCAGTGGGGGCTTCCCCGTGCATTCCCAGTGCGGGGACTGTCTCTCCGGTGCAGTTTAACCACAGAAAGGAGATAAATGCTGCCGTCAGGAGAGATCTTAATGAGCACACCATCTCTAGGCCTTTTAAAACACTGGAGTTTTTCTCCCTAGGGTAAAATTTAACTGTATCTTAGAGTGGTTTTATATTTAGTCATAAACTACAATAGAATTATTTTAGTTTTGAATTTCTCACTGCTTTTATTTTCCCTAATAATATAAAATGCATCCAGAGTTTTAGGGAAACTGTATCTAGAAATAAAAGTAATTAGATCCCAACAAGGCTCGCCATTAGGTCCAGTTAGAGGTGCATCCAGCAGCCTACCTTTAAATGGCTTTTCTTCCACATGGGCTGGGAGCAGCAGGTGTTCAGAACAGCTTCTGCGTGGGCTTCTGTAAAACTAGGCTTAAAAATATTAAGGAAAATCATCTCCCATGTTATGGACTTCTCACTGAAAAAAACAAATCACAGTATTAGTGTATCAGGTATTTTTTCTTTCTGTTACTCCACTCATAAATTGGTGCTCCAAGCTCAGGAGACGTTGCTTAGAAGTCTGATAGTGCTGCATTACAAATAGAATATATTTTCCTTTGAGGTCTAAATAATCAATTATCGCAATTATTTTTAAAGTGTTTTGTGTTTCAGTAGCTGTATTTTTTCAGGGAATAGTTTATTTTCAATATAGATATAAGTTTATAAGGAGACTACTCTGTTGTTGTCACTGTCCTAAGGTGAAGTGTTTTAGGGAATGTCAGCAATCACTAGAAGGAATGGTTTATGTATAGGCTAAAACCATGAAAGGAAGATATTTTCTATCCATAACTTGTATCAGAAATGGAGAAAGTTTCCCTGATAGCTTTCCAAGCCCAAACTGGCAGTAACCCTCAGCTGCACTGTGCTCTGAGCACGTACACTGTATTTTCTGTCTGGATACCACAGGAAAGCAAAGCTTTTGAAACAATGTTTGTAGAATATTAAAATTAAACCCACTGTGATGTCAGAGCAGCAGCTGGGAAATTGTCTGTGGCTGTAAATGCACAATGAGGCCAAGCCTGTGTGACTCTGTGTGATGTGGGCTGAGGCCCGACAAGGTAATTTTGAGGAATTATGTCCTCGTGACACTTGACTGGGATTAAATGAATTTTGGTCAGTTTTGCCCAGCTTGGTTAACATAACTAATAGGTTGTATGTTCAGAATACTGTGGCAGAATTCACTCCTTGCTCCTCCAGTCACAGATGGATAAACACAAAGGAGCTGCAGTAGCTGTGTTTAACAAGTGTGGCTTGGCAAACCCCCTCCTGCTCTTGGTGGGCTTCCTCTGCATCAAAACTAATATGCTGCTGAATTATTTTTGTGTATAATCCCTCTACAAGAACGTGTCTGGCATCAGTGCTGCTGGAAATTGAAATTTTTATGGTTATTCTAGCACTTGTATTGTCTTTCCACTTGTGTTAAGTTCAAAGGTAACGTGCTTTAAAAAGGATTCATAGCATTCCCTTCTGTGATTCTGATTCTGGCTTACAACATAAACCAAAACTTGTAATAAATTCTGCAAGCAAAGAGGAAAAAAAAAAAAAACCAAACAAGAAGAGAAAAAAGAGCAGAAACACTTGTATAGACAGATATGTTATAGCTTCTATATGTGTAACTGGGATTTTTTGATCCTGTAATTCTTTGAACTGTGTCTCTTTGAGGACCGTAAGTAGAAAATGTAGGAAAGCAGATACCTGAGATCTACTTGGCAGATAAAAATAGCATTTATAGAAGGTGCATTTTACTTGGAGTTGTAAGAAATCTTATTTTGCAATGAGGAAAGAATCTGTTATAAGGTATTGCACAACTTTGATGTCAGTCTTCCATTTTCAGTGTGCCATTACTTCTCAGGGCTTTCTCTTCCCTTTGAAAAGCTTCAGCTTTTAGTGGGGAAAAAAAAGTTTTGAGAATGTTTATTTAGTTTTGAAACCCTTTATGTTTGCTTAACTTAGCAATCGTCAGACCCTGTTTGTGTTCTTAAGTGTTAATAGATGAGGTAGATTTTTTTTTTCCAAGTAAGTTTACAGTAAAATTTCAAGCACAAAACCCCAAACCGAAACCCAAAAAACCCCCTAAAAACCAAAAAAACCTCAGAAAACTTTCCCAAATTGGAAACGTGTTGAATTTTAAAGAAATTCAGATAAAGTCCTGTCACTGTTGGCTCTTTTGAAAGCTCAGATTGTGCAAAGGAGATATCAAGAGCCATCAGCTGGCATTACAAACCCCACAGTGCTCTGAGCTTAGTTACTCACAGCAATAAATAATTAGTGATGTCTGGGTAATGCAGTGAACTTGCAACAGCAGCTCTTGGACAGTAGGGCAGGGTTTGAGAGTTAAATTAGCTTGCATAGTGCTCAGTGAGTAATTAATGCCCTCAAATTAATGCTTCCTTAAAACAAACAAAACCCAGGGAGGAATGGTATTTCTGAGACTCCAAATTCCCATAGTATGATGCATACAGAATGCCTGGATGAGGCTGCTAGGGAAGAGTAACAAAACAAACAAAAAGCAAAATAACTCATTTAAATAGTCTACTCAATGATTTATGCTTTACATTTATTGTGTGAAAAGCCAAGTTCTTATTAAATAGTTCGATTTATTTTTGAGCAAATAGCATATTTTTAACTAATGTACAGCATGAGGGAGCATCAGAGACAAAAAGTGCTCTGTAGGATGACAGTTCTTACACAGAATAAGTTGTACATGTGTCCCACAAAGCTTCTCAGCTGCAGTCAAAACAGTTTCACAACAGGAAAAAATAAAAATTGAAACAACCAGCAAAAAACTCCTCCCCAGACTAAGTCCATTCATCATCTGGTGGTTTCACGGAAAGAAGTTTTCAGCATTTACTGAAAGTACGGTCATCTCTTGGGTAACATTTTTATTTCCGTCAGAACTTTGAACAAGACTAGGAAATGTCCACTACCCTGTGGTTTCAGAATGAAGGAGGGATTTCAAACACTTACAGCCTTGAATAATTAAAGACACACTGGTTTTATCAGATTTTTTTATGAGTTGGGATCTCTGCCAGTGGTTGTTCAGAAGAAAAGTCCAACCTCTCTGAAGCACTTCTGAAAAATTTCCCAGGGGTTCCTCTTACAACATTAATATGAATTGTTGTTGGGATAAAGTTATCAAACATCTGCAAGTTTCACAAAAGTAAAGGTGATGCCCCTCTTTCCTACAATAATATTTCTAACGCAGAAAGTGCTAATTAAGTTTTAGGATTAAATCCCCTCCTAATGTCTTGTATTGCTTCTACCTGAATTGCCAAAATCCTGGACAGTTGTGATGGTATCTGACTTTCTCATTTGGATTTCATCCTTTCAGCCTTATTCATAAGGCTTTAGCAGGCATTTAAAGAACAACTGCAGAATGATACAGTTTGTATAATTTGCTTAAATAAAGCTGTAGCTACTGCAAACTTAATTTCTTTCAGCACTGACAGCATAAAAGTGATATAAAACTCAGTTCCAGTTTTGAATTCACTTCTAAAAGGCTCATTTTTTTTTTCTGCTCTGAGTGTCAAACTGAAATTTTAACTAGTATACAGGTATTTTCCCCCAAAGACTGAAAATATGGAGCTAATGCTGTATGTTTGAGAAGCCAAGGACACTACAAATTGCACTTCTGAGCCCTTTTTTCTCACATTAAGCACTACTGGACAAGAAAATTTACAAAGGCCTCAGTTGGTTGCAATGCTGCTTAATTTGATGATGTCTTTAATTTTTTTTTTCCGATTAATTCTTCAGAGACTGATTTGATTTGCCTCAGTGCTGAAAATCTGTTCCTCTCCTGCTTTCCGACACGGATAGAAATAAAGCTGTCCAGTAACACAGAGTTATGATGGTGGTTATTAGTCTCCTTCCTCCTGAAGAATGAGAAAGGTTAAAGTAGTTTTAGAACATCTCCAATTGTCATTTTTTGTCTGATTCTATAATAAAAGTTAAATAATAATCTATTTTGGGGGGAAATAGTGTTAACTTCCATGCTTCAAGCACACAAGTTTTTGCTGTTTGCATTACAAAAACACCTAAAATCAGTGACCAGAGTTGATGTAGTTACTGTAGATGTTTTTGTCCATGACTGATTCCCTGGTAAAGACTGGATACATCAAAATACAGCTTCTCCTTACAGAATTTTCTGAGATGGGGTACATGGCAGGGGATCAGACACTGGAAAACTACAGATCTTTGGGGGTTTTGTAATTTTGAAACTTAGCTGCTGTGTAATCTTGAGCTATCAGTGCAGGAGTGAAGCACAGAGCATGATGTCTGCATCAGCAACCCAATGAAACAGGATTTTGTGCTTTGTTGTGGGACATAATAGCAATCAAAGTCAAAAAAATGAGACTTTCAAACATTCCTGAATCAATGCAGCCTGTCACAAAATAAAAGTCAATATCAAATAATTAAGAATGAAAATACTGAGCAAAGCAATGGCAAATGATATATTCCATTTTGAGTGCACCAGAACATTGTTACTACGAAACACTTTCCTTTTGACAAATTATTGGCTGTTTCAGAGTTGGAAAATCCATTCTTGTAGGATTTTATTGTCTTGGGAGAAGGGGAGAAGAATGTATAACTCATCAGCAGTGATAGGCAGTAGTCCTATAGGACAGCTGGTAGTAGCTGCTGGCTTGAGAACGGTTTTAAATTAACAATATTGTGAAAAGTATTCATGTTACCAATTTCCAGCCCCTTCTGTTCTGACTTTGGGGTCCCTTAGAACTGATTAAATTTCAAAAGGTTTCATATTTTGCAGTCTGTCAGTAAGTCCATCATATTTTTAGGAGAAGATATATTTTCTAAGAGGCATTTACTGACTCTGGATTATACAGATCTTTTTCTTAGCTGGCAATTTCAGATACTGTATAACGAGGAAGGGAGCAGGATGCCATCATTCCCAAGTCATAATATTGGAGAGGAGATGAAAAGGTGTTATATCATCTTTAAACAGATTGAGTTTCTGTGTGAGGGAAGTTGGAGCTTTCCTTGCTGAATAGTTTTACTGCAGTAACTCACCCAGTTGCTGCTTTTCTGTTCTGGAGCCAGAGCATCAGTAAAGTGACAGGACACAATACTGGAAAAATGACTTTTCTTGTGTATTTTAAGAGACAGATTCCTCTTTTAAAGACCTATCTTCCTGGGTGATTCACTTCCAAGCCCAACAGTGTTTGTAGAAATAATAATTACGTGTATTGCAAAAATGGAAAGTTTTGGGTTTAGGCTCACTGGTAATGAGGAAAGACAATCATAATGACAATGGTCAATGTATTATATTCATACTTATATCAGGCATATTTTAAATAAGAGCTAATCAGAATTTAAAAATGGAAAAAATTATAAAATCAGTTATAAAATCAGAATGAATGAACACTTAGTACCACATTAGGCTCTTGATCCCGTAGGTCTGAAGAGTTCTCTTTGCTACTTAATTAAACCCTCTCGTGTGTTTTATCATATGATTGGTGCTGATGTCATTGATGACTACCAAGATTATTATTTTCCTTTTATCACTTAGCAATTGAGTTTTGTGTGAAATTTACTGCTCCACCTTTTATTGTATAAAATAGATCAAGGGAAGTTTCCATTAATCTTGTTCTTTTGGCTGTAGCTGGCTTTTTACAGAGTGAGTAACCATCAGTGGAGGCAGGGCAGTGCAAAGAACAATGACAAGGAAAATCTAATTTGCTCAACAGATTGGTTGCAAAATGTGTTGGGAATGGTGAAGAGATCAGTTCTCTATTACAGGTTGAACACTGAAAAATTTGACAAATTTGTAATTAAAACATGACTGGTAATATACCTATTTTTGATTCTGCCGCTTTATTTGCTATTCCCCGTATCCTCACAGTTACTACTTCAGAAATAGGAGGGCTTGGGCTTGTTTATCAAGTAGATGCTGTCCTGTTTGAGCGCCATCAAAATTGAAAAGTAGCTTTACCCATTCTTTGTAGAAATAGAATTTTTCTAATGATTTAGAGCTAAAAAACGAAACCAGATATGACTGCCCAGTACATAATGATTTTTAAAGCCCCCTATTTAGTGCAGAGGAATTTTAAGTGTTAATTTTAATTACCAACTTTGAAGCTTTCTACAGTGATAAATTTCTGCTTTCTCGTTTCCCAGCTCTCTTTAACAAATGATTTAAGCAGTGTTTCTAAGTTGATTTATTTGCTTGCCTTTTTCCAAGAGTGTTGCTTTGCATTTGAAACCCAATATACAATTTCATGGTTTCTTGGTAAGCAATATCTACTTATTTAAGTTTGAACATAACTTATGCTTATGTATTCAAATACAAAAATTTATATTTAGCTGATATTAATGCTGAGTCTCCAGCTTCTGGTAGTTGAAGCAGTCTCAGCTCCAGACATAAGTAAAATTTGGGCAGAAATTATATAAATGAATATTTAATAGATGTGTTATTAAATTGCCAAAACTCAGAAAATGAAGTTTAAGGGATTGAAGCACAATAATCTTAATAATCTTATCCATTATTTTCAATATGAAAATGCCTTCTGAATCTGGTTTTCCTTTATCAAGTAGGCTGTATCACATCAGGTACAAATTCAAATTTCATTTTGCTTAAGGAACTCTCAGTGTTGTTTTTTTTTTTTTCTTTTTTTCTACCTAAGCGGTACATTGGAAATATTCATGGGTTTTTCTAGTGGTTGGACTGGTATTTCTGTTGTTTCTGTAGAAAAATCATATCAATAACGTCAGGGTGCCATGTGGGGATGATTTTGTGAAGGAATCAGAGATTCGTCTGCAAATTGAATACAGCTATTTAATCAGTATTTAAAGTCACCCCCTCAGGATCGTTTGAGGTGTGACTGGGGATAACTCGGCGTAGTTGGGTACACTTGGAAAATATTTGAGTGGGTTCAGAGAATTGGAAGTGCTCTGGGGACACACAGTGAGGTAGAATGTGTAGAAGGTGTCTTCCTTCCTGATGAGAAGGAGGAAATGGAATGTGCTGACCACATCCTGGGCGCCTCTGGAGGATTTTGGTGCTGTACTGATGGTTGGCTCCTCCTGTGATGGAAGTAACAGTAATGGTTAATGGTTAACGCCTCTCTTTACAGATTCAGTTTTAAGTGGAGGTGCAATTTATCTTTGACATTAGCCAGGGGCTGATCAAGTGGCTCGACAGCAACTGAGGAGTGAGATGTAACACCTTGGAGGTGTTTAATTCCTCCAGCTTGATGTATTTTTTCTTGAGTGATGATACCTTTTGTTAAGATTCCACTTTCCTAAAGTATCACTTTTGTTCTGCTGCTCTAATGGAGATATTCAATTCAATGTAGAGTTGCTCTCATTTTTTTGGTGAATGCGGATGTTACTGACTTTTTCTTGAAGCTGCAAAGAGGAGAGGGGAAAAAGTCCCAACCTCTCCAGACTTACAATGCACACAGTAAATTCTGATGGTTGCATTGCCCTCTAAGTAAGAGTCCAGTGGAATATTGGCCCATATATTATCCTGATTATGAATCCATGTGCAGATTGAACCGATTTCATGTAGACTGTTTTGTGGTAATCCAAAGAAAATATTTAATGTTAGTGGAATCTCTGAGGGAGAGAGACATCCTGAGTTCAAATAAAGGATTTAGCAGAAGATTTTAATTCTGCTGTATGAATGTTTCATGCAGACTGTGCACAGCATGCTAGCTGCTCACTGGGATTGAGCAGTCTATAAAAATCAAGGTTCTTTAACTCCGTGTGGGACCAGCAGGAGACCTAAAGAAGGAATAAGAAAGTGAAGCATGAATCCACTGGCAAAGCCTGCATTAATCAATTTTTCTTAGAAGCAAATCTGTTTCTGTCTCTAAAAGAGAAGAAAGCTGTTTAAAGACCTTCACATAATGTGATCTCTGGAATGAATAGTAAATTCACAGGAAAGAATCTATTTAATAAAAATCTTATACAAATCTAACGTCAGGCAAAAATGGCTGTTTTCAGTTGACTGCCTACCTTTGAACCCAGACCACACCAGTGTTTGTACACTTCTCTGACAGCTCCCATTGCTGATTACAATTGCACTGACCAGTTGCAGCACTCATTATGTCCACATCATAAATCTCTCCTGGCTGATGCTCAGCACCTTAATTTTACCAATTTATTATTTTTCTTGCTGATGTACATTGTCCTAATCACACATTCCTGTTTCAAGTTTGTTTGCAGGAGGGAAGGAATTCCAGGCCATCGATCTTTCTTTAGCAACTAACTTTAACTTTCCATCAACCTGAGGCTTACACAAGTGGAAAATTACTTCCTTAAAGTAGTTGAATTGCATTTTTGTTGGCATATTAGGACCTTGCAGTTTGTTACTGATCTAATGTGTTACTGATCCAATACTGATCTGTTTTAATAGCTTTTTGGTGGTTTTTTTGAGAATGGGCAGTGTAGTCACAAGTGTTGTATAAAAAAATTATAGGTGGCTGTTAAAAGTGAAAAAGCTTCCTTAAAAATTGAGTTTAAGAGACAGCACACAATATTGTTATTGAAACCAAGACACAAACTCTTGAAGCAGATGTGTTTAGGTTTAACATGAACAGCCCTAATAAAATGTTTTATGGGATGCAGTAATTTATTTTCATATATCACCTAGGCACTAGGAGTAGGATGCTTTATAATACTGGGCAGACTGGCTAGGGCTTAATCTATTTAGGTTTGGGTAGAACCAAGCGGGATGTGGAGCCACAGCTCCTGCTTCAGTGATGGGTCAGGCAATTTATGAACTCTAAAGAAAACTGAAAGTGGAGGGAGAGTGGAAACCTTACTTGAGCTGCCAGGATTCCTGTTACTGCTTATGTGGCCTAGAGATTATGCTGCAGGTTGTATTTTAGACTGGGACTGGACCTGCTAATATTTTCACAGTCTTGATGAACAATAAGATGCAAGCACAGCAGTCTCTGCAAAAGCTCTCTAGGGTACAATGTCTCAGAAAGATTCATTTTGTAAAGGATTGCTTTGAGCAGAGATCCAACAGACACAGAAGAATGCCTCTAAGTAGTTTAAGTTAGAATTGTGGTTTTTGGAAAATCTTCATGAAACACCTTGATCAATTCTGACCCCTCTCCTTCCCTGCCTATTCTTGGTCTTCAGCAGGACTTTGTGCAAATTTGATAATTTAAAAAAATCTTGTTTGAATCCATCAGAGTGCTGCAAACAGCGGCAGTGGTTATACTCGATTATGCACCTCTTTCCCTCTCTGAAACAGCCCAAAATGATGTACAGGCAGTGTTTTCTGAATGTTACATAAATAAACTTGCAAAAGGGATAGGGAAGCCAGTTATGGGGAGGGTGATACAAGGATTGCTGTCTTTCCCCTGGGTCTGGGTTGGTGTTAGTCCTGCTGGACTCTGGGAGATGCCTCTGGGTGCTGCTATTATCTTAATTATGGGTGATCAGAGGGAAATGAACCCTGGGAGCAGACTTCATTGGATTTCAAATTTCAGTTTTTGTGTTATAAAGAAAGCCAGCTCTCTTTCCAAGACTGGGAGATGAAGAGGAATTGCGCAAGGTTCGCTGCAGAGGAGCAGATTGTGAGAGTTTGATGCTGTGAAAGAAGGTAAATTGTGGGAATGCTACAGATTCAGAACTAGGGAAAGGGGCACTGAGGGGCCAGGGACACTTATCCAAAAAAACCTCAATAAAACCCCAAATGCACCCAAAACCCCCCAAATCCAGCCTGCTAACTTGATAGTTAAAATACTCTCTAAATGATTTGGATGGAAGTTTTTTCATCCCATGGAACCCAGGAGTTTCCAGTACCACTTTCACTATTGGCTGTGTGATTTCTCAATTTACCATTTTCTAAATAGTGTTGAATACACTACAGAAGCTAAATATATTTTATCAGAGACATTATGAAATGAAATGTGACTGGAGTAAGGCAGAGGTAGATCTAAACCAGTCCTGTCTTGAATAGAGCTGAACTACGGCTAAATAAAAGCCAGGAATCTGCACTTGCACTGCTGAATTTTCTTTGAGTGTAGCTGTCCCCACTGAGAATATTCTGCTACCTGGAATATAATCAGGTTTTTCCTCTCTGATTCCTAATAGCATATCTAGATTAAATATTTCACTTCAATAAAGACTGAATAGTTATAATGAACACTATTTGATTTCTGCTCTGAAAAGCTTGGGTTTTGTCATAATTATTAACTTAATGCCCGTTAAGTTTGTAATTATGGCCGCAGTCCCCAAGTGCTTCTTCCTCACTGAAGGCCTTTATTAAAACATTGTTTTTGCTTTGATAGCGTGCACAAATTGTCCTCAAGATTGCACAGGCATGAGAGCCTAAAAATAATTTAGAAACCTTTAATCAGAGTGTTCTTAAGGTTGTATAAAATATCCTTTTGTTCTTAACTGTGGCTAACTCGCTGTACTGTGAAATGAGGACTAAAGAGGAAATTTCCAGGTTTAATACTGGAAGATGCATATTGTGAATAACCTTCATGGTACGGTTATCAGGATGGGTTCAAAATCGTTGGCTGATGAAGGAAGCAAACTCCTAAACTATGATTTTTCAAAAATCAATATCGCTACAACTAGGAATGTGTTTCTGAAAGCTGTTTGTTCAAAATTCTTAGTAATGTTTTCCAGTACCGGCTATTGGACATTTACAAGTAAAAAGTCACTTTTGGAGGTGTGCTTCTCTTTAAGTCAACAGAATTTAAAAGGGATAAGAGGCTTCTGGGTGGCTTTAAAAGACAGGGCACTTAAAAGATTTTTGAGTTCTTGTTTGCATGATAAAATTGATTCAAAATTCATGACTATAGTTTGTATGTGAAGTTGGATTGTGGGCTGCAAAGCAGAAGTCACTTAATTTGGGCCACGTAAATATGAACTGGTGAACAGGTGTGAGATGATTCAAAGGGAGAACAAAGTGTTAATGAATCAGTTTCCTGTTCAGACAGAGAAATGAGCTCCTCTTTAGGACGTGGCCTTCCAATCCATGTCCTTCCCTGTCCCGCCTGTACAAACATCCCACTGCTCCTGATTACACAGCTGATGTGGCAAACACCAGGCAGGGGACTGTGCAGCCAATTAACCTTTAGATGGAGCTGTTTCTCCTTGGATGACGTGAAGGTTGCAAATAGTGTATCCAAGAAGTTCAGTAAGAATGAGCTGATTTGTGCTGCAGTTTAGCAAAAGGTTTTATTATTTTATAAATGCGTGTTTTTCATTGTCAAAGAAAGAAAAGTGTATCCTGTTCATACCTGCTCAAATATCTCTTATAAGAAATAAATATTGATAAGGAGAAGATGATGTATAATAGCATTTTGGAAACTACACAAGTATATCTGTGCAGCTTAAATTTGGGATAGGTTTGTGATATGAAAACAACATGAGCACTGCATGTAGGATGATGTTACACAGTTGGTGAGCTGAGCTTCTGAGCATTCCAGTATTTCCCTCGGAGACGAGAAAAATTTGTCTTTTCCCTGTGAGTGGCAGTGTATTGGTGGGAGCGATCCTCAGAAGGGTGAAAGCTATTTGTTTGTTTTCTATCATGTTTAACACAGACTTCTTTCATTAACAAGGCATTCCTGCTTTATCAGCATTAACTCCAGCATACCCAAAGCAATTCTGTTAGCTGGTCCTTGGGAAGTTGTCTAATTAACTTCTGATTAAATTCACTCTTTGAATTAAGTGCCACTTGAGAAGGATGTGTTCCCTGACATACGTGGTTCCAGGTCTCTGCCCTTCTGCAGGATAAACATGTTCAAGTGCTCTACACGTTCAGTGGTGCCCAGCAGCTCATCAGCTGCTCCAGAGCATGTAGTTAATTTAGCCTGCAATTTTTTTTGCTGTCAAGAAATGTGGATTTGGCTGTGGACTCTGTTAATTGTTGTGGCAGCACAAGCAGGCTGCTTCAGCCTTTCTTTGTACCCCTGAGATAGGGGTGCACCTGTGATTTGATGAGAGAGCAAAATCCTCCCACAGGGAAGAAGTGTCTGGAGTCAACCTGATGGCAAATGAACAGAAAGTTTAGCCCAAGGACATCTCCCTTTTCTCTCACACAGCCTGAATTGCTGAGAGCAGAACGGACCTGCTGGGTACATTGGTCCATGGAGGCCAGTATTTGGTCTCCAACAGTGGCATTTCAGACTAACACTGTTTGGGGGGGTTTGTGTGAGCCAAGGCACTCTTGGTCAGCCTTTCTCCTCCTGCTTCTCCTGCACCCACACGTGATGGATTAGGGATGTTAGATACATCTCCACCTCTCCACTCTACTGTGAGTTTTGGCAGTGCAGGACTATGCAAGTAAGAGTTCTCTATTCAGGTGGATGTGTCGCTTCCATGATTTTGAAAATGTTAATTGTGTATCCCCTTCAGTCTTCTCTCCAGATGGAGGAGATCTGGCCTTTCCACCATCCTTTGTAGAAGTATCTGTGACCCTCTCAGATCCTTGCTCAGGTATCCCCCCACGGTATCCTCTTGATGCAGAAGCCAGATCTGTGCCCTGTACTCCCAGCATGGCGTAGCTCAGTAAATTCTGTTTTCCATGACTTGCAGGTATGAATATGCAATGACCTTCCCATGCAGGCTCTTGGGACTTTGCTGGGCTTGGTCACTGCCCCAGCTCCTTCTGTCAGGTTCTCAGCAGCTGTCTAGAGGGTCAAAGACCTGGTGTGCTTTTGGGATGAGCGTTTCTGGTACAGGCTCGAGGCTGGCCATCACTGCCCAGCAGCCCATGGCCCTCAGCGGCAGGTGGGGCCTGCTCCTTTCTTGACTTTCTGAAGACCTCCCACAACCTAATTCACACTCTCTCTCTGGCTTCCGGCAAGATCCCTGCAGGTTGTGATAAAGCTTTATTAGTTTCATTAGACTTTCATTACAGAATAATCAGAATCATGCTAACAAATCCCCTCATTATTGCTGTATAAATCTTGCATCATAGCTCCTTGTTTCTTATTAGCAAGCAGCTGAATGTTCTGCAAGTGCAGGAGGTAAATAAATCCTTGCTGGGCAAAGGCCTGTCAGGCTTCTATTTATTCCCAGGCAATCCTGAAACTCTTCCCCAAGCCTTTACTCATGCTTCTCTTCCATGAATTAAATAATTGAGTATGAAATAATTGAGCATTGTTGTCTGGCAGCATCCTTGAAGGCACCAATAACTGTTTGGGTCAGGATGTACTGGGAGCAGTGGTGTCCTCTAAACCCCAACCTGTGAGTAACAGGCAGAACTTTACTTCTCTCTTAAATTTGTTTTTGTGTCTTTTGTGAAGAGAATATCCAACACCTCCAACAGAGACATCTTACATAGATTTTTCACATTCTCCACCTACACAGTGTTGTAATTAAAGAAATTACAGGGTGACAGGGTGACTTCTAACCTCCTAAAATAATTTGCCTTTTCATACAGTAGCAATTTAAAACCGCTTTAGAGCTGTGATCATTTGGAGAAAAAGCAGGGAATTGGGATGGGATTTGTGACACAATGGCAAGCTGGGCTTCAGTTAAAAGCACTCAATAACTCCTTTTGTGATTTTTTAAAATATTTTTATTTTTTAAATACAAATGGGATTTCAACAACAACATTTTTTATATATTGATCTGTGTGATGCATAAACAGCATATTGTGTTAATTACTGTAAAATTAATCACATTCTGTACTGTGCTTGTACAACCTTGTCCCCTAATCAGCATTCCTGCAGATTTCTTCTGATGTTGAATCATTTATAACAGGCTTTTAAAAAATATTTATGATTCTAGAGATGCTTCTCTGCTAATTTATTACTTTGAATTGATTGCCAGATATGAACATGAGTTTAACTCTATTTGAGCTTGTGCTCAAATTCTGATGGCCTGGAGCTGAGCCATGGACCTGAACAGCACCAAGATATCACAGAATTGGGTAATATCACTTGGAAGGTGACCTCAGGGGTCATCCAGTCCAACCTCTCTTGGCAAAGACAAGGAGTGTGGCAGTTGGTGGGTGCATTTTGGTTTTTATTAATTTGAATTTCTGGACTGACACCACAGTTCCTTGTAGGTGTTTTCTGCATCCCACCTTACTCACTGTGGTACAGAAATAATCCGATGTGCACTTGTTGCTCTGTGTGCCTGACTTGGCCTTCCTGGTGTTCTGTTACACGAATTGAAAAAAATACAGAACACTGTAAGGTGCTACTTTTTTACAATGTGAATTAATCATCACTTCTCTTTATTTCTAGTTTTAATGTTTTTTATTTATATTAATGTACCGTTTGTCCTTTTCCACTCTAATTTTTTTTTTTTTTTGGGTAGCTAAATATTATTTTTTAGTAGATAAGAATTTAGGAATTTTGAGGACTGGGCAAACAAATCCACTGAGCTGTCTTACTCTGGAATTTGATATATTGCTTTCTGTTTTCTTGAACAAGAGAGGTGAAGGGATAGAGGAGAACTCTTTATTTGCACCTGGAGGGCTCAGGGCAGGACTTCTGCAGTGTCCTCAGTGTTTGAGTGTTTCAGCCAGGTAAATCTGACTGCTATGGTCAGGGCATCAAAGAGCTCCCAGAGCTGAAATTCCAGAAAATAGATTCATCCTCCTGACTGTTCTACCACCACAGAGCTCCCCCCTTCCTCTCCAGGCTGCTCTTGCCTTTTTGCTGTGATATCTTCAGTCTAAAAACAGTGTTGCTCATTGAAACACATTTGCAATTCCATATAACCTTCTACTTAAACCCAGTAAATTCAGGATTTATGGCTTAATTTTCGGCAGGGTGCAGGAAGAGTAGGAAAAATACTTTTGAGAAAAGAAATGAAGATAAAATAGGGAGATTTCAGCCTGAAGAGAGTTCTCTCTTCAGGCCTGCAGTTTGATTTCTTAGAGAGTAAAAGCACTTCCTAAAATGTGTAATTTATCAGTGATTCCATCACTCCTTATTGCTCCTTCTGAAAACCTGTATAAAAAGAATCTAAAACAAGGAATCAAGTGACTGAGTGTTAAAACAGATCGCTGCCCAGTTCTACCAACCAGCCACTCGTTCTAGGGAATATATATGGTGGCTGGGAAACTGGAATTATTTTAATTGCTGGGAAGTAAAAAGATGGTCTATGAACTAAGAACACGTTGTTGATGAGCATTGGTCACCAACAAAAATAAGGAATGGTTTCAACTGTTTTGAAAAAAAACCCAACCCTGTGGTAACTGCTCTTAAAGCCTGAGTTAATCCTGAGGTCAGTTCCTAACTTCTCTATTACAGTAGGAAAATAAAGAGTTATTTGGTGGTTTTAAATTTGTTTTGTGGCCCGTGTTGTTTTGTGTTTGTTGCTGTTGTGGTTTTTTGGCTGTTTTTAAATATTTAGAACCTGTAGCTATCTTGTAGATATTTATAATATTTGTAATGTCTTCCTCTACACTTTTCTCTTTTCATTATAGAAGAAAGTTTTGGTTTTGTGAAGTTTTGAAAGGTTTCTGTTTTCTTATTTAATGAAGAAACAATTGCTGTGTAAGAGCTTAAAACAATAGTGGTAAGAAAATAATCAAATTAAAATGTGGGAATGGAGCATGTTGTTTTAGCAGATGGACAAAAAGTAAATATTGTAAATAGTTTTACTAAATATTCCTTGGGTTTTTCTATGAAGATGATGAGTGCTTGTCCTTTTAAAGCCACATTAGTGAAGGACTTAAAATACTCTTAGTCATCTTTCTAGATATGTGGGGTTTTGTTCCTATTACAGACTTCATGCTCTCCATGAGTGTTAACTTGTTTAAACTATCAGGGATCTAATATTCCATGTTTGGTCTATTGAAATATCCTGAAACCATCATTATCTAATTCTAAAAGACAGAGACATCTAAATATAAATAAACATTTCTGTCACAAACACTTAAATGGAACTATCTTGAGATATCATTATGGAAGGCATTTATTCATTCTCCCCATTATCCTGTATATTCTAAGGCTCTTTCACAGCACCTGCTTTTGTTTGTATTTGTAAATATCGTTTCCTTTACCTTTCCCTGTGTTTCTGCGTATTTCTCTTTTTGATTATAATTTTTTTTATCATTTCTCTGCTTGCTGCTTTAGAAGGTGAGAGTGTCTTAAAGTGTCAGCGTTACCTTTTCTGACAGGGACGGAACAAAGAGCATCCTGCAGAAGTGGGGGATCCCAGTAACTCAGCAGCTGGTGCCTTTCCCTTGAGCATTGCAGAGTGCTCTGAGACTGTTCTAACTTTAGCTCAGATGGTGTCAGGAGGATCTCAGGGGTTTGGGGCTCTATGTGAGAACTGGAATTGTCCTACAGTAGTTCCTGAGGTGGGTTCTGGACACTGCTGTCCCTGCTGCCCACGCCCAGAGCTGCCAGGGTCCCTTGTCCTACCTGACAAGGGTCTTTCCAGCCCTGTCCCGACTGCTCCCAGGTGTCTGGGAAACCACTGCCAGTGTGTGAAACTGTGCCAGCCCCCCGGAATGGATAGGCTGAAAATGACTAAGGTTTTCAAATGAATTTATGAAGCAGTCTGGCACAAGAATAAAATTTGCCAGCCCCGGTGTCAGTGGATGTGCCAGGATTACACAACCTGCTAGAACATTGTTTGATTTACAGCAGGTACCTCAGCTTCCACTGACACGCACAGATATAGATTTACATCCACATATTCATAGATATTCTGCATAATCCCCTCCCTCCACACATATATTCTCTGTTTGAAGTTTAGTCTTGCCTGTACCCCCCTTTCCTCAGATTAGCACAGACCAGTTGTGCTGCTTTGTTTTTTGAGTGTGCACAGAACTTGTCCCAGCCAGCTCCCTGTATCCCACAATAAAAAGCAGTATTTTTCATCTTTGGGTATGTTACCTTAATTTCTGCTGAGTTTTTCTGTGCAATCTTTCATGGTTCCTTCATAGGAAACCTGTAGAGCTCTACTTCTCTTTTTTTTTCTCTGCTTATCAATTCAATTAAATTCAAACACTGCCGACGTTCATAATAAGGGATGGGACTGCATTGATAAGACGATTTGTACTTAAAATAACAAACAAGGCATCAGCCTCGGAGGTTGTGAGATTTGTTAAAAAGTTGCCATAACGAGGAAAAAGTCACAAGACTCGAGATTACACGGCAATTTATAACTTTCTAGTCCAATAAGCTGCTAGCACGAAACTTTGTTTTGACTTTATGACCTATCACCTGTAGTACTTTTTACTGCAATGCGACTGTCTCTTAACCAATAATTCTTTAGGTCATGTACACACATATACTTCTATTGTAACATCTAAATTCTTAGCTTAAACTCTAAAATCACATTACCATACTTAGAACCCTTCACCATAACACCCAATACATATTCTCACTTATAACTATAGAAACACAGGTTTGCAATTCTCCTGCTTAAG
The DNA here is from genome assembly GCA_013398115.1 of Falcunculus frontatus. NCBI lineage: Eukaryota > Metazoa > Chordata > Aves > Passeriformes > Falcunculus > Falcunculus frontatus. The sequence goes on from VZRV01005205.1 coordinate 1,359,029, forward strand.
GTCTATATGTCTCTGTCATTACACCAGCCCAAGCTTCTTCCAGGGTTCTAAATCAAATTCTCCATCCTCTGCAGAAGTTTTTACTCCTCTGTTTCCTACAGAGACCCAGGGCTTAGGGTGGTTCATCAGGTGCTTGGGCAGTTTGCTCATTACATTTTAGTGATGATTTTCTTTTTGATGCAATCAGCAAGACCGTTAGGAGAGGAAAATCTGGATTTAGAAGTGGAGAGGGATCTCTGCCTTCCTCCTCATTTGTTAGGTTATTTGCTTTGTCACTGTGTGACAGTGTTCATGTCCCTCAGTAGCTACCAGGAACAGAAAGCTCTGAACTCACAGAAGTTTGAAGTTTGAGTTTAATTATTACATTTGTTATGTTTTAAGTACCTTTAAAGCAGTGCTAAAGATCACTTAAGAGAGGCACTGCATCAGCTCAGCCAGGGGTTTAGCCGATGACATTCATACTCGTTTTATATTAAGTGCTAACATCAGTTAACCTTTCGGGAGAGTTTATTCTTTCCTGGAGAAATTATGTTCTAGTGAGTCCCTTTGCTGCACACAGAGCAGCAATTCTTTTCCATTTCACCATTTGGAGCTGCAGTGATCTGTCTGACTGTAAAAGTACACACTGGCACAAAGCTAAACAATTTTTGCAGGCTGTCAGTGGTAATAATTTGCTCCATTTTGTCATAAGAATAAATCTTCAATGAGTTTTGTGAAAACCTAAGTATAGCACAGGAGATGGAGAATTTGGGGGCAGGTAATGATACATTGCTTTTCTCTGAAAAAGATTATTTCTGTGGAGGATGATGTACCTATCTCAGTGAATTTGTATAATCTTTTTTTCTAACTATTTGACATTCTTGAAGTTTCTGAAATTTCCTTGCTTTTATGAAGGGATACATGCATAGAGTGAGAAATCTAATTTTCCAGAGAAAATTAGATCATAATGGAAGTGCAGAGAGTTCCTTCTTGCACTTTTGTTTATTTTGAGGTCTGTGTTTCTCTGCCCAGCAATATTTATTTTAAATTCCATTGAAAAGTTTCGAGAGAAAAAAAGATTAATTCTCTTTAATGTTAATTGGGCACTGACTCAGTCTTTTAGAAATGGATGTTTTATTAAAATTTTAATGGTTTTGAGATTGTTCTTTTAATTGAGAGTCAGGTAAGGAAGACCTTTTCCCACAATAAAAAGCAATGTTTTTCATCTTTGGGTATGTTACCTTGATTTCTGCTGAGTTTTCTGTGCAGTCTTCCACGGCTCCCTTATAGGAGTCCCATGCAAAGGGCTTAGGGTGGTTCACCAAGTGCTTTGGAAGTCTGCTCATTACATTTGAATAATGATTTTCTTTTTAATACAATCAGTGAGACCGTTAGGAGAGGAAAATCTGGATTTAGAAGTGGAGAGGGATCTCTGCCTTCCTCCTCATTTGTTAGGTTATTTCCTTTTTAGTCTTTCGGGAAACTCTGTCTTCTTTTCACTCTGATTTTTGTTTATATTTTTTTCATTCCTTCTGGGGTCCAACATCAGACACATTAAGAACCCTCCTCTGAACGTCTGCCAAAGGCACTAAATTACTCTGCTGCTCCCAACAGAAGATATTATGGCAGCTTTGGAGAATCAGCTGGAGCAGAGTCTGTTGCTGCAATTTTTTCCGGTGGGATGCCAGGATGATGGAGTGTTCCAAGGGACCACACGGGGCTGTGAGCAGTCTGTAGTCTGATAATTACAGAGCAGAATCCTGAATGGACAAAGATGTGTCATTTTACAAAGTCAAATTAAAGCAGCTGCAACTGGGGAGGTTTCCTTGCACCCTCTGGGTTTTGAACCTAAAAAAGAGTCATATTTGCCTACAAATTCTCATATACTGCTAAAGTTATGGAAAACCAGTAATGATTTGGGGTTGTTTTTGTTGTTGTTGTTTTAGTGCTTTTTTAGTGCAGAGCAGACTAAAAGTGTTTGCAGACATAAATGGATCTGGGTTTGACCAAACCTTTCCATGTAACGCACCAGAAATTGCTTATTTTGTTGTTTCTCTCTGAACCTTTTCTAGTTCCATCTTTGTTTAGTTCTGATTCCTGTGACAGACCACCAGTAGTAACATGCTCTCAGGTAGAGAGAGAAAGTATTTGAAGGGCCAAGGTTTACAAAAATAAAGCAGGCCACAGGAAAGGAAACTGTTAAAAGATCAAGCTTAAAATGAGATAGATGCTTAGGTTCATTTGGAGAGAGATATTTTACCCAGCCACGTGGGAGGATGTATATCATGAAATAACCTTTAGTTGCTATTTCTTACTTCAATTACATAGGAGAGAGTGCCAGAAATTTCAGATAGCTGAGTTGCTTAGCTTAAGACTTCTTTCACCTCCCAGATGTCGTTCCTTTTATGCTGGAATGTCTGAGACAGGCTCCTGGGTGCAATATTTGCTTTAAAAAAATACTTCATGTGCAAAATAGAAAATGAATAATGGCTGAAATATTCAGTTTTTCATTCACTCGTAGCCCAAATTCTGCACGGCCTGTTTTGCCCTTTTGATCAAAATTGAAGTGTCTTCTATTTGTTTAGTTCAGGACAGAAAACACATGATTCTTTTGACTGTCAGTTGCTATTTCTGCTGTTTGTTTCTGTCTCTTTCTAGATTTTGCCCATAATGTAATAAGTTTTTAAAATATAGAAATACTTGTAATAACTTCTGCACATTTATTATGTAAACAGATGTGAAGATTTAAGGTTGCTGGAGACTTTGGATGATCCCCATCCAGAAAAAATGAAATGTCTGCTTGGTGGAATTCATCCTGGCTTTATGACATGGAAAATGATGAGCCATATTCCCATTTAATCAAACATTTCAGAACAAAGTATTTGTACTATTTTTTTTTTTTTTTTGAGAAAGTAGATACCATTACACTTTATTATTGTTTTAATTTCCATTTACTTTGTCTTCTGCTTAATATCAATTGAGTCTTGAGACCCTTTTACCCTGCTTCTGTCATCTGTGTTTTATGACAGAAATGGAATGTAGCTCTTTTAATCAAAGTGGACCAGGTTATTGTGATGGGGACCTCTTAATAAAGTTGCAATTTTAGGGATGATCAAGTAGCATAATAGAAATATTCATGTATCCATGAAGCCTAAAGTAATTATTTCAGCCTTTAATGTAGAGTTACTAACTCTCCATGAGTAGTCTGGTTATGCATATTGCCAGTACTGATGGATTTTTTGGTTGCTTGCTTTATGACACTGGGTGGGACTCAGCTCGTGTTCTCTAGGAAGATATTTCAAATGTTTCCAAAAGACAGTCAGAGAGCTTAATCAGATACTGAGAGTGAAGGTGAAATGAGTCAACTCCTCTGGAAACAATGTCAGTTCAATTTATTTTCATTAAAAAACACTACAGAGATTTATAATCCCAAAGTATCTGTAATTTATAATGCTTGCATTTGAAACTTTAATTATATCCTTGTTGAACCAAACACTATGTTATTAATTATCAGACAGCAAAGGCTAATGTTTCATTACTAAAATTAGCTTTAAGTTTGCATTGTGTCTTTCTATCTCAGTTCTGTGGTGGAGACATCAGGGAGTAGATGTACAAGATACACAAAGGTGGGTTGAACTCGGTTTTTTTGGAGCTGGTAAATAATATCCCTTCATCTCTGCGTGCATCACAGGTGGCAGCTGAAGTCACCTCCCTGCAGTCCTGTATAAGTCTGAACACCAGAGGTAAGCCAAGTTTGGCTTTACAAATATTTTAGGAACTTGAAAAGTTCCACACCAATTTTCACATTGGCCGAGGGAAGCGTAACCCATTGCATTTCCTCCAAGTTTTTGCGAAGATTGGCAGTGACAGTGTCTTTTTTTCACACCTTTAATCACTAGTTTCTTCTCTAAGAAAATAACTTGTTGTAATATTTGGAGATAGATTTGAGGCTTTAATTTCAGCACAGTGACTTTGTGGCTGTGTTTCTCCATAGTCCTCTGTGCTGTGTGACTTCTGAACAGCAAAACTTCCCCAGCCTTTTCTCTTTGGTTTGGAAACTTTGAGGAAATGTCTCTCTGACATGAATTTTATTTCATAATTAACCCGTAAGAATTGGCACCCAAAACAAATATTGCTGCATGGCCATATGTAAGTTTATACATAAATATTACTGAATGCTGTAAGGAAGTCTTAGGCTCTTACCAGTAATAGAATTGAAAAAATGCTGCATTTGTAAACCATCATGCTGACAGTAAGTTTGGCTCTTTATTACTTCAGATAGGCATAATTTTTCTATAGATCTATAGACATGATAGCATTTGAGTGTTTAACACTGCAGACAGATCATGCGCTCTGGTTTGGAAAGTATATTGTTTATTAAATTTATAAATGAACTAGCAATAGCTATTTTAATTATTATCATCTTTAACCCTTCTGGCACAATTGAAGGTCTAGGTTCTCACAAGAAGGAAACCTCCGGCTTATGTAGCATTTCTGGAAGGTAGAAACATGTCTTCCTAAAACTGAAATTCCTCTTCAGAGGTTTACCAAGATTGGTAACCAAGTTTTTCCATAAACACACAGGCACACACAAAAATGTACATATCTATAAAATAAACAAAACTTATTTATATGATAAAAACTGACATATAGAAAAATAATTTAATGTGTGCATGTCTGTTGGATAGTGTCACACTTGTTGATTTGCTTTTGTTTCTTTCCTAAAAAAAGCTGAGGAAGCCACCACTTCTTGTAGAACTGCGATCTGCAGCACTGAACTTGGGCCAAAGTCTTTAATGTTTAAACTGTGCTCTCTGGGATCCCCAAGAAGCACAGATTTGATCCAGGCTATCCATGAATGCGGGGTGTGATTGCTGCTCGGTTAACTAGAACAGATGATTGGGATTCATGATGGATCATCCCTTCTGTGTTGGGAGTAGCAAGGTAGATAAATGGGCACAGAATTGGAGTAAAGCAATTTACAAAATGGAGTAAAGCAAAGGCAGTGATATAAAAGCTGATGTAACAAAGTGCCCTTACAGTTTTGGAACAAATTTGAAATGCTGTTAGGCTGCTGCTTGCAGTCATTGTTGACAATCCTAAATCTGTCTCTAAATCTTTATTTTCTGTGTCACTATAGCATGGCAGGGGTTATTTTCAGGCATGTTCAGTGTGGCCTGTGCCTGAGATGGATGCTCTACAGAAACACAGGCATTTTCTCATGAGTTTAAGTCACATATTTGCAGCAAAGGCCGATGTGTTATAAAATGTGTGTCTTTCCAGCTCTCTTTATTCTTTATCTCTGTGATACCCATTTCTGTTTGTTCCACTTCCTCTGAGTTTCACCTCATTGCCCTTGAGTTTCTCTCGTCCTTCATTGCAATTTTTTCCCTGTTAGAGTTCTAAGGGATTGTCTTGCTGTTGTGCCCGTGTTTTGCTCTTTTTTGCATGACCTCTGCTGAAGTTCTTGTTTCCTTTTGCTACTCACCAGAGGGGACGGTGCCCTTATCTCCCTGTCTGTCCTCTGACTCCATTCTTTCCCTGCTGCTGAGCACAAAAAAATTCAGAGTGGAAAGGTAGATTAGCAAGTAAACTGATCAATGACAATTTGATAACCTTCCTCCCAACCTGGAACTCCCAAACCATGATTTTTGCTCCAATGTGTCAGCCAAAAAAATGAAATCTATAGGAAGATGTAGAAAAGGATGTCGTAAAAAGAGCAAAGAAAGCCACCACCACAGGGAGCTTCCACTATTGTATCTATTTCAACAGAACATTAGGTCTTGGAAGATGTACTTCTAAAGCTTTCCTTGGAAAAATAACTTTCTTTTATTCTCTCAAGAGCTTTATGCCCTCAGGATAGGTACCAGCACTGCTTAACACACTCCATGCAGCAGCCCCATCCCAGAGAGAGGTGTCACACTCAGCTGAGTTCCTCAGGTGCAGGCAGCAATTCCTGTTTGCTGGACTGATCTCACTGAGTGCTTGGGAAATGAAATGGAAATTTATGCACCTGCTGTTGGAACTTAGGGTCACTTAACCAGAATTTCATTGTGCCTAAGAAGTGGGTTTTGTAAGGCAGTAAATTGGCATTCATAGGCCTTAAATATAATGCACAGGGCAAGCACAGTGATTGAATAAGACATTTTGTTAGGGAGCAGTGACAGTCCTGGGAGCAGCAGGACATCTGTGGTGATGTGTTTTCAGAGTGAGGCTTTGGAAACTCTCCTGTCCTGCCAATTCCAAGTGGATCCATGATGCTGCTGTATAAAACGATGTAAAAGTCAACCAACCAAGAAAAAATCCAAACAACAAAACTCAGATGGGCGATTGTCCTGTGAGATTTAAAATCCAGGCTATCTCCAGCTATTTTTTTCTCCCTCAGGACTTGCCTCAGGAACTGAACAGGTTGTGTTGGACATGTGGCTTCAGGTTTTTTTAAAATCGGTTTTATGGGGAAAAAAGCACATTCTTATCAGTCCAGGAAGCCCATCGAGTTCATTAATAGCCCTCAGATCCTTTGATAATGTGGATAAAGACAACCATCGGATAGAAGATTATTGGATAAATATAATTGGCATCTATTCTTGGCTGTCTTCAAGGAACAGTAAGAAGGGAAAAAGGTTTATGCACACTCTCAATGTGAATTTGTGTTTTTCTTGTCTCCTGCCGTGCATATAGATAGCTAATATTGCTGAGACTTCCTTCCCTTCTAGATACATAAGAGATAACTGGTACCTATCTGAGAAATGTATAAATGGGTTTGTGTTTATAGAATATTTTTGAATGTAAACGAGTAGTTTATCCAGGTACAGACGGTAGTTTCATTTTTGGCAAGTTTTAGTTAAGCAGTGTTGCACAGGTGAGTCATTTCTTGCCTTCCAAGCAGTGATGAGAACTTACACAAGGTAAGAAAGAAGGATTTGCACAGGAAAAAAACAAACAAACAAACAAAAAAAAAAAACAAAGAAAAAAACCCCAACTAATAGTGACACTCTTATACAAACATAGAGTATTTATTCAATTGTATCTATTAGGACAGTGCAGGACATCCATACTCAATACTGACCATGAGAAATTAATTTAGAATGAATATTTCAATCCATGACTCTTCTGTAAAGTCCTAACAAATGTGCTGTAAGCATGGTCTTTCCCAACGTGTTGCCTTTTTGGGAGGTGAAAAAAGAACTACTTATTTCAGGGATTTCTTTCTCCTCATGTGGTGGCAGTTGCTGTGGGCGATGGTTACCTGAGAAGAAAACAAAAGGAAAACTGCAAATTTATTTCTATATATCATCAGGCTGGAATATCCCTTGGATTTTTTTTTTCAGAATGTCTTAGGATAATTCCTTTACTAATTTTTTTTTGTTGTGTTTCCTCCTGACCCTGTTTTTTTTCTATGACACATGCATAATGTCTAGAAATAGCAAGAGAAAAGAAAAAGTAGGAATATTTGAATTGGAGTAAAATTGGAATAATATAATTCTAATATAAATTATTGGAATTATTATTCTAATTTTATATTGGAACAATAAAGTTTGAGTAATATTTGAATTGGAGTAAAACACATTTTTATATGTTTTTGTGTGACTACTGCTTTATTTGAGTAGTAAAGCCTAAGGTCATGCTTTTGAAGTGCCTACTGCTTTTGAATGTCCATTTAAATATTAAAATACCTAATTCTTAAAATAAGTTCTGCACGTAGCAACACGTGACTCTTTAAATGTGTTTCAAATTGGAAATCTGCAACCAGCAATAATTTCTGAGAGCTGATTAATCCCCTGTGCTGTGGGAATACACACTCTGTCCTCCTTTAATGTAAGTCTGCTCCTGCTGGTGCTAGAGAACACAGGCTGGAAAGAAACAAATCCAAATGTTGAAAATTAAAGTCATTTTCTAGTTCTTTCTCCCACTTTCTTATTAATTCCTTTCCTTGCTTTATCATGGTAAAAAATGGAGGGAGATGGGAACCCCCAAAGGGATGAAATGATGATCTCGATGGGAAGTTTGTGCGTTTGGGGCCACCGCTGTTATATAAATGCCTGTTGTGGGCCCATATAAATCTCTGTGCCAGCAGAAACTGAAGCACTGCAGTTGGTTTTCCTTGGTACTACTGCAATTTACAGATGTGGAGGAACCACAGTAGAAAGAGAAAATGATGAAATAATGTGATTTTTAAGCAAATGTTTATTCATGAAGCTGCCATCTTTCTGCCGGCCGTGCCTGGGCTCTCAGCGGGCTGTGGAACGCACACCCCAGGCTGGAGCAGCAGTGCTGAGGCATCTGCCACACAGGCACACAAAACATCAAAACACAGCTCAGCTGGAGAATAAAAAAAAAAAAAAAGACTTAATGATTCTTTCACCAGTTTTAATATGACAGGGAATAAACTTGCTTACTGATGGCAGTATGTTACGCCTGATTGATGCGACAGGAGGTTTTTTTGATTATGAAGGGATTTAGGAAAAATGTTTTCCAAAAAAGAAGTGAACTGATTTCGTGTTCTGTCCTGAAGGAATTCTTTGGGATGGAAGAAATCCAGTTCTCATTGTAGTGCATGTAAGTTCCAATGCCAGTGCTCTTCGGAAATACTGTTTTCATCTCTCTCTCACTACTGACATATTGCCCACATAACTGTTTTTAAAATTAATTTGGATATTCTGAACTATTGATTGTTGTGACTCAGGGAAACTGTTCTTGGGAAAAATTGAAGTGACTAAGGGCATTATAGAAAGTAAAAGGTCTATCCAATATTTTGTCAGTGGGTGTTTGCTAGAGGGTGTTTTGTTGTTTCTTCCACATGAGATGTTCATATTTTTTTGAACTGGACGATGTTATTTATAAATAGAAAGAAAGGTGGATTATTTGAGATACCTTAATGAGATAAATCTTGAATTGGCTTCTTCAGAGCTCTGTAGATATGAGACAAAAATTTAATAAACCATGGTACCATCAGTTTATTTGCAGTCAGAAATATCACAAATTTATAAGTTCACTCGATAAAAGAAAGAAAGGATTTTATGACTAATTCTTGGCTCTGGTCCTCAAAAATAGGGTTTTAAATATCTTTCACAATGTGTTGTGTAATTTCAATAGCCATATTTATTTCATTTAGAAACACCTTTTCACGTACTATTTATAGTGGACATCTCTCCTGATGGACAAATATTTTAGGGAAGTGAAAATGGATTTCCATGTGAGCACTTTGGGATGTAATAATGCTGTACAGGCAGGGTTTATGCTCTGCAGTCAAGCCAGCATTCATGCTATTTCTCATTTTTTGTGAGATGAAGTCTTTGATATGTTGGTCTACAATATTCTACCTCCTGAATAGGATGATCGTCATCTCATTTTCTGTGTACACAGAAACATTGTGCACAGTAAAAAATTGCAGGTAAACATCTTTTCCCAGCAACAACTCAATAATTCAGTTGTATCCTGCAGAAAAAGGTGGGTGTTCAGATGGCTGAAATCAGCTGAGTCCAGCAGCCAGAGTGACCTGGGTGCCAGCCTCTGCTCAGCAGGGTTTGGGTGCAGGGAGTTGGGCCCACGGATGCATCCCTAGCATCCTGGTGTTCCCTTGCTGTGTTTAACCACTGGAAGCAGCTGAAGACGTTGCAGCCAGCCCTGGGCACCTTGTCCTGCCCTTGGACGCGTGTTCACTGTAAATGGTACCTTTTTGGGTGCTTTCTGCTGAGCAATTGCCTCCCCCCCGGTGATAAATGCTTCATCCTTTCTTGCCCTTTGTGAAATCTCTGGTTTCATCCATGCTCGTGTGGGCTCTGGTGTGTTCCCAGTCCTGTGACAACTGGGAATGACCACATGGAAGGATAAGTGGAAGGACAAACCCTTTAAAAGGCATTGTAGCGTGGCTGCTCAGGCAGCACAGCCACCTCCTGAGCAGGAAAACCAGCAACTTTGGCTTGTGACAGGCAAATTTTAGTTACAAAGCATCATAATGTTGGAAGGAACTCCAAAGCCCTTGTGTGATGTTTAGTTGCTTGAAAATTTAGGTTGCTTTCCTACAGTTTTGCCCATTAAAAGCAGTTAATTTGCTTTTCCATGATGTTTATGAATTCTGAAAGGCTTAAAATATTCTAATGATGTCCCTTTAAAAAGCAAAAAGACAAGAACAAGGGAAGCCAACCTAAAACCCCACCCCAACTTTTATCCCTACCTCAGACTACACAAGCTCTAAATAACAACAAAATTAAGTCTCCGATAATTCTGGATTTGAACAGAGATATTAATGATTGCATTACGAGCAAGTTCATCATGGGAATATTCAGTCTTCTGTAACAATATAAATTTAGGATATAATGTCAGTGGAACAGAAAATTATCTCAGGTTAATAAGTGCCCCTGCTTCTTAAATATCAGGGCAAAGATGAAGATTTTATGCATAAAAGTCAAGGATATTTCAAATCCATTGAATGAGAAATAGTGGCCATTTCTGCAAATTACCCTCACCATTTGCCTAACCACTGTGCTACAAAATACCTGAACCCATTTAAATCCCTATCATAATACAATAAGAGACTAAAATACTTTGTCCCTCTCATTTTATAATTAAAGGTTAAATGTGAGATAGAATATCAGAGACCTATTCAAAAAGACTTAAGTGTTCTTGAGTTCTCCACTTGAATAATAAACACTTAGTGGGATCAGTCTCATGGTTTTGCTTGCAAAGAAACACAGAAACAAACTGAAATCCAGTGTGGCTCTCCTGCCGTGGAGAGGCTTTGCATTTTGAACTAAGTTTCAGAAATATGGATCGTCTCTTGTTTAATTTGTATTAAAAGATGTGGTACTGCCTAGGCACTTTGATTATTTTCTGCATTTTCTTAATTAGCACTTTATTCACCTCCAAAGTAGCGTGACCTTCCCTGACCTCTGAGGCTGCAGCATGGGACTGTCAGAGGTGCCCAGATGCTCCTGTGTCACAGAGCCAAGAGGACTGTGAACAGCTCTGAGCGGGGCACTGCCTGAGCCACTTGATTCATTCCATAACTCAAGTTATTTTTATGACTTTCAACAAAAACACAGCTGTGAAACCACCAGGTGATTTGCAAATAATTTACAGTAAGAATGATTCTTTTTCTTTTTTCCTTGTAACATGTCTCTCTCTTTTGTCCTCTGAGTCTTGGATATAGAATCACAGAATGGTTTGGGTTGGAATTGACCTTCAAGATCATCCTGTTCAACCCCTTCCACTGACCCAGGCGGCTCCAAGCCCGTCCAACCTGGCCTTGGACACTTCCAGGGATCCAGGGGCAGCCACAGCTTCTCTGGGCACCCTGTGCCAGGGCCTCACCCCCCTCCCAGGAAAGAATTTCTTCCCCATATCCAATCTAAACCTTCTCTCTTTTCCTCTGAAGCCATTCCCCCTTGTCCTGTCACTACGTGCTCTTATAAAAAGTCCCTCTCCATCTTTCTTGTAGGCTCCCTTCATGTGACAGCACTTTCTCCATACCAACAGTACTGTGTGTGATGCGCTTCCCACAAATATGTGTTAGATGAAGAAAAATTGGAGAAAAAAGTCTGTTTTGTGTACTGAGCAGTTACCTGGTTCCCTTCTTTGTTCTTTCATTTCCCAGACCAGAGAATATTTTTTTTTCCTTTAAATTTCTCATTGGGGAATTTATTTGCTTTTTGAACCTTCGCAGGCTTAAAATATCCACAACATACTGGCAGCATTGGTGTGAACAAAAAACATGGTCTTTTTAATCTCCCTTAACCTTCTGCATCCTGTTATCTGCTGCAACAGTCAGATTCTACGTTGGTACTTGCTAATTCTTTATATTTAGTTTACAGTTCAGAGGAGCTAATGGGAATTTTGTCATACCAAACTCGTAGCTGTGAGTTTTGTACTCTGAGGCTTCTCCCTGTGACAGTGCTGCACGTTTAAAGCTGCTCAGTGATGCTCACCACGGTAAAGAGGTGGATACTGGAGAAGCTGGGTAGTCACACCAAATTCTAACATAATTAAGCAGATCATATATTTTGAACTGACTTGAAAGGGCAAACTGAATGACAATATTTTGTTTATGACCTTTTAATCTTGTCTACAGCAAATTAAATTTTGCCTACTGAAAATGAATTTATGAAGATAGTGAAGTGTCTTATGGCAAGAAAATCCATTAGGAAGTCTTGAGTGGGGCTTGATAAACTTGTCTCTGTAAGCTTCACAGGTACTTGGCATTATTTCTAGTGAAGTTCTTTGTGTTTGTGTGTGTTGAAGGGAACAGGACGAACACGAGGCACTTCATTTGATTCATTGTGAAGAAATACTGAATTCTGTGATTTCAGTCGACTCAGAGGTAAAACTTGTGTATGCAAACTTCAATAGAAAAACCATAAGGCATCTTCAATTCATGTCACAATCTCAAGGAGTTGAAAACCAATGTTTTGGAAAGCAAGTTATGAAGTCACAGAAATTTGGTTTTATTTAAAATAAGGTACTCATCTCTAATATGGGAGCCCCATCTCTGGAAGTGCCCCAGGCCAGGCTGGATGGGACTTGGAGCAGCCTGGTCCAGTGGGAGGTTCCCTGTACATGGCAGGGGGTGGCATGAGATGATTTTTAAGATCCCTTCCAACCTAAACCATTTATGATACTCTGATTTTCTGGCATTGTGTAGGAGCATTGGTGCTAATGGAAACCTCTCCTCTTTCAGTTCATTGCTATTATCATGGACAATAATAATTTTATGATAAAATCTGTCTTGCAGTCCTTTCAGTAATTTTTCAAATTCTGTCACTGTCATAAGGAAACTCTTCTAAAACTTCATGACTTGGTTGAAAATACCTTTTAAATTTTCACCTTGGATCAGTCCGAGTTCTGTCAAAATCATTGAAACCTATTGCAAACATTGTTCTAATGCTCCTTTCAAAAACACAGAGTAAACAATAAACAAGAAAGAGCAGAAGGTACCTTGGCAAGGACAGAAACATCAGTTTAGATACAGGAGGACAGAAAAAAGAGTAAATAATATGGATTAGTAGGATTAAAAGATTAAAGTAAGAAAGAAATGGGCAATGTTCCTTACAAAGCTGCCACCTTGAGAGAGCCTCTGTTTCATTTCCATTCCCAGCTGCTCTGGAAATGGTTCAGAAAGGGATGAGAGGTTCTCTGTAGCCTTCAAATTGCAGGCGAGGTGAATAATTTACTGCTTTATCCTAGAATGTTGTTTTTATTATCAAAGGACGGTGCTGAAATTGAAGGCATTTTGGATAGCTTACTGGATAAGCAAACAGGAAATAATTGTGGTACAAACTCAAATGTGAAGTACCTATGGGCTGATTGCAGCTTTGCATTTCCTGCAGATTCGTGTACCAAAAAGGGAATTTAAAGTGAAAGATGGCTTTCAAAAGGAGGGGATCAGGGAGCTCATTGCATCACGAAATTACAGGTTGAATAGTAAACTTATCTTTAAAAATTACAAATTTAAGTGAGACAGTGTCATCTAAAGTATAATTGCTGCCATTAGTACTGTTTTTCCCACAGTCACGTCACACAAATCTAACTTGGACAAAGAGGGACTAAAGAAATAGCTTAGCACTGAATCTCCTTTTATTTCTTAAGGATCTATTTCAAGCAAGAATTTAAATTCTGAGTCACTCAGAACCTGGTTTAGCTAAAGAGAAGTGAAACATTTCGTTGACCTCACTGCAATTCAGATTTTCACGATTTGTAACCTAGAGATAAAAATTTAAAAATTAACTGAAATGTCAGCAGAAGTTTCAGGAATATTGTTTCTTTAACCTCCCTTTTAATAACGTCAGAAACAAAGCAGAAAACGGCAGCTGTGTGGATCTCTTGTCTTAGTTCATCAGAGCTTACAACTTTTTGTAAAGAACTGTATTTCCTGGGAAATACAGCATAGTAGAAATCAAATGAACACTGTAAATGATCTTTCTTTAAGTTTACATAACTAGGATAAACCCAACTTTATCTGTATAATCCAAGTGGGCTTTGTCTTCAAGGATATAGAAGTTGAGTTTTTGGAAAGAACACAGGAACCATAACTACTTCAGTCATTTTTTATCACCTTTTTTAAGTCATTAGTAGATAAATGCCTTGTTACACCTGAGAGTGATGGGTGTGAGCACAGGCAGCCCCATGGGCTGGGCAGCTGCCCTGGCATGGCTGCAATAAAAATGGCTTTTTAGTCTTTAGTTTAGTGGCTCCACTAAAATTGCAGTGTCAAAAGGGTATTTCAGAGCAAAGTGTTTCAGTGTGAGTGAAGAGAGGAGCTGCAGCATTTCTGCTCACAGATTATATCCTTTCCCTGCATTTTGCAAAATATTAGCATGAGTAAATTTTACTGAAGTGGCTCTGAATGTGTGTTAGAGCTGAATACACTTGTTCTTGCCTCAGAACAAGCATTAGTATTCAGTGTGTGCATTTCAGCTTTAAAGTGGCCTGTCAGCTTTGAAATACATGACTCAATACAGTGTTCAAAGGAACAAAACACCCACAACCTTATTGCACAGGCTTGTTAGTGGCTGGGAATTAAAATAATATCGATAATTAGCCTTTCACTATTGAGCACAGTATGTGCTGCACCAGTGTAAGAAATCACTGTGAAATATCCCCAAGATTGTTCTGAACTGAGTAGTAGGTTTGGCATTTCTCAGCAGGTGGAGGCTGAGGACTTATTTTTCTTAGGAAAGTCTGTCTGCCCCCCATAACTTGAACCCTCTTTGAATGGGACACTTGTTATTAGGGACCTAACAGGACTCTGGACACCAGAACAGGAAGAAATGCTGAAATAACCACCCAACTGATAAAAAATTCTTTATTAATAAAACACTGTGCCACAAAAATAATAAATGCATAGCAAAATCACAATCTGGCCTTGAGACAAGAACTGGTTTCTCTTATCTTAACAAAACTATCCCAGTGCTGCATTCATGGTATTGGATTTTTGCTAATTAATATTGGCTTTGCTGCTGACTTTTATTTCTTGAGAGAGAAGCGGAAGACAATGGCCTGCTGCTCTGTGTGCTGGGTGCTTCTTTATAAAACTCTGTGCTGGCAGCTGTGCAAAGGGAACTTCAGCTCTCTGAGGGATGCATGCAAGGAGCAGCAGAACCTCTGCTCCTTCATTGCTTTGAAAAGCAGCAGAGCTGATTGTTCTGTGAGCTGGTCTCTTAAAGCAGCAGAGAACCCCTGAATCACAGAATATGTTTAAGCATTTCTTGTATTGCTCTTTAACGCCAAAGGCAACTGTACCATTGGTTATTTAAGCATGTTTCATTGCTGTGAAATTGGTAATTGCTTCCTTCTACATGATATTGTGTTCATATTTTCATGAATTGCATCATTTTAATGCATGCGGGAGTTTGCATTGTGCAAAGTGGGCTTCTCTGTGACTTCAGCAGTTGTAACAATATTTAAATTACATGTAAGGTACCATATTTCAGCTGCTGATATGATCATTTATGACTAACCGATTACAATTTGTTAGCACAGAACTGACCTTTTTCTTGTAAGGAAAGGGCACATTTTACAGCTTCCTGAACATGTCTTATCTACTTAGAAGGTTCTACAGAAAAGTAACATGTAGTGACATTTAGTTTTATTCTAGTTCACTGCCATTAACCTCCTCTCGCTGACTTTTACATCGTTGTGTGTGGGGCTTTGTCAGGAGAGTGCAAATTAAGCGCTGCTGTTGGGAGCCGCAGCCGGTTCCCTGCTGGATCCCACGGAGCTGCAGTGCTCCAGTCCTTAATGGCACACTCCGTGCTCCTGCCTGTCACACACAGCCACCCAAGCTCCTAAAGAAACACGGCTTCATCAAGCCGATGATCACATTTCCTCACGGCTCTGGAGTATCATTCTGTTGAATATCTGCTGGCTTGCCATGAGCGGTCTTTGCTGATTGCCCCAAATCCATGTAGGGCTTGCTGGGAGAGCAATGGACGTGCTCAGATTCCTTGGAGGAAACCAATTTACGTGGCTGTGTTCTTCTAAATACTCACGTGTCACTTCTCCATTCTGTGCTGTTCAGTGTGCTCAGTGCTTTGTACTCCTTGGATCAATTCAGCTGCGCAGTTAAAGCAGGGAACGTTTTGGTGAGCACACATTCAGCCAGGAATTTCTGGTTTTTAATTTCCCCCCCCTGTGTTTAATGGATTCAGACATAAAATCTAAGGCATTTCACAGGCTGTTTGATAGGTGTGGGAAAGCATGGTTCAAAACGAGCTTTTCCTTTCAGTTAATTTAATATTTGGAGTCTGTCAGATTCACTGAGGGATGGGTAGTTAGGCGGTGTGAGTAACAAAGGACTCAGACCATCCCTCCTCCACCCCTCTGGTCATGGATATGCTCATTAAACTGATCAATGATTTTCGTCAGGGAACATGAGAAATGCTCCAGACTAAGAGCAAATCGAGTCAGAACCACCAAAGAAGCTGCATAGAGCAGATTGGGGGTCAGCTCAAGCTTTATCTCTTGTTTTGGATTTGAGGGTATTTCACTGCTTTGTGTTACTCCAATTTCCAGTATTTGACAACGTTGATGGAATTTGGAATAAAAGCAGCAGCAGATAAGAATTTGGTCCAAACATACAAATTTGGCAGTGGATAATTAATCAGTCCCTACTTATTAACACTCACCAATGTATTGCTGGATAAAAAATCAGATTTCAGTTTTAGTCAAAGACCTTTTGCCGAACAATTAACATGCAATGTGCAATGCCATCCCCTGTGGTGGGCAGGAGCTTGCATACTTGAATACTTTTTTTGTCCTTTCAATACATCTGTTTTGAAGTGTTTTGGACTTGTCTGCTCTACAAAGCTAAAAAATATGAATGTATATTTAGGTTCAGGCAATTAATTAAGCCCCTCGCTTGCCTTCTGGTGTGGTACCAATCTCTTGGCCAAATTTTGTGTGTTTGATTTATTCATGAAGAGTTTTATCCCTACCCTGTTTTGTTGTTTTGGGTTTTTTTTCAGCGATGTGGATAACTATCAATGTCATGGCATGTTTCTTTTTTACACGTATGAGATTTTTTAAATGGACACACTTCATGGCTGGTTTAGAGCATAAATTCATACCACTATTTCAAAAGACCAGCCCAGCAAATAAGGGCTTAAAACTAAGAATACTAAAGATATAAAAGCTGAGAACTTGTATGGCAGCACCTCTAGTTTGCGTTTCCAAAGAAATGGAATTTAGTACTGTGTGAGTGGTGCAAAAGCCACGTTAAATAAAGAGGGCAGGCAAAGGTTTATTATGTATATTTGTCATTTAAGTGGCTTGTGTCAGTAAGAGAATGATGAGCTTGATTTCTGAAGATCCATCTGGAAGCAGAATTCCTTATTTATACACGTAGGAGGAAAGAGATGGATTCCTGTGGCAGAACTCATTTGCTCCCTTTTGATTAGGGGCAATGACAAGGTCCTTCCGTGAATTTTGCATGAGAAATTTTGCTTTCTACAGTGCTTTGTTAAAAATGAGATTGCAGCAGATATCACCTTGATAAGTAGCTAAAATAATTTTGCACAGCTTAGTGAGATCTGGCAGCTAATGTCTAGTTTAATATCTAATACATTAGACACATTACTTATTAAAAATTTCTGTGGCTAAATCTGAGAGGGAGTAGACAATTTTATGGTCACATATTAATAACATCTATATATAGAGCAGTCCAGAGGAACCAGGAAGGACGTTTTCCTGCCATGGATTGCAGGAATCGTGCAGCCTACTTGGTATGGCTTGCTCTTTTCAGGTCAAAAGGAGTTAAATGGAATTTCTGCCCAGCTGTATGAACAGTCTGCAAGGTTCATTTCTCCTGAAACAACTGTGTGTGTCTAAATTAGATTTTACTCCAGTGAGTTATTTTTATTATGTGGGAGATATAGGTCAAGAAAGATTAAGAAACTGAACACAAACTGGTACTTATGACACCTATTGGGACGTGGAAGCAGAGTTTCCTGGTTTGCCAGACTAAAAGCAAAGGGACAAAAGTGTCTCAGGTGAATGAAGGGGCAGATAAATGGCGTTTCTTTCTCATTTGACCAGAACTTCTGTAGTAGAATAGAGAAGCCTTTTACACTGGGAAACACATTTTACTGAGATTAGGCCATTTTAGAGTTGTCATTTTCAGGCTTGTTACCAGAATAAGGCACTTGTGAGCAGATTGCTTTTGCAGGTGAATAAATTGGAGTGTTATTATCCTGCACAGCTCTTGGCCTTATCACATCAGAGCAGATACCCTCAGATGGGCAGGGACTTAGACCCCAGTTCCATGGGTGCAATTATATCATGAATGAAAGGGTGAAGATTGTTTTTAGTATTTGGAAATTCTGATGTTGAATTGCGAAAACAGAAAAAGACTCCCGAGCTTAAATT
Source organism: Falcunculus frontatus (assembly GCA_013398115.1). Lineage (NCBI taxonomy): Eukaryota > Metazoa > Chordata > Aves > Passeriformes > Falcunculus > Falcunculus frontatus. Next base: position 1,377,368 of record VZRV01005205.1, read on the forward strand.
TACAGCTTATATATGAGTGTAGATTGCTCTTTCTGCTTAAAGGTCTACCTATATCTTATTGCCAAAAGATATCCCTAGCCAAAGAGAAAAGATCATTTATCTCCCTCTCTCTTTTAAAATATTTACATTAAAATATGTGAGATGGGGTTTGCACCATATTTACGGTTCTGGAAAACTAGAAACTGTGATGTTTCTACGAGACTGTTGTTTTTATATCTATGTTTTATGGCAAAATTTCAAATAGATAACATTTTCTCTTCAGCACTCAGATGTCACTGAAATAAAGGATTAGTTTGGGTGAAAGATTGACACCAAGGGCTACAACAAACTGCAAGTGTGCCAGTAGTAAAAGTGTAAAATGGTTTAAAAGTGTAGCAGAGAGGACAGTGGCGTTTACTTTATGCAGGAAAACAAAGGACATGGTTGAGGAAAAAAAATCCATGAGTGCCAGTGATTTTGGCTGTTGGAAGCAGAAAAGAGTTGGTTAAGTCTTCCAAAAGACATAAGAGATTGCTTTTTTTGTTTTGTTTTGTTTTACCTTTAAATTTTCAATCACTTTTTAATGTGCTTAGTTTAAGATAAGTGTGTTTATTTTTCATTCCAGTGCCCTCACCTCTGGTTCGGCCACGAGCACTTTTGTTGTCATCTTGCACTCCCCATGTTAATCTCTTGACTATAATCCAGCTTTTAAGAGCTCTGTACCTGAGTTGTTGTAGTCCTGAGTGTTGCTTAAGACACTTTTTAGACCATGTGGCACCGAAATGCTGTTTTTTCTTTCCTGGGGTATTATTAAGGCAGCAATCAGCCAGTTCTGTGGGTGATTGCTTCCACACTTGGAATTTCATGGGCTTTGTGCTGGTGTCGCCACAAGGGAAATGCCCCTTCTGACACAAAGGAAAACCCAGATGACTTTTTATCAAGGCTTTCATATTTACTGTAAAAGCTGCTGCTGGAGCACTGTGTGGATGTATTAAGTTTAGTTGAAGGAATACAGGGACTAATTTTGTAATCTGCAGTTTCAACAAGCGTGTAATAAGAACTCCTTGTCCTGTATGGGTGATTAGAAAGTTGTCGAAAACAAGTTCAGGTACAGCAAAATTTTGCCTCTGTGTTTTGCTAAAGATTGCAAACTTCCCTAAAAAGTTATGGTCAGATTAGACTGGATTTGAGGGAGATCTGAGGTCATCTTTTCTTGATGCTTGAACCCCCTACTGAGACAGATTTACTGACTTAAAGTCTCTGTGAGTCTGCCTGGTACCACAGTTCTTATCCACACCAATATTAAAGTGTAGCAGACTTCAGATGCCGTCAGTCAGCCACCTTGATTTTACATATCCTCTGCCATTAAAAAAAGAATCTTAAAACAGGCAGGGAGGCTTAAGAGTTAATACTATAGATGTAAAATTCCTGATTTTTCTTTTTTCTTGGAAGATGTTATTGCAGAAAGCTTTAGGAGTTATCTGAACTGATGTTGTTTTCAAAAGCAGAATGTGCCCTTTGAAACAAATCAAGGGCATGTCTGAACTCTTAAATTTTTTTGAGTTATTACTGTTAAAGAAGAGGTCAGATTAACTGGAAGATGGCTCCAGTGGAGTTCTGAAACCTTGGCTAGTTTCTCACTTCAGACCTGCTTTAGAACAGTGATATACAAAGAAATAAAAGGAATCTCAGGGTTTTTGTTCTTTTTAGTTTTCTGAAGAATGATATGACCTTTTCAAGGAAAGAAGCCTACAGTGCCTGAAGTCACAAGAAAGCCACAAACAACTCTAAAAATAATGGCTTACCATGTTTTCTTTAATTTCCAGTCTGAATAGATTGAAGTTTGTATTTGATGTGAGTGTTACACATGGATATTTAAGTAAAAATACATACTATAATAAAACACTCGTCCCTCTCTATGGGATATGAGTTACAGTAACATATTAAGTTGCAGAGCCAAAGTATGATGTATAAAAAAGTGTGAAATAAAAAAATATGTAAGATTACCAAGAAAAAAAAAGGGAGTTTATGCAACCTAAGGGCTTGACTCTCTGATACCTCTGAATTAGCTTGAAAAGAAGAATAGGATGAATGATCCCAAAAAACTGAACAAATGTTTTCTGGGAATGGGGTTGTAATATTTTGTATCACATTGAGTTCTGGTCTTAAGTGGGCTTCATTGTTCTTTACTACCTTACTGTGCATGGAGATGAATGATTCTTGAGCCTTTTAATAGTTTTTGTGTTACTTTTATGTACTGGGCAGAAAAAGCAAGTCGGGCTCCTATTGATAAATACACCTCTGCACTTTATGTAGACATTGTACAAGTTGCAGTGCTTGTTGGTGAAGTTTCTTTTGTAGAAGGAAATAATGTGAACAAAGAAGTTCTTCAAGGCTTGAAAAGTATCAAGATGGGGATCTAGATAATTGTATAAACAGGTTGTGTTACTCTCTGAAAGAAAATATCTGTGGGTGGCTTCACAAGAGAAGCTTCCTTCTTTCTCAGGCCAAGTTGTGTTCTCTGTGATCCAAATCAAAGTCTCAAGTTTGGAACATATTGTCAGGACAGAAGACTGTAGAGTATCACGTAGAGAAGCCTTTGTGACCTTGCAGGCAGGAGAAATAAAAGGAAATTCAGCTCTAGAACATGTACATAGGTGATGAGGGTGATGCATGCGAGGAGTGAAGCCTGTCAGGAATAATGGATGAAGGCTGCTGGCTTCATCTGATCACTGTGGGCTGTCTCTGTAATGCTGGTAATGATAATAAAAATAATCATAAAAAATATTCTGAGGGGGAAATATTTATGCCACCCGATCTGGAATACTGTCTACAGTTCTGATCAGCTATAGTGAAGAAAGGATTACTTTGGCTTGACAGGTATTTATGACAAAATGATCAGAAGGCATCTTTTATGGAGCAGCAGTCACAAGTGGAATGAAGGAGCTTGATGTTGTGTGGTTATTGACAAAATTATTATAAGGATATTACTGAGCTGTAAAACACATGAAAAGAAAAGAAAAGGGAATAAATATCTCAGTGAAAAGCTTTTTCAGCTGAACAAAATGGAGTGACATGGTTATATCAATAAGCAGGAAATGAGAAGTGACCAAACTCTTGATTTCTGCAAGTGGGTCACAAGACTTAAATGCTTTTAGGAAGATGTTTAATTAAATATGAACAGAGACTAAATTCTACAATTCAAGTTTTTGTCTGGGAAGAGGTGGGAGAATGTACAAAATTGCTCTTCATTCCCAGTGAGCTGAAATAATCCTCTCCTGAGAGCCTTTATCTCCTGTTCAACAGCATAAATCCATGAGAATGTGTGAAAATAGCAACCACTTCTGAGGCTGTTATGTGGGTTTTTGGGATGATGGAACATCTCAGAATTTTGTCCAGTTGCCTCTCTCTTGAAAGTAAAATAGGTGCTTTGCCTCTTGCTGGGTAGTGAGCGTTGTATTTGGAGCAGAGTTTTCTCAGTTCTTATGCAGATTGGTGCTTGGTCGCTTCAGATCTGCAGCAGAAGGAGCAAAATGCCCTCTTCAGAGTGCTGGAGTTATTTCTGTGGAACCTTTGTGGAGCATCAGTGAGTCCAAATACCATTAAAGGGAAACTTTGAGCCAGTGTAGTCGTAGATTTGGATCTCAAACAAGCTGTGAGTAGTGATAAGTGACTTACTGAGCCCTGAGCTGCCTAAGCCAGGCCAGTGCACTTGTCCTTTTCACAGATGAGAGACCAAGGATTTATTTTTCTCCCTTCTTGCTCAAGAGAAAACCTCATCTTCCACTGATTGTGATTTATCACTACCAGAGATAATCTACTGGGAAACAGGAAGGTTTGAGGAAGGATTCCTAAACTACTAGGTGCTGGCAGATATCTGAACCAAAAACTGTCTCTAAATCCCCGTCTCATCTCAAACTTTCTATTACCTGGGCCTAATTTTGGCTCTCCTCACTTCCATGAGATGTATGTTAGAAAGCAATTTGTTTAAAAAGATTTTCACAGCAAGGTAGATACCAAGTGATTGGATACATATCCCCATATGTCACCCACTAGTTATTTTTTCTTATCATTCAAAACCATTTATTTTGAATTTGGAATTGTATAATATAGTCTAGGAAATGAACGGCAGCAGGAAAGAACACCCTGATTTTAATTTCTTTAGATCCTAATATTGTCTAACAAGGTTCTCAAGATTCCCATCTGTATTTATAACTTGTGACTTGTGTTCCATGAAGATAAATGTATAAATTCAAATGATGCAGGAGTTGAGACTTTATGTGGTTACATTCAGCCGTCTAACAACCATGTTTTGCTTAAACTATTATAAACTCTTTATTCTCTTCAGGCCCATTAGGCTTAGACAGTTACTCAGGGCCTTTAGATTTTTGGATGGCATTCTCCAGCTAAAACTTTGTCTTCTGTAAGGTAAATATTCCTTCATAAAAACAAGAACAGAACAAACCCTTGCTACCTTTCACCTATGATTTCTGAGCTCCTGCATTTAGTCCTTTCACAGACTTGTAACATTATTGTTGCGTTTACATTTCTGTCTGTATGTGCAAATATTTATAGCATGCTTTCCTCCCTGCATAATACCTTATAGCTCATGAAAGTAAAGAACTAAAAATTGGACTGTACTTACTGACTTCAGGTTCACCTGTTCTGCTGCTTCTCACAACCAGCAGGATCTTTATCTAAAATGTCTTTTTGAGTTGTAATGGAAATAGGAAACCCTTTTGATTTCTGTGTGTTGTCTTTGAGTGTACAAGAAAGAAAATCTTCATGGGAATTTCTAGAGAACCTGGGTAGTGAACTTGACTAAAGCAGATGTAAAATATGCAAGATCAGAAGGATTTTGTCTAGAGGCTAAAAAAGAATAAGACTCTGTAGGTGACTGTAAATAAGTAACGTATAAATTGTATACGATGTAAGAGGAAATACTGTGAGATGTACATTTTTTATTTCTATTTTTTTGAAGAATAAGTTTTAACTGCTGAAGATCATTTCTAAAAGAGGTGGATGTATCTAACAGATGGCCTCACAGAAACATTGGCTGCAGATTGATCCATTTTCCTGGAGTATAGTAAGGAGAGATATCCTAGGGTTAAGAAATGTGTCAAATCTGGTGTTCATTAAACTTACACACATCCGTAATCTTCTCCACTGTGCAGCTGAGAGAGCTCTGATTTGTGCATGACCCAGTGGTTAAACATCAACTCTCTCTTCTAAATAGTGTTGTCATCTGTGCACCAGTTGTACCAATGAAAGCAAAATCTATTCTCTTGAGAGCTGAGGCAGGAGGTAATTGAACACCTACTTGGAAACGCCTGTCTGGGTTAAAGATGATTTCTAATCTATATCCAGAAGTCACCAGGTGCTCCCAAGGGGCACAGAAAGAACAGGTCTAGGAGGAAAACTACTTTGTAGTAATATGTAGCTTAGATTTAGGGGATCTCTAACAGCTGAGAGCAGAAATTCTATTCATCTCTTCAAACTGCAGCCAGAGCAGCTTGTGTGGGGAGGCCCTACTGAGGAGTCATGTGTGTGCAGCAGTGAAGAAATTGGGAGTTTTCCTCAGGCAGAGCTCATTCCCTGGCAGAGAAGGTGGTTAAATCCTGCATTACATGCCACAATCCAGCACCATTCTGATTACAAAATGATTGCATTTTTTGGTTTATTTTTTCACAGAAGTGAAGGTGGCAAAGCATCTCTAGAGCCCGGAGCGATTTCTGCTGTCACACTCTGTAAGATGACAGGCTGCTGTGCCAAGGATGTCACTTTTATGGTGCGCCTCCCCAGAATGGCAGGGAATCATGTCTTTTATAAACCTGCTCAACTTGTCTTTGTTTTCACTTTTTTCCTCCTGTTCAAATTTCCAGACAAGCCACAGAGCTGCTGCTTGAGCTCTGAGTGAAATTCCTTCTCTGCTTGACTGTTCTCTGCCAGACTGTGCTAACAAGCTGCCTTCCCAGCAAACTCTTAGATGGAATAAGCTCTGATAACCTGAAAGAGGACTTTTGTTGCGACTCCTCTAAACCCCAGAAGTGTGGGTTGTCTTTTCTGCAAGGCACACACTCCTCTAAACCCCAAGATATTGGATCTTCTCTTCCTCAAAGCACACAGTCACAAAGACCTTTTCAGAGCGAGATTCCTTTTTTAGTCCTTTGAGTGTCTGGGACATGGAAGCAATGGAAACTGAGGTGCCAATGCTCAGGTGCAGTCTGCAGGTGAATTCTTTCTCAAAAGAAAGGCTGGAGTCAATGCATTACTTTACTTTTACTGCAACCCAACCTCTAGCAGCTCTGAAACTCTCAGTTGCCTGCAGTTCCCTTCCTGCTGTGGAGCACTAAGAGGTCTCGTCCTCTTTTAAACAACCAGGGAGGGTGGGACAGAGGGGACAGCATTGTTCTTAGAACAGGTCTGCACATTCAGCCCAGCACATCCAGATCCTAACCATGTCAAAGAGATGCTTGGTTCCTTTGGCATCAGTGCGAGTTAGAAGTAGATGCATGCTGGGCATTTCCGTAGTGCAGATCCTTTTTTAAAACCTACTGAGCAGATATTTGGCAATATTGGGGGTGCTAGTCTGGCTTAAGGTGCCAATGTGCATTTTTTTTGTCCGTGCTGCTTTCTCTTTTTTTTTTGGCCACCTTCGCTTTGTTTGAAGGAGCTAAGAAACTGAGGGTAAAATGGAAAGCAGTTCCCAGAGCAGGAGCAATCACAGAATGGTTTGGGTTGGAAGGGACCTTCGAGATCATCTCACTCCAGCCCCACTGCGACAGGCAGGGACAACTTCTACTGTCCCAGGTTGCTCGAAGTCCCATCCAGCCTGGCCTTGAGCACTTCCAGGGATGGGGCAGCGATGGGGGACAGAAGGGGTTTTCCATCCAAAGGAGAACATCCTGGGGCAGCAGTGAATGAGTTTAGAGTGACTCTGTGGGGATGAGGGTCAGAGGCAGGCCTTAAAAAATCCCCGACCTCATAAACCCAGGGAAGTTTTCTTACAGGTGAGATAAACAGGTAACAGATTATTTCACCTTTCTGCAGGTCTACTCTGTGAGAATTGCCACCGGGCAATACTAGGAGAATATCAGCTGTAATGGCTCAAGTAATGAATGAACGTTCTTTGAATGGTATTTGGAGAGGCAGAACCCACCTGACATCACTGGGAGGGCAGTTCCCAGCTTCAGCTTAGCTCTCTGGTTGCTTTTCAGTTCTGAGCAATGCTGCACGTCTGGCACAGCTGGCCAGGTCCTGTGTTTGCTCAGGACAGGCTCTGTAAGGAGAGGAGGTGTCAGACTATGTAAACCTTGACCTGACTGCATGGAATTTTCCTGCCCCAGGTAACTGATGAAGTGGACCTCTCTGAAGCATACTGGGGTGGCTGAAAATCCCCAGGCACACAGACCAGGACATGCAGCCGTTTGGTAAATGTCATCTTGGAGTGGTGCAGAGGTAGCAGTGTAACAGTGTGAGACCTGTGTGAGATGAGAAATCAGTCGTGTAACAGCTTTTGAATCATCCCAGGAAGCAAGACTGAGTCATTAGCTTGCTGCTGTTATACTAGCCAGACAATTTATTGTTAAATGCTTGTCTGTAAAGAAAAATCTGCTTTTTCTGGGAGCTCTCGATAGCACTGACATTTACTCAGAGTAAATCTAACACGGATTGGCTCAGAACACTAGAGCCTGACAGACATGACATTTGCTGCTGCCATACTTTAACCAATATTGTGATGATAAGGTCTTGGCTATCCAATGGAATTGATGAAATACAATTTTAAACCTAATGGATAGTCTATTTACCTTTACACTAAGCTGTAAGAAGAAATAAATTAAGGATCTTTTCATGCTTCTTGGTATACACTGAAAAAACCTCATGAATTAAATTTAGCCTTATTTCCATTGTCTCCAGACATTAAAAGTACAAGTCAGGGGTTTTTTTTTTCTGTCCTTTTTAGGAGTTTGCAAGTCTGTTTCCAGCAGCCTTGCCAGAGTGCAGATTCTACATGATCTTTAAATACTGTGTGATTGCATCGTCCTGGAAACTATGCAATGGAAAATAAGGAGGTGATTGGTGACAGCCAGCTTGACTTCACTAAGGGAAAATCATGCCTGTGACAGAGTTACAGCACTGGTGGGTGAGGGACGAGTAACAGATGCCGTCCACCTGCACTTGTGCAGAGTTTGGCACTGTCCCACACGGTATCCTTGACTCTGAACAAGAGCGAGGTGGGTTTGACACTTGGGGCACTCCGTGGGGAAGGAATTGGCTGGATGGCCACACTTAGAGCTGTGGTCAGTGTCTCTGTGCCCAGGTGGAGAGCAGTGACAAGTGTTGGTCCTCGGGGGCTGGCATTGGGACTGACACTCCTGAATGACTTTGGTGACGTGGGCAGTGGGACTGAGGCCAGCCTCTGCAGGGACATTGGAGGAGGGGATGCCATCCACAGGGACCTTGACAGGCTTGATCACAGACCCAGTTCTGATGCAGTATTTGGGAAACTCTAATGAATTGTATAAATTAACTGCCATACAGGATCAGTCTTCAACTCTCACAGTGAGCTTGGCGCTGTGTTTGTGATCCAGGAGTGCACACTGGGATCAGGGGTTTGGGTGTGGTGGGAGGTTGGAACAAGGCCCCAAGGACCAAAGACGAGTGTTTAGAATCTTCCTTAGTTAAACCATGTTCTGTCCTCCAGCTGACAGACCCATGTGGTGGGAAGGACTGATGTGACACTGCCTGCGAGGGCTCCTGCCAAGCTGGGAGCTGCAAACCCCACCAGTGCTGAGCAAGGCCCTTCACAAGGCTGAACCTGAGGATGAGCCATGGCAACTCCCCAAAAGCAACCTAAAGTTCTTCTCCTCACTTAAACCCACCCAAATCCCTCATACTGAAGCAAATCATAGAATTTTCTTATGGTAATAGTCATAGGGGAATAAAAATCATGGTAGAAGAGGGGAGGAAAATATCGAGTTGTAATTACCACTTGAAAAAGAGCGTGCTGGAAAAATATTATAAACATTACTAGCATTTGGCATCATTTGGGAATATCTTGCAGGAAATGAAATGATCTATTATTAAAAATATGAAATAGTTTTATTTCCATGAGGAAATGAAAGAATTGCACAAGGATAGTTCTTTTATAAATCATTCACGTAATATTTCTATTCTAGCATTAGTCATAAGTTCAATTATCAATAGTGTAGTGTGCCAAGAGTTATATGTTGATGAGATCTAATTATTTATGGGTTTCTTTTGCCAGATTTTTTTTTTTTTTTGAATGTGTTGAAGTAAAGATTATTGTCCTTCATGGTTTAAGATAATCAAATTACACACACAGTGTTGTTAGGAGAGAAGCAATTACCAGTCATGCACACACAATTAAAATAAGTTTTGAAGCCTTCAGAGTGCTTTAACATTTTATTATTTTTCTTAAGTAAGAATATTTTCATAATAATTTATAAAACTGCTGGAAAGTCAGAACCTATTATTTTTAATGCAAACTGCTTATACATTTATTTTAGTGGCTCTTCCATTTGAATGAGTATGACATTTTTGGTGAGCAGCAGAGCTCTGATGAATGATTCCAAATTGCGAAGATAGATACAGGAAGAATGAAGAAAAACTTTTTTTTTTTTTTTTAGAATTGTGTATATTTGACTTATTTTAAGGCCATAACTAATGAAATCCTCTTGATTTTATGACACTGGTAGATAACTCTAGCTTAGGTAGGGGAGGTTGACCAATAATATTGGATGAAACCTTAACACTGTAGAACATTGAATTCACATTGTTGCAAATTTAAGCACCTTTTGAGCATTAAGGCATTTGATTGCTAGTGGCTGATAAATATTTCTGAAGGGACAGTAGCATTATTCCAAAAAAATATATTGAATTATGTCATCCTATGGCAGAATAGTGATTAACAACAGAAATGACACAAGACTTAGTTAAAGAAATTAAAATGTTATTAGCTAGCAAGGGGAACTGGTGTGAGGCATTGTAAAACAGAGTCCTGGGACTAGGGCAGACTCTGCCTGCTCTGTGGGGTGCTGGATAACATGTAGTTTTATGTGAGAGAATGTTGAGGAGTGTTATTTACTATAAAATATTAAGATATTTTGTATCTCTGAAGTGTATGCCAGGAAGGGAAACGTCATACAGTTAATATCAAGATGATGGCCATGTACCAGGGTAACAGAGTTTTCCTTAACACACTCTGGAAATAGCAAAGCCCAGCGCCGGTCAAGGAGCTCACCCAGCAGAGGGTTGGGAGTTTTCCTTTTCCAGTCTTTCACAGCTCAGTGCCATCAGGCCTGATCAGTCAGGATGCACTCAGGGGAACCATCCTGCCCTCCTGGGATTGAGTAGACCAGTGACCCATTGTACAAAAGCAGGACCTTTCTGTTCAGTTTGAATTTTGTCTGAACTTGGTGTGAACAAAGAATTTCTCACTGAGGTGAACGCAGGGCTTGGAGAAGCTATTTTTGCTCACTTTTGTTGTAGTCCTGCTGTCACCCACAGAGCAGATATTACAGCTTGTGTGTGCACTGTCTGGGAGCTCCAGCAGGTGCTTGCTTCAGCTGATGGCTTTCCTATTTAAATTCTTGAGCACGCGAGTAAAATTAATGTATCCGGTTTCACTCCAACATTTTACGTTACTGGGCACTTGAAAAAGTCTTCCCATACCACGAAAGTGAGACCCGAACCCTTGTTTCATGAGTTGCTGAGAGCAGCAAAAGGTACAGAGCATTAGTGGGATGGTTAGTAATTCTCATTTTGTTCCCCCTCACTGCCTGGAAAAGCATGATGGTTCGTCTACCTTATATTCCTCTTTGTGAGCTCTGTTTTCCACAAAATGTTGTCTTTGAAACAGTTGGAGTTTGGAAAACAATAACAGGAACTGTGTTCATTTGCTTATAGCTTAAACCTGGTCCTACAAGTCCTTCTGGGAAAACCTTTGATCAGGAAGTGGAGAATGGCCTGCTAAAGTTTTAGAAGTTTGAAATAGCTTTTTTTCTTTTTTTTTTTTTTTTTTTTTTTTTTTTCAAATAAAATNTTTTTTTGGTAAGGAAATAACTTATTCAGCTGAAATAACTGAATGGGAATCACTGAATTTCTGTGTGTCACTTTTCCCCATCGCTTTTGTGGAACTTGTGTTAAAGCCAACACACTGAAGCCCACGGAGTGTGTGTGAGGAGCAGGAGTCATGAGTTGAAAGTCAGAGACACAGAAAGCAGCAACCAACAGTGGGACACACGGACTTTGTGAAGCTGTACTGACAGACACTGATGTAGCTAAGCTGTGAGTGATGGTGATGGTGACAGGGAGGTGGGAAGGTAGCAGCAGGTGAAGGTGTGTGCCCAATCATTTAAATCTGCAGTAGATCAAAGCAAGGCAGATGTAAAATGTCATTGTGGCGCTGCAAAGCTGGGACAGGCTGATGTCCTTAACAGCTGCCACCGCTGTATTGGTGTTCCTTCAGAATGGCAGCCACTCTTTGTCTGAAGAGTGAATGACCTACTTGGAAAATCAAAGTAATCTGCCCCTGTGCTTTGGGAAGCAACAGCTGCTCTTTTTCCAACTGGGATGCCACCAATTAGTAGATGGTGAGTGAAACTACCACACACAGACTTTGCCTTAGGCTGTGGTTTAGGAGCAAAATTCAGAGGATAACTGTGCTTGATGGTACCTTGGCATGTCTGTCCACTTTTTTAGGGATTAGTGCAAGATGATCAGCTGGTGAAGGGCCAGATAAGGAGAGCAACTGTATCTTTCAAGAGGAAAAAATAAAAATTACTTTTTTTTTTCAGAATATAGAATCCCGAACGTTAATGATGAACGATAAGGAACAGGGAAGGCTGTAACCTGATGTTCTTAGAGTGAGGATTATTCCTCTGGAGGACAGTGTCCTCTTTTAAGAGGCATTCTAACAAATGCAGCCAAGTTTCAGGCTTGGCGTAAGCCAGGCTTTCAATTTCTGGCACAGCTCAGTTGGTGTCTAAATGAGAGCACACACTTGATTTGTTTTTTTTTATTCCAAGGAGAACATTATACTAAGCTCTGAGTGCCACAGGGAGCAGCCAGCTCAAGGGGAGAAAAACTGGAAATAAATGCTCTGATAGAAACCAGAATCAATGCAAAATCCAAACCTACTGATTTCAAGCTTCTGCTTACAAAAGGAAGGGGGTGGCAGGGGAGCCTCTTTACTGTATGAAAAGTAACATAGTCTTATTGGTTCTGCTGTTTATTGCTCCTTACAAGTACTCGGAATGTAAGAGCTGATCTCATTTTTCAGCAATAATTTTGTGGGTTTTAGTGCAAAATTGAAAAAGAACAACCCAAAACAAGCATGTTACTACCCCTTTTAAATGTAGGAGAAAAACCAAAAATGCAACCAGAACTAGAATCTGTGTTTTATTCCCATTGGCATGCAATTTTTCCAGTCAAAACTTTAATTCGGGTTTGCTCAAATTGTCAGAAGTTTGTTTCATTGCGTTTAGAAATCAGAGAGGAGGAGATGGTAGTGTTCATGGGGTTAGCTGGATCCTTTATGGGATTACAGCTTCTATCAGCTTTCAGCCTCCACACACAGCACAGGATCAGCCAGAGTCTCCTGGCACAGGAGACAGAAAGCAGAGGGAGCCTTGATGTTGACATTTGTGGTACTTTCCCTGCTGTATCATTCCATGCTACAGCTGCTGGATGGACTCTGCTCATCAGGGGAATGGGGTGGTTATGGGGTTCCCCATCACCTTTTTTTATGGGGTTCCCCATCACCTTTTTGTTGGTAACAACCTTGTCTCTGATGGTGAAGGGAAATGCTGGCAGACAATCAAGGCGAGCTTTAATACACAGGCATTGGGCCCACAGAAGGAAGTGGTGGGGAAATGGAATAACTTTGGAAATTTCTATTTCAGTGTGCAGGAGAAAGAAACAGCTTTTGTATTAAATTTTGCTCTCTGCCACTGGGGACCATGTACCTTCTCATCCTGTAATGCCCACAGAGAAATTAGTTGGAGAAATCAGTGCAGAAACATGAGAGAAAACAATATCAAATAATAGAAAGTAGTTTAATGCTCGGTCAGGCTCTCTAAGACTGGAGCTACTCTATCTGACCACAAACCCTCCTTTCCAGAGGTGATTATCCTCTTCAGGTTACCAACAGTGGTTCTCAGAGGTAATGACAGGGAAGAAGAATGTCATCAATCATTCCACATTGTCCACATTAAACCCTCTTGTTGATGCAAGGAGAATATTGAGCTCCTTTTGTTTTTGACTGAGATTCAATTCTAGCACACTTGAAATTGTAAGTATACAATGACTGGAGAGGAGAGCTGTCCCTAAATCATATTCTTTCTAGTTTAAATGCTATTTATTCCAAACAAAGCATCTGAAAAACAGTTGGAGTTTCAAAAGCGTCTGCAAGCAGGAGGTAACAATGTTTGGTTTTTTTCTTTTCCCCAAATATTGAAAGATTTTCAGGAGGGGATAAAAGAGAAGAGGTATCTATTACAATACTTTCTAGCATTCCTGGGAAGAGACAGTCCTGTGACAGAACAGATTTTGGAAGCTTGCATCTTGCATGAGTCCTCGTGTCCCAGCTTTGTGAGAATTGGAGATATTTTTATCATTGCAGTTCACTCATCAGCAGCTGGACAGCCCTGGAACTGGAAGTGGGTGCCCATGAACACATGGGAGAAGCTTCTGGGCAAGATTTGGGAGTCTGCGAGAGCCAACTGACACAAATCTGTGCTTTCACAGATCCCTTATTCTCACTGGCTGAAGTACGGGGACGGAGAAAATATTCTGTGCTTATAGTGAAAATCTGTGTTGAGGGGGTTCCCTTTTTTAAACCAGCAACTGAAGCTTGGTGACTTTCCAGTTCTTTTAACAAAAAGTTATATATTGCATTTAATGCCATCAGGGTGTCTTTGAAAGGGATCTTAAGGAATTCTCGTGCAAACCCCAGAATACACATAATGTGGCTTATGCATTTCGTTTTAGTCGTTAGCTAAATATTGTTGTAATTGGTAATGTCATAATTTGGTAGCTAAATATTGTAGCTAATAGCTGCATATGTTCAGCATACTAGGTACTTAGTGTATCCACAATTTTTTTAAACACTGGAATAGTCAAAAGGTTAAAGAATGTTTTCACTAATTCACCACATTCTTACATTAATGGACACACAAAAGCATTATCTCGAAGTTGTCCTTTCACGGTGAAGTGGCAGCCACTGCAGGCTTTGTGCTATATGGTAATTCTGTTTTGATGACCAAACTCTGATGAAATTGTTCTTTGATCAAAGCAGCGATGTTCTGACATGACAATTTATTTTCTAACATGGAATTGTTTTGCTCCAAATAAAGTTCATAATTTCATTCAAGAAATATGTTGCATGTAATAAAATTTAAAATATAGCTAGAGCACAAGACTTTAACAATTAATACACTCCAAATTTCTTCATTGAGTAGCTTTGCATGGAGTGATGATTTTTTTTTTGCATTTACTGAAATTATTGTCTTGAAACAAAATAGAAAGGTTTTCTATCACTTAGACTCCAGAGGTTTAGTTTGTATTGCCAAAACAAAATGAAAAACAGTTGTTAAGTGGTAAGCAGCATTTAAAAATCGCTGGCCTTTTGTCCCCGTGTTTACAGTTAATGCTCATTCTGAATTTTCTGATGCATTATGGTAATAAAAGATGCACTGCATTTCCTCTAATAGCAGGAGCTTCTGACCCTCTTGGCATCAGGAGATAATCACAAGTGGAGCCAATAAACAACACGTGCTCGCTGCAGGGTTAGGCTTGATTTGGCATCTGGTGGCGATGGAAAAACGTATCCAAAGCAGGATTGTCCTTGCTCGAAGATTTTATGCTGCTGAGTGGCTCCCAGGAGCTGAATGGTGTGGTTTGAAAAAGTTCCTCCTTCCTCTTCCAGGTGGACAAAGGGAGTCAGGGAACGCTCTTGTTGAAATCGCACCATGGAGCAGCTGGAATGCCAAGGGCAGGGTTAGACCCTGAGGCAGGGCTGGAGAAGAGTGCTCTGGCTCCAGAGGGAGTATCCGTGTTCTGCTGCTTTTCAGAGCTAATTAAATGGGATTTAGTGCCTTTTCCCAAGCTAGCACCCCTAAATGAGTATCGTGTTACTTGGTAACTCTCTCACTCCCTCCTTCAGACCTGGAGTACTGCACCACATCCCCAAAACCTTGCCTTCCATGACAGTGTTGGCATCCAGACAAAACCCATAAATCATTGTAAGAAACTGACTTTCAGAGTGATTTTGATGTTGTATTTTTGTGATAAAGGAAGAGTGACTGGTAGTGCCAGAGGCCAGTCCTAGGCCCTCCTAATGGGAGCTGGGAGAAATGATATGATCCTCATGGGAACTGGTGTCTGGTACCTGGAATTTCCTACCTTCTCTCTGATACCATTTAATTTCACAAAAGGAAAGTGGACCTTCTATTGCCATGAGCACGAGCTGTCAGAAAATCCAAACATAAGAAAGGACTGGAGTATAATTCATGTATTCAGGATGAGAATCGAAAAGTGAAAGGCTTCTGTCTGAGGACTTAAAGATCAGTGGGTACTTGAACCTTAAAGCATTAGTGCAAGGAAGTGGTCAGCATTAGTTTGCTTGGATAGGGTGAGAAATACTTTGAATGTATAGATTTCTTGCCACCAACTACTTCTTTTCTGCTCCCATACTCTTTAAGCTTATCAATTTGTTTTCTATGCAGTGTAATTTTGACCATTTCAAAGTGATTACTGTAGCCGAAACTTGCAGAATAAGTATCATTTTTATCATAATACATGATATGAACACAAAATATATGAAAGTAACTTTTTTCATGTAAAGTCTTATAATGGGGGACTGACAAAATTTCTGATTGTCCTCATTTTTCAAAATATTGTCCATGGAGGGCTTTGTCTTCTTTTTTTTGCTTGTACCACTCTGCATTCTCCTAAGTTTTCAACTCAGTTTTGAAATTTAGTTACAGCACAACTTCATGGTTAAAACACTGAAGTTACAAGAATCACCAAATCTTTCCTAAAATTGTGAAGTTTTAGTTGGTGGATCTGGGGTGGACTTCTTCCAAACTTGCATCAATACAGAAAACTTCTTCAGTCACTTCTGTCAGCAGCTCTCAGCTCGGTGGTTGTTTTAATCTCTAAGGTTTTCAGGTTTCCTGTCTGACACCGTGAGTACCATTCTGGTACCATGGTGACAGCTTTATCCTCTCACCTGCAAAGGAACATGGAAATTATAGGGAAGAAAAAAAAGGACCTGTTATGAGCACCTGACCTAGATTTGAATCCTTTTTAAAGCAAAATGGTTCACATTAACTTGGAGTACATCATCCGTTTTCTGGGCTTTGTAAATCTGCTGTGGAATCACTTCTGGATGGACTGCTAAGTCTGTGCATTAATTAATTCCTTGTAATCTCTATTAGCTTGAAGTAAAGCCAAAAATGCCCTGGTGGCTCCACTGCTGACTCATTTTCTCTCTTTATCCTGCTGGCTCCCCTCAGACTGTGCCACTCTGGAATACCACTGCAAATGTTTGTTAGCTTGTGCACTTCTTAAACTGAGTGATCACACTTTGGTGACCAGTTTGTTGCACGAGAGGAATGGGGTGACAGCTTTGGCTGCGATAAGGAGGGTGGGAGAGGCAAAATTTTGACTTGAGCGTGGGGGTACAGTGGATACCAAGATAGAATCCTGAGTGGCAGCACTGGCTGTTGTGGAACAGCTTCTCCTGAAGCTGTCGTTGTTGCCTCTTAGTTCTCTGGGCATGGTTTGCTCAGTGCTTTTTTGGGTTTTCTTTCTGTTTCTTTAGTGTTTTGTTGGGTTTTTTTGCTTTTTTTATTTTAAATATATCTATATATGTGCATCTGTGCTGCAATGGTAGAAATGTTTCCTCAAAATATATGCATTGTTTTGCTTGCCTCTGAGGAATGTAGAAACATAAAGATTTGCCTCTTGTTCTTTAGGATTTTTTGTAAATTTTATAAATGTTGAACAAAATCAGATTGCTGTAGACCTCCAGGAAATTGATCTCTGCTCTATTAAGGATTTATGCATTACATATGAATTTGATGTGTGCTTAGTGTTCTGCCTTTTCTTTAAAATGGTTTTATCTCCACTCAGAAGATTCACAGACTGAGGAGGTTGGAAGGGACCACAGATCCAACCTCTCGGCTCAGGCAGGACGGTCCCAGAGCACACTGTACATGTGCCAGACATTCTGAGGTGCAGAGGGTTTTTTTGTTTGTTTTCTGTGTGTTTTGCTCTGTTTTGTCTTTCCAGAGTGTTTCTACATCTGTCCTGTTTTGGGACTGTGACGGAAGGATTTCGTGCCTCAAGGGACAGAATTCTTGTACCTCTTTAACACAAATGATGCTTTTATCTTGTAGAAATTTGATAGATACCTTTTTCTATCAGAACTCACAGTATCATACAACCAAACAGGAGTAACATAAATCGTGTTCCACTTGCTGCTTTTGAGTATAGCACACAATTTCATGGAGGGACTACTATCTATATCAAAATGGAAATGCAAAGAAATGCTGTCATGTTTAAAATTCCAGAAGGCACCTTATTCCTACTGGTAACAAAGTGATGCTTAAGGGAATTCTGTTTTCTTGTACTCCTGTGCTCAGTTTTTGCATTCAGATATTTTGCTATGCAGTTTCAGCGCTTGGTTTTCTTTCACAGCAATCATTTTGCAGTGTTCACAGGTGATGAAAATAAGTTACTTGTGAAAAATGAAAAATAACTTTGCTGATGCTATGAAGTCTGTTTTGTTTGGAACACGTTCTCTCAAAAGTGTTTTAAGTTATTGAAGCACAGATTGGCTCCATCAACCGAAGCTCTCACCAAAAAGGCTGTCTGATCTCATCTGAAATGTGGATTTGAAAAGCATGTACTAAATAAAGGCTGAAACTGAATATTGAACAAAGATTTGAGGGTTCATAGAAGTAAAATCCACTATCGATTTCTAAGAGAGCAGTGTCTGGCTCGTAAAGCTTTTGAGATCTCAAGCATCACTGAATGCTGGCAATGTGCCCTTACACTGCTGCTGGCAACTGCTCTTGGTTTCTCTCAGGGTACTGCATTACAACAGCTTTTACTACAAAAATCTGTTCTTGGGCTGCTTTGAACAGAAAGAGACTCACGTGGAGCAGAATTGTGCAAAGGCTCTGCCCCAGTCTGCGGAGGTGCCTGGCACACAGGGGTGGAGTCCTGCACAAGGCAACAGCAGCAACCTCAGGATGTTCCACATCTCTGTGGGGCAGGGAGCTGAGGGCACAGGTACCAAATAAACACCTGGCAACGCTGTCTGAGCAGGGAGAGGCTCTAACAGCTCATGATGATCAACACAGAGGTGTTTGTTTTGCAGCCTTCTAGAAAGGACGTGGTAACAACATAAAGTGAATGGCCAGTGTTTCAAATGTTTTATTTTCTGCTATTCCCAGAAAAATGGGTTATAAATATGCATCAAGAGTTCCCATTCTTCTAAGTTTAGACTGCAATAATTAATTTTACACATATTTTTTTCCTCACATTTTCTCTTATCCACCAAGTTCAGAGGTTTTGGCCTAGCAAATCATCCAGGACCTATTATTTTTAGAGTTGCCAAGTCTGGAAAATACTTGTGACCCTGGGAAATGTTTTCTGTGTATTTATAATTCAAAAGCTATAGGGAATTTGTTGTCCTTCAGCAAGCTTTGCAATAAGCCTCCTATGTAATTTTGGAATATGATACTGATTACTTTGGGAACCTCTTGAGTTTGGCAGGAGCAGTGAAGCTTGTGTTTTGAACGTTAAAACAGCTTTCAGGGGTTTGGAGGGTTTTTCTTCACTGTTGAAGTTTGTTGGGAAAAGGTATCCAAAGCAGAGATTTTTATTTTCTTCCTTCCTCATATTAGACATGGTGTGTTTAAATTACAACGTAAAACGACAGGATAAAATGACAATAATTATACTGCATGCTAAGCTGCTTTAGTGGGATGGCTTTTGGGAAGGGTTTGTTCATTTTAAGCAGAAGTACAACCCTTAACACCTAAGGAAGCTCACACCAGGATTCGCTGAGGGCAAACTAAAGGTTATCATGACCCTCTCCAAGCAATGGTCACCACTGCAGGTTTGGGGATTTTGGCTGATTCAAAGAATCTGGAAAATGGAGATAGTCGACTGTGCCATCAAACCCTTGGATTAATTTAACTCTGGGATTGACTGAAGTGAGTGTGAGATAAATGGGGAAATTTTATTCTGCCTCTGTAAGGTCCAGAGCTGGGGACAAACTCCACTGTGCTGATGGATCTGTTTGGAACCCTTGGGGTTTGGGTTGATAAGGGAGCTGACAGAGAAAAATGGAGATACTAACAGCTGCCAAGCTGTGGTGAAAACTTTCCACGACAAGGAAAACTTTTCCTTCTTTTGGTTGGCTTGTCTGGTGACTTCATGGAGTGCAGACTTAAACCATATTTGTTATACACCCACCTGCCATTAGCTGCAGCAGGAAGGAGATCCTGAGGAAGAGCTCTGCAGGAAGAACCCTTCCCAAGCCCTCTGCCTCATCCTGCACGCTTGCCTGTACAATTAATTTGAGGAAATACCTTGAAAGGGTTTATTGGTTCTATACCAGCTTCAAGTACATTTCTATGCTGCCTCTTGATTTTGAGTGATGAGTTGATGGATTGAATTCACCGAAGGCGCTGCTGCTGAACCTTTATCATGTGCCAAATAATTTTTAGGGCAGAATCACTTCCTTTTAAAATGTATAGTCAACTAACCAGAACTGTTTCCAAACTGCAGAACTTCAGCATCTGACTGTTTCTGTTCAACTGATAATTTAATTAAGAGTTGAATACTTGTATAAAATAACTTGTGGAATTATATTTAGCAATAATGTTTTAATTAGTAAAAACTATATTCTTGAGAATAATTATTTAGCAATATTTTGAGCTTAATTAACAGTTACATGATTCCAACTTTTGTGCTATAATAATTAATACATTACTAATTCTGTTGGCACAATTAGAAGAAACTAATTGCTTGAAATTTTTGTGCCTATAAAAAGATTAAATTAATTAAGATTACCATTAAAATAATTTGTACAAGATTTTGGGTAACTAATATTCTGGCTTATTTTCACTGGTGTAAAAAAGGAAGGATTTATAAAGAGATAATCAGTTCCTAAGAAGCTGCGTACAGAAAATATTCGTAACTTAATGCAAGCATATTATTGTGCTGGTTTTGGCTGGGGTAGAGTTATTTTTCACAGTAGCTGGTATGGGGCTGGGGTTTGGATTTGCAGAAAACAAACACAGGAAACAGTCTTGAAAGGAATTCATCCCCCAAGACTCCATGCAGCATCTCATGTTGGGCAACGTGGATATCCCACATAATGGCAGAGGAGATGGGGTAATATTTGTTAGACTTGTGAAGGAATAGGCCACTAAAAATCAGGTTCTACTTGTTATGGTCTAGTAGATGAAAGGAATGTCCAGTGCATCTCTTGTACAGCTGCTGTGCCACGCACAAAACACCAACAGAAAGTGGTGTTGCCATTGTGCAGTCTTCTCTTTCCCTCCTTTAATGTTTCTAAGCTCAAAGGAAACGCTGAAAATTCGTTTTGTGATGAGTTAATGATATGGCATTGTAAGAGAGAGGGCTCTGCTGGAGTTCAAAGCACCACAGAGTACTTGATGTTGGAAGCGACTTAACCTGGATGGTAGCCCAGTGCCCACTAGTTTAAAGTAATGAGCATTTTTATGATCTGTAGGCCGCTAGATTTTTATTTTTGGATGCACCCTGTCAAGTGCAGAAATATAAGCAAGGAGATACCGTTCTTTTTCCATATAATGCCTACATTTTATTCTTTAATTACCCTGGAGCAGAAGGGGTCAATGGATTCTCACAAGGACTGTTAACCACTACAGCAGTGAGAGAGTCAGCCTGCAAGGTTTGCTATTTTTAACCTGTAAATAGGAAGATGTAGGAGAAATTCATTTTTCTCTCACTTTTAAATCCTAAATTTATTAAGCAGCATGCATTTCAACTGATAGGGAGCTGCAGTACTAATGTTGTGGTTTAATGCATTAAACTCTTCCTCAGAAACCTGGGTTCATGTTCAGTGGGGCCAGGAGAAGCAGTTTGCAAATCCTCATCCTTTGTCCGAAAAGATTTTAAATGTGTGCACTCACAGACAGAGCTGGCAAATAAATGCCTCCACACTTTTCAGCACAATTTATATGATTAGATCTTCTATTAAGTCTGGAACTTGGAAAAAGCGAGGAGGTTCAGGGACATCAACGTGGCTGTGTGCGATCCATTTCTACCTTGGTTTCTATTCTCCTGTTCCTACCCGTACCTATTCTGCTTTTAAGTTCAGGCTTCTCTTTTTAAGGTCCTACTCTCTCTCTTTTTTGCCTCATAACCATCCATTCATGGTATGGCTTGTTTGCTAAAGTTCCTTTTCCTCAGGATTTTAACTCAGCTAGAAAGCAAGAGTGGAGGTTGTGGTTACTTCTCTCCTGCTCTCATTGTGTCTGACATAAGAAATAATTTTGGTGGCGTAGGTTTGTCTAAACTCTGAGAAAGGTTTTGTTCGTTTGAGCAGGTGCTGTGGGTATTTATCCATTGATTATGGCTGTGCTCTCTACATTAACCATGCCTACCTGGATCTCCAGGGTGTCTGGCCCATGCCAGGATGGGATCTTATCTGGCTTTTAGCAGGCTCCTGACGTCGGCCTGCGGTGGGGATCTGTGCTCATCAATAAAACATTCTGAACACTTTTCCTGTTGACATGAGGATTAGGGAGCTTTACCGACTGGGCCAGTAGAAATACTGATGAGTTTGTTACCTTTCTGAGGACTCAGGTTGTTTGATTATGTGACAGGAAGCCACCACTACCGGGAAGGGTTTTGGGAAGGCTAATGAGTAAATTTTCCTGATGTCAGTCACGGATTTTCTTGTCTGAATTTCTTGCAGGAAGGTTGTTTCAGAGGGTTTCTTGGTTGTTGGTGTTTTGAAGTGTTTCTTTGTTTTGTTTATTTTCTTGTTATTTGAGCTAGCCTTTATTAAACAGCCATGAATGGACATTAAAAAAAACCCAAAAAACCAAGCCACACAAAACTTGCACAAGTAAAAAAGATGCTTTTTCTCTTACTGCAAATATAGCTGATAGTAATGGGAAAACTCCTAAATTTACTCATATTCTTTCTATATCTACAAATCTACCTAATTACTGGTATTTCTAAGTATCTCCAAGTATCCCTAGACAATTTTTAAATGTATTATTATAAAATTTAAAACTCCACTGTTCTCAAAGCATCTGTGAAGAACTTTTTGGACTAGCTGAGATGAATTCCACTATAATCTCTGTAATAGAGGAGTAAAAAAATAAGGCAATAGCAAAGTGGATAGAACCATTTGCTGTTCCTGAAATATGTCAGCTTAGAAGTATATTATACTTTCTTCTTACTTTGAATAATTGCTAAAATCCAGGCCACTGCTCATCGCTTGATTTTTTTTTTTTTATTTTAATAAAAGAAATACCTGGTATTGTTACAATTTGAAAAGACTTGGGTGCTGTACTTCGAACTTTTCTTTTTGACTCTATTCTCCACAGCAAATGTATTAATTTCACTTTTTCTGGCATAATTCCAATGGATATCTGGATACCAGAATATGGACCCATTTCTAAATTCTCTTCCTTGTACTGATGTGTCCTGTTTACAAACAAGAACAGTTCTGAACATGCAAAACCTTTTACTCATGATGCTTTACACACACAGAACTATGCCTGGTGGTTTTTGCTGTTACATGACATATATCATCTTATAGTTTCTTTAGTGAAATGTCAAGAAAAAGAAAAAAGTTGGAGTATTTGCATTGAATGACTTCCAGAAAGCACATTTTGTTCCCAGGTAGGTACTGCTAATGGGGTGGCCATACAGATTTATGTTGCTTCATCAGATCATGAAATTTCTAAGGCTTCATTATCTGAAGAGAACTGTGATTCATGGTTGGCAGTTCATGGAGAAACATAAAGCAGGGAGAGGAATGAGCTCTTAGGTTGCTGATGGCTCTTCAGTGCTCTCTCAATTGCACAGAAATTTGCTTCTGTGCTTTCTCCTGGCACCGAATTCTGCAGGTCTGTAAACATTCAATAGCAACAGGTGAGTCTGGAAAGCAGATTTTTGTCTCCCTCTAAGTGCTTTGTGATTTAATATATTATGTCTGTGCTTGGTATTTGTGTTCCATCAACAGCAAATAATGCAAGGCTGCTTTGGAAATTAAACAAAATTGTTTCATGATTCTGATGCTTTTTTGCTGGGGATTCGGTTACACATGAACTGGTAGAATTAAAATTAAGAGTCAGGTCACTCCTTTTCAACATTTTCCTGTCCTTCTGAACACTCAGAACCTCTGACAGTAAAATTTAATGTCTCTTGCCATATGTTTAGATGCTGTCAAGGATTTAAAAGGGTTTAGGATTGGTACTGCTACCTCACCATGCCCCTTAAATGTGTCCTTTCACACAGCAGAGAATTCCTGCTTTTTTAATTGCCTCTCTTTCTTACATAAAGCATGCCAAAGCATGTCAGGAAGTTGGGATTATTTTAAAACTCAGCTTATTTAGAAGATAAACTGTGGAAATACTCTCTGCAGTTGCATCAATGGTAAAAATTTAGAGTTAACATGGGGTTTTTCAGAGTTTCATTGTGCTAAGAGTCACTTCCCACTGGATGGCACTATTTAATAAATTATATTGTGGAAGGTGATTGCTACAACGTGCAAACTTTAGAGGACATTGTAGAAGTGACATTTGGAATTGCTAAATATATTCTGTCTCTCATCTTTTTCCCAAGGAGAGCACAAAACACCTTGGTCCAACGAGCACATGAAATGGCCACTGAGGTTATTGTAGCAGCACGTGCTTTACCCCCAGTAAGGAACTGGTTCCACTAAAGCCTCTGGTGTTTTATCAAGGTTCTGATCCTGACCTTTGCAAAAGGATATCATTTTGAAAAGCATAAGTACTCCTTTTTCTCACATCAGGAGAAACTGATTTTAATGCTAGGCTTGATGGTCATACATACTGTTGAGGTCTGTTTCTATTTTTGTTCCTCAATATAAAATATCAGCAGTTACCATTCCGTAAGTTATCAGGGTTATTGTGTTTCCATTTTCATAGCAGGACTGTAACAGAAAATCTGGTGTACAAACTTGGGCAATTCACAGCAGGAAGACTCCAGATAAAAATGAAATGAAATCAGTGTATTTTGCTAGAAAGTAAGAATGCCGAAATGCTCTTTTCCAGTTTTTGAAAGCTGATTGAAAACACAACTTAGCCCATCAACAGATAACACTGAACTTTGTGTATAAAAATAAAATGAATTTTAAAAAGAAATAATTCAAGGACACATCAAGCTTCATTGACAGGCAGTCAAGAAATAAACATTCTGTAAACAAATTAAAGAAAGGCATCTATGCCAGAATAATAATACAGCTGGGCTGTGCAGAGATACAGGGAGCAGGATGATAGCACAGGCTCTGCTTTCTTTCCTTGCCTGATTTTTTCAGTGGTCACAAAATTTCTGCTGAGAGGTGTTAGGCATTTCTACAGAAAAAAATGGCTTCTACTTTCAGAGTGGTGCTGAAGTTAAAAATAATCGGGACGCAGCCTTGTGTTTTGCTGTGAACATTTCCCACGTTTGTGTGCTGTGCATGAGGTGCCACAGCACAAGCTCTGTATCTATAACAACAGCATCTCTCCCCGGGGTTGGGGATGGTGTGCAGGACCTGTTACAGAACCTGTGCAGAGTTCTCAGCCCCGGATCCAGCACACTGAGAGCTGGACCAGTCGTGTTCCTTGCTGCAAAGGGAAGGAACTGAACAAATCGTGCTCTGCCACGTTTTACCTCGCCAATCCACAGAGATTTGAGCTTGAGTTTCTCTTCAGCAACAACTTCTGCATTGCTGCATTTTGGATGTGGCACAATGAGAAGAGAACCCCTTTAGAGACATTATCAACTCTGAGAAATAACTTAGAGGCTTATAACTTATAATACTTATAAGTTTCAGTCGTTTGCAGCTGATAGGAATGCAAGCATTCCAGCTGGAAGTAAGAATGGTGTCCAACACGGGACAGTAAGAAATGAGACTCAGGGCTGGCTTGGTTTCCCTGATTGTTTTGCTTCCTTAATCTCAGAACAGTCTGTGGTGTTTCCTTTATACAACTTCTCACCTGATTTTAGAACCTGGCAGGGTAAATCGGATGACCTTTAAAAAGCAAAAAGCTGTTCTCCAAGCTTCTGAGACTGAAGGCTCTTGGACTCAAGCTCTGCAGTGAAGTCAATTTTCTTGTTATTAAACCATTGATACATTTACAGTGTGGGCTCCTTGCATCATCTGACATTTTGACATCAGTCTGAGAGGTACCCTGGCCTGCTAAATCGGGATGTTATTTCTGATAAAGTCAGTTCAACTCCAGTTTCTTCTTTTAAACCTTGCTAAGTCTGTTCTGAGAGGGAAAAAGGAAAAAAAAAAAGGATAAAGTCCTTGTTAAAGCACTAAACAAGCTCACAGTATATTTATTCAGCCCTTTGTTTGGGGAATTTCAGCCTCAGCTGAAGCCTCTCTATGCTGCCATGGCACGGCTCATTATGCTTGCATTAAAATTAGGAGAAAAGTATATTAATATTTGTTTACAGTGAAGAAATAAAATTAAACATCTGATGTTTTATGTGTGTGAAATTTAAGTCAATGTAATTCACTCCTTTAGAAACCCTATTTTGTAACTTTTTTCTATGCAGGAAGTTCCACACTCGCTGTTTTTCCAGTTCTGGTGCTCTCTGGACCACTCTGTCATGACACAAACCCTTGCAATGTCTGGCTGAGTTTGTTTGCTGCCATTTGGAGAGTTCCTTCTCTCACCCAGGGCCTGGAGCAGGGTGTATTGCTGGAACTGCACAGCAGGACAGAATGGGAACTTCCTTTCTAAAACTGATGGACACTGATTTGAGCTCCTCTTTTTGAGGCAGGTCCCCTGGCACATCAAACAGAGTGCCTTGAGCCATCAGGAGGGTGTGTGGTACATCTTCATACCTGCATCAGACACTGGCAGAGCAGAAGCAGATCCCAGTCTCAGTGCTGGGTACAGGTCAAAACCACACATCCTCATCCTAATTGCTGGTTGGAGTTACCTCCTGCTGCTCCCGTGTTCGCTCTTTACCAAGTCTTTTTGTCAGTATTTTTGAAAACACACTTTCTACCTTAGCAGGTAGTGGCTCAGGGAGTTCTTCTTTTCCTAATTGTTACACTCTCAGAGTGATTCTTTCAAAGAACTGGTTTCTATTATGTTTTCTTTGACCTTTTTGTATCAGTTTTGGTCTTCGTTCTTTGTGCCAAGTGGCTCTCAAATACAAACCCTCATTTTCAGTCCAGTCAGTCCTTCGGACCAGATTTGTGGCAAGAGTAGAGAGTTTTTGAGAGTTGTAGGAGTTTTTAATGTGCTAACAGGCATTGTACTACAGTGCCACTTTTTAATATTAATTTATGGATTTCATGAAGATCAGTGCTGATCTCCCTAGAATACAGCAAGGATAAGTGCCTGCTCAGAGAGAGCTGGGAATGGGAGATGGAAGAGGCTTAGCAAGGCATTTGCTATCCAGCCTGCCTCTATTTCCATGTAGTTATTCAGAAATGTACTCTTCCAGCATTTCTGATAAATATTTTTTTATTCAGTGGATCTTGCTGGAGTAAATCTGGTAATTCATAAGGTGGAGCAAGAAGCCTAAGTCTAAATTAACTGTAACTTTGTGTCTGTCTTTGTGGAACAGGCAGTTATTGATTATCTATACATCAGGTAAGTTTCTAATGCCAGGAAGTAATTTTATTATGTCTCAAAGCATGCATTTAAGAAGTTATTAAAAGTTTATTCAATCCTGTGGTGAATGATCTGTTTAGCTGCTACTCTGCCTTAATAAGTACTTTATTTAAATATCTCATACTGGGGAATTTTAAGTACAGCATAATGCAATTTCTTTTTTCTTACATTTTCTAATTCCACTGGGGTGACTTTAAAACATTATGAAGAAATTAATCTATGACTTTTCCTTGTTTAGTGTTTCAAAACCATTTCAGACATGTCTGTTATGGCCACACACTTCTTATTTATCCATTTCATGCTCTGAGTGTCGTGTGTTCTCTGCCTTTTAGAAGAAATAACCATGGGACTACATGGAAATTCAGGTGCTTCATAATTAAAACATTCCTGGACAATTTCTCCAGTGATAAAGGACTTGAGTGTTTCATATTTTATAAGGAAATCGACAAAATTCAGAAGTAAATTTTTTGGCTTCCTTTGTGTAAAGTCATTCAAAGCCCATGTAATGGAAAGGGAATACAATTGCTGGGCTTCTACCAATATTGGTTTAGACAAATTTCACAGGAAAATTCCTTAAGAGACAGGTGACCAGTGAAAGGCAAGGGCAGAGGTCAGCCTGGAGCAGGCTGGGTGGTTTTGTTTTCCTGTGGTTCCAGATTAAATGTGGAGTCTGTGCTGAAGAGCGTCTCGTTGAAGTGTCCCACACCTTTGGTCTGTAGTGCAAATTAAGGTAGACAGACCATAGACAGGACTGTTATTAATTGAAATTTATGCCTTTCCTCCCTGGTTTTGACACTGCTAAACATGGAAATAAATGCTTTTGGTCATATCTCCAAGCCAAGATTAGTTCTCCCAACCTCTACTGATTGTTGTGCTATTTAGATTTAATTGTGGTTTTGCTTTCCCGTGTTTTGGATTTCATAATGTTTCCTGTTTTCAGCCTTCAGTGTCAGAATTACCTTTATAGAAACCTTGTAGGGTGTACTTTGGAGAAAGATTTGATAGAGTATCTTCCTGTGTATTTTACAATGTGTTGCAAAACACGGACACGTCATTTTGGACAGAATTTCACTCTCCTTCTGTGTCTTTCCATCCTCCAAGGGCAGTAAGTTCAGTAGTAGCCAATCAGTTCTACATAAGTTGTTTGGGATGTGCTGGGAGATAATTGTACGGATAACAGCTTGGTGTTAAAAATATTTTCAAATAGAACTTATAGGATCCATGCAGTTTGTTTTTGGATTCCCTCAAAAACTAAAGGAATTTAAATTCACAAGTTTTTCCAGCTATCCATTCTGCTGCAGAACTCCAAGTGAATGCTAGGTGAGAGTTCATATTTTATTCCTTGGTGGGCACAGAGAACAGTTTATCTGGACCACTGCTTGGTTTTGGAGTCAGCTTGCCTGGGTGATACTTGGATTTGTGCAAAAAATCATGGGTTTCATGGAGAAGACAGGAATTGCCAATCCCTGGTTAAGAACCCTTAATTAGGAAAAGAACAAAAGAAAAATAGGTGAATCTTTAGAAATTAATTCTCCTCCTCAAATAATTCTAAAAACGAAATAAACTTTTAAAACAAGTGAAAATATATCTTTCTTCCTCCTGACCACCTTTTACAGAAACGGGGATGGCATCTGAGTGGTTCAGGGTACTCCAGAGCAGGGCACAATAAGCAAGTGACTTGTTTGGATTGTTGGCTGCTCCAAGCCCAAATAGATCGAGCTAATCCCATCCAGAATGTCATCTTGCTGTTGTCTAACACAAATTCAGGCTGTATTCTTGGCTGTCATCTTCAGTGATACGTTCTTTGATTGAAATTATCAGCAGTTCTTTAGTGCACAGCAAAGTCAAGCGTTCCCAAAAGTGATTAAAATGCAGATCTTGTGGAAAAATTCAATAAATAATTTTGAAGGAAAGTACTTGTAGCATTTATTTGGGTTTCTTAAAAGCTGGTTTCCATGGTGTTTTGAATCTGGTTTAACACCTCTATTTTTAATATCCATTCCAGAAGATCTATTTTCCTACTTACATTGCGTTAGATAATAATTTTGTCCATGCTAACTGTAATCTTAGAGGATGTATAACCTAACAGGAACTGTCTGCTTTACTGCATGCAAAAGATGGAATAATTTCTTCCATGGCTGCCACTCGTATTTATGAAAGGCTGTAAGTGAATGTCTGTATTTGCAGCTCCCTGCAAGTAAATGTTCTCTCCTGCAGATGCCAAACAAGCCCTGACATGTGACAGCCCAACAGGAATATTTCCTGGAGTCCATGCTGACAGAGCTGCTGCCACATAAGAATGATGTGTGGAAATATGGATACCACAAATATTACCAGCTTTATCAGTTGTTTAATTTGCATCAATTTTCCCTGCTGAGCAATATATAAATATTCATGGTTCTATCAGATTAGTTTACACTTTGAGAAGTTATCAGAGATGAGAGAGAGAAATATAGCATAAATATTTTAATTCTTCCAAGTATGCAGTTCCTTTGAATCCCTGATGATAGTCACAGTGACATTATGAGAAGAAAAAACTTTTTATAACAAATTTCATTTGCAGGAGTAGTCACTAGTGAAGTTCAAAAGTATTTATTATAAAACTCTTTGTGAATCCAGTGGAATTGTTATCTTGTAGGTCTTTTTCTTCTTTGCATGTGTTTGATCAATATTGGTTGAACTTTGGCTAAACTTTGAAGGAAATAAATGAGTTGTTAATGAGATGGTCATTGCCCCTGGTGTACATTGCGAGTGAAATTAGTTTTTCATACTTTGGAAAGAAGCACTGAGCAGGGGAAAGTTATGGAAGCAAAACACACAATTAACCCCAGGGAAGGGGGGAAGTGGCATTAATTTCAGTCTCGTAGGTAGCAGCCATTGAAGTCAGGGTGAAACTTTAAGGGCTTATCTGTATTATTGGATGAGGGTGACCCCTGTTCCTGCTGTATTAACCTCAAACCTGAAAGTGTGGGAAAGATATGAGACGTGGTTTATAGCTGGAACTCCATTCCTTACCTTCCCACTCCCAAGAATATTCATTTCAACTGACTGAAGTTTTGTTTTTCGTTCAAACTAATGTGTTTCTCTCAGAATACTTCATATTTTAAAGTTATTCAAATATATGAATATTTGAGTTCATTTGTTTGTTGTCTAAAAATATTTGAGAAATTCAGTGCAACCTTTCAGTTTATCAAATATTTTCCCCCCAAGTTACCAGTTTAGGCAAAAATCAGAAAGTGATTTCTGTATTATTAAGTCTCACAGCTAGTTTTGGGGAGTTCTTGATATCAAGAAACTCTCACTTTAATATTTTAAACTATTTTGGACTCTATTATTAATTAGTGCAATTTTTTCCAGTTCATGTCTGTTGAAGATTGCTTCTATTATTTTAATTATTTAATTGGTAAGAAATTTTTCTAACAGTTAATTTTATTCAAAATTTTAATTGCTTTAATTGCTGTGATTTTAATAAGGACTTGGCAACAGGATTAGGGACAATTAATATTTGACAGATGGGTGTCAGAGTGATCAGTAGGCAAGAAATACCTGGGCAGATAAAGAGAATCTTGTCACATTTAAGCTTCTGTACAGCCTCACTTTGCATAAACAGATAGCAAATATGAGAAATCTTACAGGAAGTTTGCTGAGGCAAGACATTATTCCTTGCCAAGAAACACCATTGATACTTTATAATCACAATAAAAAGCTTGGTTATGTCACATTGTGGGAGACATTTTGTCATCACCCTCGTCATTACTATTAATGCATCTCTGCATGCAGGATAAAATATAAAGCTTTAGCTCTAACTGGTTTTGATCTGACACCAATTTTTGCACGTAAAAATGAATTTTGTGTTCCTGTTCTATCAGGTCTCAACACTCCCAAACAGTCAGACAGTAACAGCAATGCTGCTTGGCTTCCTTTTTACTTTAGGAAACTGTACAGTGTTTTCTTCTGCCACCTCAGTGTTGTGAAGACCTTCCCCTGAGTTTTGGGAGAAAAGGATTGTTATTCCAGTAATTGGGTAGTCTGTGACAACTTGCTATAATTTCTTTATTAATAATGTTTCTTAATATGGAAAAATGACATCTTTGTGTGTTTGAATTCAGCTGCCCTGACAAAGCTAATTGCTCCTTGAGATGCCATCCTGGGACATGCTGGGAGTGTGAAAAAGAACAACTGCTGACTTCAGTAACTTATTTTCCCAGCAACTTAACATTTTTCACATAATTAGCTCTGGTGTTCTTCTTGGATTAACAGATCCACTAATAACATTGTGCTTTAAAAGCTGCAAAGTGGGAAGAGCATAACGCAAAGCATATTCGAGGGGTGCCAGCTCATTACTCTGACAGGTTTGGGAAGTACAACACAGTTACCCTTTAACCTTCACAAATGCTTAAATACATTTCAAATACAGTCTTGATCACAGATTGTAAGTTTACAGATTTGTGGTTTACTTGAATAATAGGGTAATCTCCTGAAATTAGCTGGATATTTTGATTGCAGCTGGATTATTTCTAAGGAGAGATTATAATTTGTCCCTATCCTCCACTTCATTAAATCAAAATCTAAGTAGAGGAAGGAGGGAACACCCCATAAATACACAAATACATATGGATATAGATATGGAAAACTTTTTCTCGTTAATCCAAATAATGCTTTGAAAGCTGTGGGGTTGCCAGACAAGGGTACAGCTAGAATAGCCAGAGCCAAGACCTGCATGTCAGGACAGTAAAGAGCCCAAAGGATTTCTGCTTGGAATGACAAAAATTGTAAACACAGGGCTTTTTAGCTGCCTTTTTTAGTTTTTCTTGTGTAACTTTCAAAATCCTCAAGAGTTACAGTGCTTTATGCAGGGACATGCACAGATTAATAATCTCTTCCAAAGCCCTCGCAGGCCTGGCAGAGCAGGCTGGAGCTGCGAGGGGAGATTCATGGGAAACCCTAATGCAGAATAAAGGGAATGAAACTATTCTGAACTTCAGTAAACAGATTTTGGAAATAATGAGATTATTTGATCAGTTAGGAGCTATAACAGTAAGAAAAGGAGGGTTAATAACAAAACTAGTGCACACTAGGGGATGCCAGAGAAGGGATCTGTATTCAAAAGGATGTTTCAAGAATCAGATTTTGTTATAATACAGATGATTTCAAATTCGTGCCTGCAAGTCTTAACCAATTGTCATTAGTGGAAATCTGGATTTTGAAGTAATACCAGCATGGCTAGCAAACCCCACCGGTTTAAAGGGATGTTTACGCAGATTATAAAATGCTGATTTTATCAACAAGATGGAAAATGTAATATAAAGCAGTATGAACACGGTTATTTACCTTGAAGGAGAGGGGCTGGTGCAGACCATACACCTTATTAACCTTAATTATCAGCCCTTGGGGAGCCCTAAATTCTTAGTCTCCTACGTATAAAATGCTAATCTGCAGGGGCTGTAGGCTCATCATATGAAAAATTATTTGAAAATGCAAATGGGAATGAAAAGAGGAACATTCATCCACGTGTGATTAATTCTACCCTGCTGCTGTCTCGATGGATGTGCCCTCCCTGGTGTCTAACAAACACCAGCAGCTTGCCCAGTGCAAGGCTCTGAGCCTGTTGGTGGAGTGCTCGGGGTGCTCAGATGGACACAAATCTCCACAATGCTCATTACAAGAAATATCTGTGGCAGTGTCTTGGTGAGCTTCTACCCTGATTAGAGCAGCAGGGGACTTTCAGATCCCTTGGAATCATAGAATGGCGTGGGTTTGAGGGGATCTCAAAGATATCTGGTTCCATGAGCAGGGGCACCTTCCCCTGTCCCAGGCTGCTCAGAGCCCCATCCAGCCTGGCCTTGGGCACCTCCAAGGATGGGGAGTTCCTGACTCTGGGCAGTTTCTCTGCTTTATTGAACATGATTTGTTCTCTGTGTGTCCTGCAGCCCTCCTTGTGTCCACGCCTGCTGGAAATCACTCAGTTCTACCTGGCTGTTTTTCATAGCTCTTCAAAGAGCAGCTCATTCGTAGTTGCTTGTTTAAGTAATGTAAACACAAAATTTGACATGAAAATGAACTACAAATGAAAACAAAAAAGCACCAGAGAGCATTCTCATACTGAAACACAGAAGTATTGAAAAAATGTAGTCCATTTTAATCACAGGGTTTGTATGAAATGAATCCTATTGACTTATGAATGCTTCCCACATGAGAAATCCTGAGACTGACTGCTGCCATGGGCTGTTAGCTTATGGAAAATGGCTCTGTTTATTGATATAAATGGATTTCAGGCTTTCTAAATATGAATATGTGCAAATGGACTATACATCTTCACTGATACTGACCTTACTTTGGTAAAGGATTTGGAAAACTGACAAATGCTGGTTTTTGTTTCATTACTGTTGGCTTTTTTGCTAAAGTGTCTTCAACAGGCAAGGATTTCAGGATAATAAATTTCAGTGATTTGATATTTCTCTGCTCAGGTGAGAAAGAAAGAAAAGTCCACAGTGAAATTAAGATGTATTTCTTATAGACCTCACAAGTTATGATTTCCTTGGCAATTGGTTACTCTGGCATAACTAATAAAAAAGAATAAACCAGGAACTGTGAATAGGAGGAATAAATTCTAGGTGAAAATAGACTGTATTGTCAGGGATTTACAGCTAGAATGTGTGTAATTATTCAGTGGATACTTCTTTCTTTGAGAATGCAGGATAGAAAAATAGGAGCTGTAACTTTACAGAAAATCTTTTTGAGGTAAAGAGAGTACAGTCCATACCAAATTGGGAAAGATGGGAAAATTGTATCAAATAATACAATAGCTTAATAATGCTGTAATATGGGAGGTTTTCTGCAAATCTTTACACATTCTGATAACTTCAGGTGTCTTTTAGATTGTTCTCTGTTCCCAGACACATCCATCCATGAGGCTACCTGTGTGAGTTTTAACGAGATCAGTGAGAAGACGGCTGATATTCACTTCTTTCTTTTATTTAGATATTTTTTTCCCTCAGAGAAAAGCACACAAGGATGCTTATTTAGGTCCATGCTACAAGAAATCAGTCTACCAGTGCAGTAACTCTCACCATGAGTTTACTGAAATGTGAGAACTTGGTTTTATTTCTCAACCACTGGATTTATTCCTCCAATTTGGATATATATCTGATAATCATTTTGTCTGTGTTATTGGATTATTCCCCATCCTGTGAGTCAAACCTGTGTTTGCCGCTGTTTTAAAAGTCTCTCTAAGATTTAGGAAGAATGGATGCCACTTCAGCATAATCCCTTGAAAATAACATTCTGGGGAGTATAAACCACTCCTTTTCCATAATCAGTGTTACAAATAAATGTTCAAAATGCAATGTACAGGAGGTAGTTTTGGTTATGCACTGAAAACACTTGGATATCACAGGTTATTTTTTCACTTTAGGAAAATCTTTATTTATTACATTAAAATTTTAGAAAGCTAATTTTTCATGCTGCCATATGATATTCAAGATAACTTTTTTTTTTCTTTAGTGTAATTGGTCTCTGTAAGAGTTACAACGATCTCACGTGAGTTCTTGAATTACAGTACTTTGGTCTTTTGTGATTATTCTTTAGATCTGTTCTTCAGGGCAATAGAAATCGGGAGGAATTAATTAAGCCTGAACTAGGCACAGGCCACATGCTGGCAGGATCTAACTGGTAACACCCGCTGAATTGCAGTAATATTGTCATTTAGGACTCTTGATAGGACTGTAGCCTTGAAATTGTTAATGGAATAAAACTTTAAATTAATATAATTTCTTAACTTGGGTAGCAGTTCCATTGCCATCTAATTTATTCAGCCTTGTGTTTATTTTAAGTTGAGAGCACAGATATGTTCCAGTGGAGAAATTAATAAAAATACCTTGTTTTCAAACGATTTCAGCAGAAATAAAGATGACAAACATTAGAACAGCAGAACCATTTAATCTCAAGACACTTAAAAGATGTTTCTGTTCTTAGCAATTTTATCAGTCTATCACTGATGTTTGAGGTGAGAGAAGCAGCAGGAACATCTGCAATCCTGTGGAGTTCAACAGAAAGTTACTGAGGTGTAACTCTGCTGCAGCCCCAGCCAAAATCTCACTTTTGAAGCACCACAGCCTCTTGTGCTGCTTTCTTACCTTTTAAATTTTCCTTTTTCCCACTGGCAGAGCACTCATTGGTAATGATGCACCACTTATTTTGTGCGCATTTGTGGACAGATGTTCATAATTCACAAAGTTTACTGGCTGTTAGCACAAATGATTTTGTCGTGGAAACATATTTTTAGATAAGCAGACACTGAATCGTTATGGTTCGTAAAGGAAATTACTTAAATAAGTAATTAGACTAAGAGTCACAGTACTTTCATTTCCCAATTATAATCAAAGTGAGAGTGACTCAGACATTTCACTTTTTCTAGGAATAGTGACTATAAAGCAACTCAGAGCTGGTGTGTGATTGAAATAATGGAATTTTGGTAAATATTTTGAATTAATGGGTGTTTTTTATTGTGTTAGCACTGCTGTGGTAATTAATTATGTAAATAAAAGCAACAGCAACAACAAAAGCCAGACTAGAAGTGAGCAGAACATGCAGAACTTTTATGCTGATTTATCATCACATATTTTTGCATTCTGCTGCTTCTGCATGGGTGGAAAGATTGATGCAAAAGCAAAATATTACTGGGACAAAAATTCTTGGATGTGATTGCCACCTTGTTGAAGGAGAGCTTGTTTATTCTCAGCCGAAGTAGCTGTGAAAATGCCATTTCTCTTGGCTTCTCCAGTTCATACCCCAGTGTAATCTGGTCACTGCTCTCAATTGTGGTAATATTAACATTAAATGTGTTCAACCAAGACAAACTCTAAACAAGAAGTGCCAAACTGATAAATTGATTTCTTTCTGCTTCCATTTCGAATCTAGCTCTCTGATTTAAACATGCATTTTTGGTTTGGTGTTTTGGTGGGGGTTATTGTTGTTTGTTTTTATTCTTGATGCTGACATATTTTTAGGAAACTCTCAGACTTTTTTTTTAATAGGAAATCCCCAAAATGTTAGTATTTTATAATTTTCTATTAATTTCTATTACACTGTATTTTTTGCAGACAGCAGGGAAGATTCATTCCGTTATAACCATCAAGATGCATTTTTCTGTGTACAATGGCCTGTTATCTCCTTGAATGCTTCTGTTTAATGATCATGAGCAAACTTTTACAAACCCCTGAGATGGAATAAACAGTAATTTTATTCAAGTGTGCTGGGAGCATTTTTGCTTCAAACTTGTTTAGGTTCCTTTGAAAGGGAGCATTGTGGTGCTGTGCTTGGACCCTTCAGCATTTTTCCATGGTGAAATATTACTACGCCGCACTTTTTTTTCCTGTAAAGATAGAAATATTTCCATCTTGAATGATTCTTTATATTCTTTCTGCAACTGTGGTATGTGTCATGCTCCATACCCCTGAATATGCAATAACCAGTCACACATCTCTGTCATCTGTCTGTCTTAATTTCATTAAGGAATAAATTCACTCTTAGTTCTTGGAGTCTAACTTGGAGATCAGGTACCTGCAAAGCATCACATGAATCATTTGAGGAGGGTTACACTGGTCAGAGTTATCACAACTTGCTGTTTTCCTGAGGAATTTTGGAGAAGCAGGTATTGGGCTGGAGAAAGTAAAGTGGATTGGGAAAACGATCATTTGGTGGGACTCCATCAAAGCTGGAAGCTGATGGACCCAGTAGCAAGGCTTTAACCAATAAATGCTGGCTTTAAATGTGGTTTTGCCTTTGAGAAGTAAGAATCCTTGAGATGCCTTTGCTTTTAGAAACTGTAATAACCCTCCAAATGTGATTTGTACTTTAAAAGCTTATTTACAGAAGACAGACCACTGCTAATGACATTTGCATGGAAATTTCCCAAATGAATATTTATAAACGTGAAATACGAATCCAGCACAGTGCAGAGCATGTCCTGGCACACACATTTCTATACACAGATGTATGGGTTTTGTTGAACTCAGCACAACTGACAAATCTCCCAGGGAAACACCAAACAGCTTGTTCCACATACAGATGTTCCTTTGGCATCTTATTATAAAGCCTTGAAAACATACTGTTTTACTGGCAGTAAAGCAGCAATAATGGCTTAATAGAATCTGAAAGAATAACTAAGTACTTGAAATGTCTGGAATAAAGGGATAATTGAAGTTGCTTTGGGTTTAAGCCTCAGTAATTTTTTGCTTTATAATAGCTCAGGTGACTGTCTATCTAATGAAATGCAGTAAAGTAAGAGCACGTTATTGATTGAGAATTTAAATGTTTGCTTGTGTCTAGAGTGTGTCTCTGTGATACACATCATTGTAATGGAAGAAACAAATCATTTAAATTATATCTCATTATGCTCTGCACAAGCAGTAACTCACTTGCACGGAGACTTTTCTAAAACTTTGCAAAAATTTTGATGAGTATACTGCAAACTAATCCCACAAATAATTTGTACTCACAGGTTTTTTGTTAAAGCGTGATCATTGAAGTTGTCAGGCTTATTTATTTCAAATACTCTAAGCTCCACAGTTAGATTTCTGTTATTGTTTTAAAAATAAGGTGATTTTATTGTTCTGAGTATTGTAACCTTTATGCTTTGGCTCTCAAGCATTTCTCTGTAGATTCAGGCCCTTCAGTATTCCAAGGAAGGCAGGCAGCAGTTTCCACCCCATTTTAAGAACTGACAGATGGTATTTAAAGAAAAGCTGTGAATGTGATGTGAATAAGCAGCTTGATTTACAACGTTAAGAACCAGTTTTATGCCTTTAGATGTTTTGGAAATGTAATGGAACAGTGGAAGCTCTGAAGATGGCCATGCTCTGATCATCAAACTGAAGGTAGCATCACCTCCACCAAAACCACGGAGGTCTGCATTTTGCAGCCTAGTTCATTCTGGGATTCTCTGATTCTGTAAAGCAGAATAGGTGGGAAAACCTTTGCAAAAGAGGAGCTAGCAACCATCAGTCTGGATAAACAACGTTTTCAAGCTTTTAAGAGATTTTTAGTTTTCTTTTTAACTTTCACAGGGTAAATAATCTGTGAGCTCAGGCTGCTTCATGTCTTGACCACTGCAAATCACCTGAACTTTTTTGCTGGGAAAGAATCTCATGGAAAAGATGTCAACATACTTTGAGTGTTATCTGACTCCATAACGTTTAGTAACTAGTGGGTTTTTCAAGCCTAATTTTCAATTTTCTGGGATCACAGCAAATAGACTCCTCCTCCCCTCCACTACTCCTTATGGGAATTAAAAAAATAAAAAGCCACAAGCAGATTCTGTGCTTTTTCATGAAATTTAAATTTCGAGACCAGTGTGGGAAGGAGGGTTAATAGCAAGAGGCTGTGCTGAGACAGGACGACCGTGGTCATCGCTGGGGTTTCTTTCAGGTCATTCTGCCTGGCTCTGGCAAAATTCAGACATAAAAACAACTTTCTAAGGATAACACAAAGTTTGATCAAGCTGAGCTGTTATGAATGATTGAGAAAGAATTTGAGAAGCTATAATAAGAACCCAACAGAAACAGAGTTCAGTGCTTTACTTGTGAAATGGTTCTTTGCTGGAAAACTATTTCACGTAATTGCTGTGATATTTTCTGCCACTGCAAGTGAGGAATCATTTATCAAATGTCTGAAAAATAACTATATGAAGTCTTTTGTAGTTAAATTGTATGGATAAGATAATTGAGAAACATTTCTTTCCTATCACCTATTCTTCCCTCATTTGAATGAAGGAGTATTTAGCTTTAAAATCAGCATTTCTTGGCAGACTTAACTTGTTTTCCGTTCTTTGAATCTGTTTTTTAAAAACTGGTTTCCTTAAAGTTGGTTTGTTTATAACTCTATACTTGATGAATTGCACTGTGATGCATCATTTTGGGTTATTCTCATAATATAACATTTAGAGTAGTTTGTAGAAAAAGGAATTGTTTTACTGACGATAACAGACAGCAGATAATGACATGGTTATTTTAGATGAGATTTACTGAAGGAGAAAAATCTTGTAAATAAGAATTGGTATTTCAAGGAATAAACTATAACATCTAATAGAACACAAATAAAGCAATAGTTAGGTGAACTAACAGGTTATTCCAGCTGTAAAGTTATAATGAAGTTATATTTCAAGTCACAAACTGAGCTGGAGATAGAAAACTTAAATGTTCCAATTTTCTCCAGCAGGAAAAATTCTCTTCTGCTTTTTCTTATTTCATGAAAGTTCAGTCACTCTGGTTTTCAAGAGGTGCCAGGAGAGTGTGGATTAGACACAGAAAGGCTGAAAAATTCACCAACCCTGCATTTGTGTGTCAGAATCCCCTCTGAATGGAGAGTTGATGTGGAGAGCTTGGACATTGCAGGCCAGTTCCTAACAAGAATCTGCTGCTTCTGTGCTTTCTCTGCTCTCTGTCAATGATGGAACATTTACCCTTTGCTCAAGAAGTACTGAAGAAGAGATACAGAGATGTTCATAACAGTTCTTTCTGAAAATTCCAAAATGGGATCGTGCTTAGCTCCTCCCTTGTTCTAAAATAAGCTGTGAGCTCCTCAGGTGGAAATGTTTCTGTTAAGGTGTGAAGGATAGGGATTTTTCCTGTCATGAGTGAACAATTTAAAAGTTTTCAAATCAGGAAATACCTTGTTTTCTTTATATTACAGGAGATGAGCAATTTCATTAGAATTTCTCAGCATTGATACATTTGGATGAACATGGTGTGACTGCATTTGAATATCTGAATGTTAATTGCATTGACATTGTTTATTAAAGCAATTAACTTAGCAGTTTTTGACTGTAGCTAATCAACTGCAATCCTGTGGCATGAAATTTTATAGAGCTGTATCCACATGATGATGGTCAGATTGCTCTCCATTGGAAAAGACAACAGGGGTTTATTTATGAGTATTAATTTTAATTAGTACATATTTGTTGAGAAGTAATTCAGCAATCATCCTTAGTAATATGAGATCTTGCCTATAATCTGTCTGTGCATGTACACACAACTGCATGGGTGCAGAAGCTTTTATTAGAGGAATAAATTACTGTTTTAAGTATTGGTTTTGAAAAATAATTTACTATTTACCCATTAGGGAGAGTTGTTGGTCTATCTTAACATACTGAAAATCTAATTTTCTTTTAAAAAAATATTAATTATTCCTTCTAGCCAA
Organism: Falcunculus frontatus; assembly: GCA_013398115.1. Lineage (NCBI taxonomy): Eukaryota > Metazoa > Chordata > Aves > Passeriformes > Falcunculus > Falcunculus frontatus. The sequence continues at coordinate 1,417,456 of VZRV01005205.1, forward strand.
AAAGGACTACATCGTTAACCCCAAAGCAGTGGTAATAAACAAAAATAATTTAAAAGCTTTATTAAGTTCAATTAATTGGTTGTAGCAGACTAATTTTGTCATGCTTTGCTAGACAGTGTATTGTAAGTAATTTTGATGATCTCCAATTGAGTTGGGCAAACAAGCCTGCACACTAAAGCAAAAATTGAATTGTCTTGATAATTACAAAAACCATTGGCCTGTTTGGTATTTGTGATAAATGGGTTAATTAGCTACTTTTTATTACATCTAGACTTTCAATGCAGTCCAACAGTGGTAATTTATTTTGCTCTGTAAACCAGTACAGTCAAAGTTCTATTGTTCTGATTTGTTCCAGATAAAAATCTTTAGAGCTACATGATTTAATATTAGATGAGTATGGAAGTGGATGGGGTTTTCATTACCTGCACTCGGTTTGGGTAATTTGTGGAACTCTGTTTTGTGCTTGTCATTTTTCAGTCCTTCACCTGAGAGTAAAACCAGCTCTGCCTCATCTTAAAGGGTCCATCAAAATCAGCCTGAAGTCTAAATAGAGACTGGTTCTGTGTCTTTTAAACTGCATGTGTGTTGTGAGGAAGAATTTCTAGGAAGCAATATGTTACCTTGATGTGTGGAAAGTTTTAACTGAGCATTATTTATAAGAAATGATCTAAAATGATAACAAGGTAAGCTGTTTCAATGTTGTGCTTGAGCTAATTTCCAGAGCTCTGAGGCAGCTCACACAGTACAAAAGCAGTAACTTGAGCTCAGAGGAAGGTATTGAGCTGATGCAAAGTTTTGGTGTTTGTTTTTTTTTGTTTATTTGTTCAATCTTGTTTGTTGGCTTGTGTTTGTTTTTACTCCAGGCCTCCCTAGAAATTTCTTTATCTTTTTATGCAAAACCTTATTCTTTTTTCCAAGTCAGCTTATTCTACTGCACCACCAACCCCCTTCCCTTTGGTACTGCTTACAGAACATCTCTAGCTCTGCTTTTAAAAAATGTCAGGTGTAAGGTATTTGCAAGATATTTTCTTTTTTTCTCATCTGTAATTGGACTATACTCTATACTACATCATGAGCTATATACTATTTGGTGAAATATTTTATGTTTAGCTGAGGTGCCAAGTTACACTAATTTTGCCATAATGAAATGATGTGTTGTTTTTAATGTTTTCCTTTTTAGTGTTGTTTACTATGTTCCTATTCATGTTTCATGCTGGGTTTTATCTGACTTAGTGGGGTGATCCATTCCATTGTCTGTCATCTCTTTCTTCAGCAAAATTATCTTAATAATTGTTTTCTTCTTGGGATGTTTTTGTCTCTAAAAGGCATTGACATACAACAATTGGCTTGTTTTCCGATTTGTTTTGAAGACAGGAAAATTTGAAACAGAACACTCTTCTTTTTGAGTGCATTTTAAAATAATGAAAGGTTGTAGTTATAGAAACTCTCATTTTCCTTTTTTTGGTGTTTGCTTTGGCTTGTTGTCATTTGTACAAATTGACAAAGTATTTTGAACAGTCTTGGTAAACAGCTCTTCCTCTGACTCATAAATAATTTGAAATATATAAATGAGTCATTCAAATTGGAGTTCATCAGAAGTCTAATAATTAATCATAATGTTTAAATGTCAATTTTGCATTTGCCAAAATATTATTTTGAGCAGTCACTTTGTTGAATATTTGTTTGGCTGTGTTGGGGCCTGAGAAGACAGGTGAGGTTGGGCTGTTTCTGTTTCTCCCCAGCAGCTGACCCTCACCTTTGATCCATTCCCTTGGAACAGGGCCTGTTTCCCAGTGGGTGTTCAGTCTGGCACAGACTGGAAGTATTCATCCACCGTAAATTACTGATTTCAGCAATGAGTGTGGAAAGTTTCAGCTTATACTTGCAGCTGACAGAAAAATAAAATCAGTGTTCTATGTTTTGGGGTTTTTTTTAGGAGAGTTGCATTTTAAGAAAATCAAATAGAAATTCCCACCCCTCTCCCCCCTTCCCCAGAAACACGGGTGTTCATTAAGTTTAATGGCATTTTCTAAAGTGACAGTATTGCCAGAAACTCTGATTCTCTAAGAAATCTAATTACTTCTTTCTCCATTTCAAATTGGGAAGGATTATTCAAATACTTTGCAGTCCTAACTGCACAGAGCACTTTAATCCTATTGTTTGGAGATTGTCATTCTCCTGCCTTCTCTCTGCTTGCAGCCTCCCATTAGACACTGCAGGCACATCCTGGTAATCTCAAATTCCAGGGAAGTGCTATCTGGCAATCAATGTCTCCCTGCCCCTCTATTTACTTTTCCACTCCTTGCATATTTTAAAATAAAAGAACTAGACTCACAATCTTCTCTCCAGCAAAGTACAAACTATGACTCAAAAAACCCATTATATAATTGGGATCTGTCCTTAGTCCTGAGCTTATGGATGCCTTGTCTTCTCTTGATCCTTCCTCAGGATCTTTCTGATAACTCCAAATACTTTCTGTTAACTCCAAAGGATTCCCCTGTTTGCTGTCAGGCAGAAATGCTGCCTGAAAGTATTAACTGAGTAAAATAAATTCTAATTTCTCATCTGACAGAAGGATAGGAACATATATCTCCATGTAACAGGGCCTGAGTGACAGCTCCCAAATTCCTGTGTCACACACTACAGGGACAGAGACAGGAGTCTGCAAGAGCAGAGAGTCTCTGCTACTGGCTCCCAGACCTCTCAAAAGAAAGGCAAGGTCAGTGTTTGCAAGTCCAAAACCAGCTCTTACCCGGCCTGGTTGGGGAACAGGAGGCTGTTTGGATGCAATCATAGAATCACAGTCAGGTTTGGGCTGGAGGGACCTTTAATGGAGCTTTAATCCAGTCCAACACCATGGGCAGGGACACCTCCTGCTATCCCAGGCTGCTCAGAGCCCATCCAACCTGGCCTTGGACACTTCCAGGGACGGGACATCCACAACTTCTCTGGGCGTCCTGTGCCAGGGCCTCCCCACCCGCATTGTAAAAGATTCTTCCTTACATCCGACCTAACTTGACCTTCTTTTAGTTTAAATTTGTCACATTGCAACAGCTCCTGCTAAAGGGATATATATATATATGTATCTCATATATAAATGCACTCATTTGTAGTCATTACACTGTAATTACTTAGTAACCATTTATTTATGTGGCAATACAGTGATTTCAGGTCAGTCTTTTGGTCAAATTTTCATAAGACTTGTAAGACGATTTCCTCTTCTCTAAGTGCTCTTTACCCCTGTACAATTACTGATTGTCATTTTTAGTAGAAGTCCAGAATATTGTGGGTGCATGAAGACTTCTGTTTATGCATTACATATGTATATTCCATGTATTTTAGTGTGAGGGAACATTGCCAGTGTTTCTGAGAACATTAAACAAGTGAAAAGGAATCAATGAAGAGATAGGTGCATAATCTTTTCTCTGAAAGATCCTTTTTTTCTTTGCAGAGGAGGTTCCCCAGTCTGTTGATGATGTCAGTAGATCCTGCACGAGTGGCAGAACATTTTCCTCTGCAGTAAAATTCAGTCCCTTTGCTTGTTGCCAGTTCTACCAATTCAGGTTCTTGTCACTGCTGAACTGGTGCAGAACATATTTTGACTGGGATTTACACAAAGTATGAAGGAAAATTTCAAACAAACAAAACACTTGGTGGTTTTCAAGCTTCTGTAAAGAAAGAGGGGGTGAGGTGTGGAGGAGTCACATCGCTCCCTTATTCAGGAGCTGACCTGAGCTTCAGGAACCAGAAATGTGTATTTGCTGTTCAGAGTCATCAGCTGCACTTGCTGTGGAACTAATTTCCAAGGAATAAGTGCCTTTCTCTGCTTGAAAGGGACATTTGCTCTGTAGAACCACGTGACTACTTCTATTTATCACACAATTGGGATTAACCGAAGCCTTTTTCGCACCATCATAGCTTTCTGTATCATTATACAGAATTTCCCGGGGTTTTACCTGTTTTTCAAGGTGAAATTAAGCAAATCAAATTCAGGAGCTCAATCCTCGTTTCCTCACAACCTTTGAAATTTGCTGGGAGAGGGCTAAATGCCACTTTAGCCATTCTAATTTGCTTCTGTATTTCTTAACTGGTTCAGAAAGTAAAAAATGATCTGGGAGTTAATGGAACTGCACTTTTTATACTTCTACTCTTCATCAGCTGCATTTCAGAGTGTGGCGTGCCAGAAATGAACTTACTTCTGTGTGTGCTTCTGAAAAGAAGTGTTTAAAGCCCAGTGTGTGCTTCCAACTTTTTTCCCTGAATGTGAACTCCAACCTCTCCCATTCCTTGACTAATAACCCAGGCTGCTCTTCCAGTTCAGCAGATTTGTTTCACAAGTACGTTACAGGGTAAGAAGCATTTCAGGCAGCTCTGCTGACAGGGGAAAAGGCTGCCAGAGCTCATTTTAGGAGTGGGGAGCTCTCGCCACCTGCATTGTTTGGAGATTTAAGAAGGAACAGACTGATGAGTTGAGTGCTACCAGGACCACCGTCTGCCACACACACCTTGCACGACAATTTCCCACCAGGGACGGGGACTCCAAATAGATTTGCATCTGGCATGTGCTTTTTACAAGAATTCACAACAGTTGCTTTCAAGTAAGCAGCGGCAGTTCTTTTATTTTATTTGATGTTTTGTTATGAGGCGTGAATCAGTCAAGCACCCACAAATGTGTGATCGGTGTGAGTTATTGTGTGTTATATAAACATTGCATGTTCCAACAGAAATCCTGTTGGCTGTGGAATTGAATATCCCAAGCAATGAACCCATCTCCTGGTTCAAAGGAACATTTGTCTGTCGCAGTATGTTTTTCTCTAGTCCTTTTTAGGAAATTTGGGTTGAATTCCTTTTCACTTCTTAGGTTTTGCCTGTCCGTGACCAAATCAGGCAGATAAGATTTTTTTCTCCAAGCATGAAGAGAGGGTTGTGGTTATCATCCACATTGGGGGAAATGTTCTGAAAAGGGAGAGCTGCAGTAAATGGATAAATGTCTATAAGTTAGCAAATCTGAAATCCCCTGTTGCAGCTCGTCCTGACCTGTGCTTTCAACAGATGGGAGAAATAAAACACGAACAAATATTTTTCTACTGAAACACTTGAGAGAGTATTCTCTGGTGGTAACAGAAGCATTAATTTTCCTTTGTTCCTCTTTTTTTCTTGCCAATTACTAAAGTATATACATATTGCCTTGAACACCCCACAACCTTCCAAGCTGCCAGACAATCGAGATTTTATTGGTTGTGGGTTTTTTTCCCTTTTTTTTTTAGTGCTAGAAGTACCTTGCTCTGGACAAGGAGTAGAAGGAAATGCTGTAACATAAAACATGGGGTTATTATTTCGTTGTTATAGTTGGACTTTTGGTCCCATAAAGAATGAATGTTGAAGGGCTTGATAGAAGGACAATATTCTGGACACATTTCTGATTATCATGTATTTTTCCAGTGTTATCAAGATGCTGTGTAAAGCAAGTTTTGCCTAAATGTTCCATGAGATTGTTGAAGCCCATAAGTTCATGGACGCTTTCAAATTCAGTGGAGCTGTTTGGTAAAATTGATTCTTACTTTTCCCCCAAATTAAGCAACCATGAGAGTTGTACCACTGAATATTCTGCCTGTGATCAATGTTGAAAAATGGGATTGATATTTGCCTTTTACTCTGCTCTACTCCATGTAGTTCACTATCAGGAATAGAAGGTGTGTCTCAGTTGACATTTTCAATGTTTTATGCTGTGACTTGGTGTCTGTTGTGCTTGTTTTCATTGCTTTTGTGTGCTACAAGAACGGGGGTGAATCGTACATTGGACTGTGCTTAAATGACTCTGCACCATAAGGGGAGGTGCTTGATACACCCTCAAGTGTGGCTTGAAATCTTTCACTGCATTTCTGCTGGGGAAGGCAGGCAATGAAACCAACATCCAAAATCATGAAGTGGGAACAAAATTCTCTGCTAGGTGACTGTATGAGAAGGTTCCAGAGACAGCAGTGGCCTTGGCTGTGAGGCAGTTGTGATGTGCTGGTGTCCTGTAGGACAGGAAGAGTTACCATTGTGTTCTCGTTTTGTCCATTTAAATGAGAAGCGCTAACAATGCTGTGGTGATTTTTCTGATTTGGTTGTTTCAAGGACACATATCTGACTAGCAAAATCTGTTTTGACCTTACATTAAGAAAAGAGAAAGTGGTTTATAGGAGGCAAGCATCTGGCCCAGGATTTCTAATGGTAACTGGTCAATACATAGGATTACTGTTTTATTTCCTTTGGTATCTCTGTTTTATTTTAAAGCTACTCAAACTCATCCATCCATTCTCATTTCTTCCCTAGGATTTTTGTATGATCACAGGGCTTTGGAGCTGTCTCTGTGATTCTCATTTTTTAAAATTTTCCAGTAGGCTGTAGGGCATGGTAGACTGGTGTGATAATAATGGGCCTAATTGAGATAAAGTTTAATGGTTTTTCTCACATGCTTCATCATTAGGCCAGTGGCACATTTTATTGTCATCTTTTCTCTATGGTTGTTGTGTTAGCTGGTCCTAATTATAATTAAATGTTTCGAGGCTAGGTAGAATAACACTGCTTTTTTTGATGCATGTGTCCTTTTTCGTTTGTGTTATGTTTTTAGGTTTTGGATTTTTTTTTTCCCTGTCCTCCTCCTTTCTTTTTCCTCCCCATAATAAAAGGTTTAAATCCATCCTGCAGACCAGCATCTGGAACAAAATATTTCTATTTACAAACGGGTTTTATTCATTCAGTTCATGGCTAAAGAGTTTGCATATAGCACATCAAATATGTTAATCATATTTGACCAATATTTAAAAGATATTTAGGCAATCAAGGAATGACTGTCTTAAATATATCTCATGGACAATTCTCTAAAACCCTCTTATAGCAAGGAAGGAAAACTTCTTTCATTTCTCTAATGGTCAATCATGTCTGTAGTGATCCTTAAGACACAGAAGTAAAAAGCAATCCTGATTTATCCCCACGTTCCTCATTCTGATTATGTGTGTGATGGTACAGCTCTACAGGTGTCGAGAGGATAATATCTCCTAAAGGGTACATTTACTTTTAAACCAGCAACGGAATGAATCTCGTGCAGTCAGTCCTGTTTTTCTTGCAATTATATTGTCTGTGCAGCAGATTGGCTGAATACAAAATGTCTGGTGGCTGGTTCACAGTAACAAAATTAGTTTTCTGGTGAATATTGTGATATTAAAAAGGCGCCTTGAGAGAGCAGCTCCTGAATTCATGAGAAGTGAAGGGGTTGTTAAGATGCATATTTAAAGTATCCCTGAGTGTATTCGTTAGGAGCAGGCTTTAGTTCCAAACCGGGCATTCCTTGTGGACAGCAGTGCAGTTCTGTCTTTAAGGAAGATTACAAAAGGGATTAAAAATTAAACTTCTCCTTGGTCCTACAGAAAATATAAAGTCCATAGACGGATTACTTATCAACATTTGGTGAAAAAAATTAGTAAAGGTTTACCTGTGCTGATATGAGGCATAATGATTACACCTTTTAGTAGTCTTGAATAAATAAATAAAATCAGCATCTTAAGCATCTTGCAGGAGCTGAACTCACTCAGCTCTGTCTTGGACCTGCTGCAGCAGCCAAGCTGTGGAGGGCATCCCAAAGGGTTAAGGGGATGAATATGGGCAGAAAAATGGTACTGTAATTCAAGGCCACAAAATTTTTGTGTATTTCCTGTAGTTTACTGTTTTAAGACAAGAAATGATGACAAAAATTCTTTAGTCAAATTCTTAGAGGCCGCATGGCCTTACCCCTGTGTCTTCTAAAAGCACTTTTATTGTTGCTACCGTGTGTACAAAGGCTGTCTTTTAAAGGAAAGCAGCTCCCTCAGCTTCTAACAGACTCAGGCACTGTTAGTTTGTGTTCCACATTTTTATTTTCCATCACCAAGTCATGTTCCCCAGCTGTGCTGGCCTTTGGTAGAGCCTTCCTCTGATGACAGCTGTGGTGATAACAGCAATAATCATTTTAGGTGAAGGTTTATGCTCAGGGTGCGTTACTGGAGGCAAGGCTGTGTGTCAGCAGAACACAGGAACACCTTTGCAGTTCTTCAGAGTACTTCCAAGTTCATTGATCCCTTTCCTTTTCTCTTACTCCTGTTTCTGTGTCAACATTCCAAACAGGCTTGGCAAACCGTGCTGTGAGCCAATGTGATAACCCAGCTCGCTTTCTTTTAGCTGTGTTCCTGGCCTCCAGACGGATTCCTGAAAGTTTAATTTAGGCAATACAGTGAAACTGGGAGTGAAAGCAGTCTTGGAGGGAGAACCTCCTGAAACAGGAAGTGTCATTTCTGACAGGTACTCAAAGCTCAGATCCACACTCTAAGCAAGGATTTACTTACACACTTTTCTTTAAAAAATCTGCAGGTGCTTTTGGGCAACACTACCAGGGGACAACAGCTAGCTACAAGTGTGTTCAATGTAAAATAAACAGAACCTAACTTCTCCGGAATAAAATTTTCATATTAGATGCAGGCATTTTCAGAATGTAAGCATGTCCTTTTTTCACTTGGGATTTTCCACAAATGTAGCTTTGATTTTAATTTACCACCTTGCACACCAAGTTTGTTTGCAGCTGCTATGTTCTTCTTAAATCTGAATATGGGCTTTCAATGCTTTGAAAATGCAGTTGTGTGCTTGGCTTTAAGCTTGGTTTCAAAGCAGAAGACACAGCCCATGGCAGAGAGGTTCAAATGAGATGATCTTTAAGGCCCTTCCAGCCCAAACCTTTTTAGGACTTTAGGATGATTCCGTGTTATTCAGGGCCAGGATTTATCAGGGCTCATCTTTTGCAGTGCCATCTGGTGTCAATTAAAAGAAAGTTAACCTGGTTTTCTAGGTGTTGCAGCTGAAAACTAAACCCACAAGAATGAAAAAATGAAACAGATGCTCAGTATAAGAAGAGTGTAAAATTTGTTTCTTACCCATCTGTCTTTTAAAAAAGGGAAACCTGAATTTTAAAATAAAATCAAGGTAGCTTATCATTTGTTATCAATCTTTTGAAGTATTTATGGTTAGTCCTGTCTTGTGTTCCACATTAGGAAATAATTAGGAAATCTGGTTCGTGGAAGGCAGAAGGCATTCTGGATTTCTTTGGTAACTTGGCCTGCAAACGGCTTTATGACACTACAGGAACTGGCTTCAGCTTCTACCTCCCACAAAATAAAATTTTCTACCTGAAAGACAGATACATTTTATCACTTCCTTTCTTTGCTTTACAATATTAATTAAAAGCTAAGGTTTTATACATATATCTGTATATATGGTCTATAAGGCTTTTATACATGACATGAGGATCTAGTTGAACTTTTGCATGTGAAAAACCACCTTGTATCCATAGTGGATTAGTTTGTGCTTTCCTCTGGCAGTAAATTTCTCATAAAGAAAAGGACACCTGTGACAGAACTCTCTTTATTCCCGTATATTTTTCTTGGACTTAGATTAAATATAAAGATCTTGTGATGAGTTATCTGGGCAGATAAATTGTTAGCTGACATTGGCTAAAGTAGATTAAATCCCTTCATGGCAGCTCTCCAAATGGAGTTCAAATGGGAACATTTTCTGGAAACTTCTACTCTTTTGCAAGATGGCAATATTGGTAACCGGGATATTTTTGGTTTTTTAAGGGAGTGAGTTAGTACTAAAATTCATTCTAACTTGGATATGCCATATAGTTCTGGACTTTGGCACTAATTTCATTTTAGATTTCCACCTGGGGAGCTTCTCCCTAATTTTTTGTGGTCTCAGAGAAATTTGTTCTTTTGAGGTTAATAAAAACTAACCCAAAATATAGAGAGCTTTTTTGCTGACGATGGAGGTCTTGGTTTTGCTGTGTTCTGAATCTAACAGATGGTATTTTAGAGGACAAAAGGGCTTGCTGCCAGTGCAAAAACTTGATCTCAGTATAACTCTCACTTGAGGTTACTGTAAAAACTTACTAAGCAATTATTCCAATTGAACCGATTGACCCAATCCTTTGTATCTTTCAATTTATCCTTAAAATACCCATCAAGCTGTGCCTCAGAAAACGTCCAATTCTGAAATGCTAGCACTTGGGAGACATCTACCTTGACTTCTAATTCTTCTAAGATTTGTGATTTAGGGTAATTTGATTAACTCAGAACGGACATATTTTTCATTAGCCAGGAATTAAAGAAATGGCACCAAAGTGCAGGGCCATTCTCAGGGATTAAGCATCAACATTAACTGTTTCATTTGGCTTCTCTGGGCTCGGTGTAGAGGTTATCCATCACAGTCAAACCCAGATGTTTGTGTTCTAGCCTGGGATGGGATCGGATTCCTGTTTCTTTGTTTTCCCTGTCTTTCCATCATTAGCAGCTCCCGAGGTCAGTAAGTGAGCCTGGGGTCAAGGAGCTAACGAGGGCTGCAAGTTCATGGCTCTGTGTGTCCGTGTGAGCACGAGGCACATCTGCTGCTCTGGCATCATCCCCTGCACCAGCACCTGAATCCTCCTCAGAGACATCTTGACATCATGTGGAGTTTGTAACTGTGCCACTCCAACTGTTGGGAAGGTTCAGGTGCTTGTTCATTCGGCTCAGATCTGCAATTCATGAACAGAAAGACGGAAAAGGCAAGGTTTAAGTCAGGCTCAGAGCAATAATGGTAAGTTCACCTGCTAGGCTCCCCAGGCAGAGAGCAGCCAGGCCTTGTGCTTTCAGTTCTAGTGACTAGGCTTACAAAAACCAGGCTTACAAACACACAGCTACCTCAAAGAGCTGGAGGTGCAGTAACTCACTCCCAGTGGAACAAATACAGGATGCTTTAGTACCAAAAAAAAAAAAAAAAAAAA